>JAZHRO010000063.1:35530000-36042500 GCA_037157565.1 Thalassia testudinum | reverse complement strand
AGACCCAGTCGTCCAACGAGAAAGTAACCAAAAAGCAGTAAATAAACCACATTCACCATACAAGTAACTAACAGTAACAAAAGTACAGCAGTAAATAAAGGAACTACTACAGTACATACCACCACAACAGTAGAGAATTAAAAACAGGTACAGTAATATGAAGTTTACAATAAAATAGTACAAGGTGTAACAGAAATACTCACTACTACAGAAAATGGGTACAACAAAAGTACAACTACTGGACTCTACTAGGCCCAGCACCCTTCGCAGCTATAGGCTTTGGCTGCTCAACACCTGGTCTTGAAAAAGGTGACAAATATGACACGTCAGCGAAACGCCGAGTAGAGTGACAACCAGCTAGCTAAGAAAAACAGTAGAGGTGGACAAGTAGCTGTGTTTTTAATTTCTTTCATTATTTCTCTATTTACTCTTTCTTGATTTATTTCTCAAGTTTTTCTCTTGATCTCGAATGTTCCTTGTGAGAACGATCTTGATTGCAATCTTTTCCGAAAAGTAGAAGTAGCACGTGGTGCTCTCCTGGCTGGGAGAGTCCCCCGTGGTGATCCTACCCTCAGTCAACCACCTCAAGGTCGCTGACAGATGTAACGGTGACTACGGCACGTGCGATAAACGCACGGGTAGCTACCTCGCACTGGCACGCGGTTAGTCGTTTCCGTTAACGGGTGCGCCCAAAGCACAACACGGAACCAGTATAGGGCAGAGCCCTCTTAGTAACATGGGTCCAGCCCCTCCACAGTAACCAAATAGGGGTCTTGCCCCTCCACAGTCCGCGCACCCTCGCCTGACTACCTTGGTTTACCCAGTGGGCCTAACAAGTCAGTGTAGGACGACTAGCTAAACCCCAAGGCCCGTAAAGTGGCTAGTTCTCTCCCTACACTAGTAGTTCTCCCTGGTACTGTGTACGCGATGGCCAAAAGTCGGTACAAAGTGGCCAGACCTAACCCCAGTTCCCTGGGGCGGCTAGCTCCGTCTGCACTAAACAGAGGGACAGTCGCTCTCCTTGGTACTCCGTACTCAAGGGCAAGCTCACTTCCCCATCCACTTTTCTAGTTCCATTCTATTTATTTACCAGGAGCTCTACTCCTAATTCTTCGTAGGGTTCATGCTCATATTCCTCAGGCCAAGCCATACTAGGTTTCATCATTTCAATTTTATTCGCATATAGCCCGTGTTCCAACGTTTAATCTCAATTTATATACAAGCAGCTCGAATTTAGTTTCCAAACAACAGGAATTTCATGTAGCAATTACTAGCAAACGTACTCTACATTTCACAGGAAGCTGCTATCCAATTACAGGCAATTATCATTAATCTATCTACTTATCCAAGACTGCAATTCAGGTATTCAAGACATTCGTTTCAGTGTTTCTGTTCCTAGGATTCATGCCACACCCTACGATCTATCATTCAATCTAGTTTTCAGGTCCTACGATTCATGCCATACCCTAGGATCTATCATTCAATCTCGTTTTCAGGTCCTAGGATTCATGTCATACCCTAGGATCTATCATTTATTTAAGAGATGCATTAATGTTTGTAATTAACTAAGGGGAGCCACTCTGCCCGCAACACCAGGAGTAATGGGGGCATGATCGGCAGGTCCACGTGCCTCCGCAAACCCCAAAGCCGTAATAGAACGAGGTCCTAACACAAGGATCAATCACAAGGAACCACTCAGAACAGGATAAAAGTATTTCAAACAAGTAGAGGAACTAATTCTGAGAAGAACGAAATCTTAAACGTGGAAATCGATCCTCGAACGGACCCTAAACGGGTCAAAAACGACAACTCTGACTCAAATCAGACATCTGGAACGCCTTTCAGACATCTTAAAAAGTGGTCCAGGTCATACCTCACTCTGCACTGCTCCTCAGACGTCCAGGGAACCTGCTGAATCGTCTGGACTTTGTTCCAGACGTCCGACCACCTCTCCGGACGTCTGGAGACTCTCTTCGCCGTCTAGTGCCATGCCTAGACGTGTAAACTACGTGGGAGGGCGTGTCCCCGCGCCTTCCCGAAACGAAGTCTGCACGCGCAACGAAACCTCCTCAACACGACACGTCTCAGAACCTCAGCGGAACGGCCTGCATGGTCGTATCCGCAGAAAGGAGGTAGAGGAGGAAATATGTACCTCTCGGTCGTCTGGAGCTCCCTCCAGACGTCGCCCGTGTTGTCTAGACGTAGGTCCAGACATCTGATTCTGGGAAAAATTCCCAGAATCAGAACCTCCTCGCCTTCTTCCTGCTACGCGCGAGCTCGCCACGCAGCCGCTCATCCGCTGCTCGAGCTGCAGCAGCACTAGGGGAGATCTCCCCAGCACGACACTTCTCCGCGCGCACGTTGGCCGACCTCGGGCTGCTCTGGCGGGCTCTCTCTTCCTCGCGCGCTCTCCTCTCGCTGCACCTCTCTTCTCCGCACTACACCCGGCAGCAGCTGCTGCCCTCGCTCTTGCTCTGGCGCTCACGCTAGAGGAAGGAGAAGACGGGTAGATGTGGTGAACGAGGGAGGGGGGAGAGGGGTATTTGTAGGCGTGGGGGAAGGCGTCTGCAGGTCGGCGAGGGGAGAGAGAAAAAGAAGAGGGCTGCGGGTTTCAGTCTGCGCGTGGCACGTGTGCAGACTCGCGATCGTACGCACTCAAAAATTTATTTCCAGACGTCTGGACCAACTCCCAGACGTCTTAAAGTGTATTTGATGTCTCGGGTCTTAATAGTAATCTTCCTTGATGCAATTTGCATTGGGGGTTCATTGTGTTTCGAAGTCCCGTCCACCTCGCAGACGAGGCAGACGACGCCAGTGGAGCATGGGTTGGGGCAATGCGAGGTTCCCCCACCACACTTCATCTGGTCACTTGTTCGCAATCTACGCGTCCAAATGGGTCGATAATGATCCTTCTGCAGGTTCACCTACGGAAACCTTGTTATGACTACTCTAAATGATAAGGTTTAATGGACCTCTCACAATGTCACCAGTGGTAGGCCGCTGACATCGTCACAATCCGAGCACTTCACTGGACTATTCAATTGGTAGGAGCGATGGGCAGTGTGTACAAAAGGCAGGGAGGTAGTCAACATGAGTTGATGACTCACACTTACAAGGAATTCCTCGTTGAAGACCAACAATTGCAATGATCTATCCCCATCATGATGAAATTTGCAAGTTACCCGGGCCTGTCAACCAAGGTTATAAACTCGTTGAATACATTAGTGTAGTGTGCACGCTGCCCAAAACATCTAAGGGCATCATAGACCTGTTATTTACTCAAACTTCCGTGGTCTAAACGGCCATAGTCCCTCTAAGAAGCTGGCCACGGAGGGTCACCTCCGCATAGCTAGTTAGTAGACTGAGGTCTCGTTCGTTAATGAAATTAATCAGACAAATAGCTCCACCAACTAAGAACGGCCATGCAACACCACCCATAGAATCAAGAAAGAGCTCTTAGTCTGTCAATCCTTACTATGTCTGGACCTAGTAAGTTTCCCCGTGTTGAGTCAAACTAAGCCGTAGGCTCCACTCCTGGTGGTGCCCTTCCATCAATTCCTTTAGTTTCAGCCTTGCAACCATCCTCCCCTTAGAACCTAAAAACTTTGATTTCTCATAAGGTGCTGGCAATGTCATACAAGCAACATCCACCGATCCCTGGTCGGCATCGTTTATGGTTGAGACTAGGACGGTATCTGATCATCTTTGAGGCCCCAACTTTTGTTCTTGATTAATGAAAACATCCTTGGCAAATGCTTTCACAGTTCGTCTTTCATAAATCCAAGAATTTCACCTCTGACTATGAAATACGAATGCGCATGACTGTTCCTCTTAATCATTACTCTGATCCCGAAGGCCAACACAATAGGACCGAAATCCTATGATGTTATCCCATGCTAATGTATGCAGAGCTTGGGCTTGCTTTGAGCACTCTAATTTCTTCAAAGTAACAACACCGAAGGCATGACTCGGCCAATTAAGACCAGGAGCACGTCACCGGCAAAAGGGACGAGATGACCGATGCACACCAAAGGCGGATTGGCCGACCCAACCCAAAGTCCAACTACGAGCTTTTTAACTACAACAACTTAAATATACGCTATTGGAGATGGAATTATTGCGGTTGCTGGCACCAGACTTGCCCTCCAATGTATCCTCGTTTTGGAATTTAGATTGTACTCATTTGAATTACCAGACTCATAGAGCCCGGTATTGTTATTTATTGTCACTACCTTCCAGTGTCAGGATTGGGTAATTTGTGTGCTGCTGCCTTCCTTGAATGTGGTAGCCGTTTCTTAGGCTCCCTCTCCGAAATCGAACCCTAATTCTCCGTCACCCATCACCACCATGGTAGGCCCCTATCCTACCATCGAAAGTTGATAGGGTAGAAATTTGAATGATGCATCGCTAGCACGAAGGCCGTGAGATCTGTCGAGTTATCATGTATCATCTAAAAAGTGAGCAAAGTCCACATTGGCCTTTTATCTAATAAATGCAACCCTTCCAGAAGTCGAGGTTTGGTGCATGTATCAGCTCTAGAATTATTATGATTTTCCGAATAGTAAGTACCATCAAACAAACTATAACTGATTTAATGAGCCATTCGCAGTTTCATAGTCTGAATAAGTTCATACTTGCACATGCACGGCTTAATCTTTGAGACAAGCATATGACTATTGGCAAGATAACCAGGTAGCATCTCCTTGCACGACCACCCACCCACATCTCGAGCATCCATGGGATGTCCCAAGGCGTGGGCAAGTGCGTGTGCTATTGACAACAATCCAAATGGCACCGGCATCGCCGAGCTCGCAATCGTCTCCGAACCCAAGAATACATAGGTGGGAACCGCGGAAGGGGGAAGTCTTGACAAAGCAAAATCTCCGTCCGTCTTGCATGACCACGAAGCAACTTTCGCGGTGCCCCACTCCTATCAACACAACCGAGGGTGGCAACATCAAGGTGCGCATCCAACGAGCATACCATCCTCGAGAACAAAACAAGGCTCAAGCACCCGAATCGATGTCGCGCGAGTGGGCACAATCAAATCGAAGGGCACTTGCTCTCACAAGGTAGCTGCCGAAAGGCGGGGGCACATCACGAGAGAGAAAGCACTGCAACAGCTCACGCGCTGTCACGAGCTAAGCCGATGCCAGGTACAGGCGCATACAATCCCTTTTAAGTGCGAAGCAAATTCTTAAGCAACATGTCCGGGTCATGGCTAGCCATCGTGCACGACCAGCAAGCCATATCCAGCATTAATAGATGGACGTGAGATTTCGAGGAATGGATCTCGAGGAGCATTCGTCGCTTCACATTTGCCAAGGAAAAATTACGATCCTAAAGCAAAAGCATTCGTGTTGAGTTGTACCATGGTGGTGAGGGGGAAATCATGTACACCATAGGTAACGCCACAACTACGCTCATAAGGGAAGCAAGCACCACCCCCCACACCATGCAGTTTTTGGACCCCATAGAAAAATTTACCTAGCAAAAAAAGGCTCTTTACCATTGCCGCCAAAGGAAATCGTTAGAACCTAAGAGTAAAGCAACTGAATGTAGCAAAATAGGTTCCTACACCCAGGAAGGGACAGGAATACTAGCTTTGCACGGAAGGTCTGAGAAAGGAAACAAAATATCATGGTCGTAACTTGCGTTGCACGTGCAAGCGCACACACGACGCACCACAAGTGCCATGCGCACGCTGCATGTGCATTTGGAAACACGCACCTGCCCATGCAAGAACTGCTCCATATGCACGTTTCAGCAAATGATTTGCACTCGAGCATAAGTGTTGCGATACCACCGCGAGAGCTGCCAAAGTTGAAGAGCATAGAGAGCGGAACATAGCAACACTGACTGCAGATGCATGCACACCGTGCATGTAGGATCACGTGTCTCTAACCACCCTGTGGTCACGCACCACGAGGCACATGGCAAGGCAACACATTTATTTACCTAGGGTAAAAAATAAATGCTTGAAGCCCTCCCAGGCACCAATGACGAAATGCTCGATTTCGTGGTCGGAACCCATGCCACATCCCATGCGTGCATCACGATGTAGTGGATTCGCTAGGGTGATTTTTGATAATCCTACCCATAGGTGCTCGCAACGAGGGCATCGTAGGGCGTCATAGATACAGGAAAATGGGGATTCCCCAGCTTAGTTTTCGACTCTCCCAGGCCTTGGGACATCCGCCACAACAACGTCGTTGGGCATTGTAGGAACAGGGAATGGGGAATTGCACCCTCACCTTTCGATAATCGTGGCCTAGGTAAGTTGCCCATTGTAGCACCGATGAGCTTCGCAGGGACATGGTATCAGGCATCGCCTGCTCAATATTCCATCATCATTGCAACGTTAGCGACGGACGTAAAAAAGCATGTCGTGGGGCCTACATATCATCATCCGAGCATATGGATGCTCTCCTTGGACAGCACCCTATCCGAAAGGGGCAGGGGCAACTCCGTATCGAATCATTTGATGGGGGGGCACCATCACGAATTTCCACCGGTGGATCCCTTGAGCTGGCAACAAGGCACCTCCCCCACACCATGCAGTTTATGCACCCCACAGAAAAATTTACCCAACAAGAAAAGGATCCCTACCATTGCCGCTGCAAAAAAATCGCAATGAATGTTGCCAAACGTGAACGTTAAGCCGTGGGAGCACAAGAACAGTGTCCTTACGCAAAAAATCACATGGGAAAACGAAAATGGAATGTAGGAAACACACATCGAACGTAGTGGCACACGATGGCTACATGCAACACCTGCACGGAGGCTGTGCACTACATGCGTCATGCTCTTCGAAAGGGGTAGGAGCAACCCCATATCAAATCATTTGGTGGGGGGCACCGTCATGAATTTGCACTGGTGGTTCCCTCAAGCTACCAGCAAGGCACCTCCTCCACACCATGCAATTTCCGCACCACGCCAAAAAAGTTACCCAGCAGAAAAAGGGTCCTTGCCATTGTCGTTGCAAAAATCGTAACGAATGTTCCCAAACGTGAACATTAAGCTTTCAAAACACAAGAACAGTGTTCTCACGCAAACGATCACATGGAAAATCGAAAATGACACAGAGGAAACACACATCGAACACAACAGCGCACAATGACTGTACGCAGCACGCTCACGAAGGCTATGGACCACGCATGTCGTGCTCTTCCAAAAGGACAGGGACAACTCCACACCGAGTCAAGTTTATATCATCAAAGGACTAACTGCCAGATATCTTAACAAAACCCCTCACCAATTGTGCCTTCCAACACATTCACCGATAACTCCACATCCACCCGTTTGCAGTCACGTAGCTCCTTAGACTAAAGGGGGATATCAGAGAAACTACACCAACAAACTTGAAATCAACGAACATTCTCAAATCAAGGCTATAACAACTAAATATTCTTAAGTCATAATTTCCTGTAACAAAATCTGCAATCAGAGATACTAGGTCAAATCTATTTCAATGAATCCGAGATAAAATGAAAAGCTCTGTAATCTATACCTATAAATACAAGACATGAACGCACGCGTTATGTGCAGTCGAATATTTTTCTACCTTATCTCTTCTATTAAGCTTGTGCACAAAGGATTGAGGTTTGTTTGCTGACGAGCTGTGTCCTCCTTTATCACCAATGGATGCATGGTCAGCAACGAAGGAGTACAGGACCTGGTGTTTGGGAGGGTGCTCACAGGTTATGTTTGACATATTTGGCGTGAAAGAAACACTAAAATCAATAAATAATGAGTTCAGTCAGAATCAATTAATTGAAAATAAAAATTTTTGATTGAAAATCAAGAATATCAAAAAACATCAATTCAAAATAATTTCAATCAATTCAAAATTAAAACACATCAATTGAAAATAAAAATATACTGATATATTTTACCTTTCTATTAATGTTAAGTGATTTTTCAATTGAAATATAATTTTTCATATATTTAATTTTTTATTATAAAAAATAATTTACATCAATTAAATAATTAAAATACATCAATTAAAATCATCACTCTCATTTTATAAGTCGTAAAGTATGTTGAGACGGACGTTTCTCTGCTCTTTAACAAAATGATGGTAAAGGCTGCACGGACGGTTTGCACCACGAGCCCAAACTCACGAGTAGTACATGATGCCATAGCTTTGCTTAGGTAAAGGCATATATTTACTCCTATGATATGCTATAAAAATTTTGATTTTGTCTGAAAGAATAATGACAACAGTAGCAACTTTGATTTTGTCTGAAAGAATAATAACAGCAACGTCAGACATTCCTAGGCTTAACTTGATGTAACCAAAATCATACCTTGTAGCTTATTTCTAATATTATTTTGCCCTTCTTGGATCCCTTTTATGAGTCTCAACATTCAACTTTTGAATAGAATATTATTTATGTTTTTATTTAAATATTCAAATCATCTCAGATGTATCTCTCATTTTATCATTTATTGACGCCACTTTAACCTTTTCTAGTAACTCCAAATATTTCTACTATCTTAATATCTTTATTTCTCCTTTGATAAAAAAATTTTTTACAATAGACTGTCATCAAATATTTCTATATTTGATAGCAACAACAATCAAATTCATATACCAAAACAAATCTAATGACTATTATATAGTTTATGTAACTTTTAAGGCCTAATTTACTTAGGAGATTAACCCTTCAAAAGGGGATTGTAACGACCCGATTCCCGAATCCCTATGAGATACGAAAATCGGACCGACTCGACTAATCCCAAGATCCAGTCGTCCAACGATAAGTAACCAAAGAGCATTAAAATAACCCACATTCATCATGTATATAACTAGCAGTAACAAAATACAACAGTAAGGAAAGGAAACACTACAGTATACACCACCACAACAGTAGAGAAATAAACATGCACATAACATGAAGCTTACATTAAAGAGAGTACAAGGAGGAATAGAAAACTACTCACTACCGCAGAAAGAAAAGTGCAGTAAGTACTACAGGTAGCCCTACTGGACCCAATTAGGTCCAGTGCCCTCTGCAGCCGCTGACTCTGGCTACTCAGCACCTGGTCCTGAAATGGCAACAAGGGTGACACGTCAGCGAAACGCTGAGTAGAGTGGCAACTAAAAGCTAAAAGAAGCAGTAGAGTGTACAGTAGCTGTTATATTTTTACTTTCTTTCCTTATATTTTCCATTTATTCACTGTTGATTATTTCTCAGATCCTTCTCTTGATCTCGAATGTTCCTCGTAGGAACGATCTTGATTGCAGTCTTTCCCGAAAAGTAGAAGTAACATGTGGTGCTCTCCTGGCCGAGAGAGTCCCCCGTGGTGGTCCTATCCTCAGTCAACCACCCCAAGGTCGTTGACAGACATAACGGTGATTACGGCACGCGCGATAAACGCACGGGTAGTTGCCCCGCACTGGCATGCGGTCAGTTGTTTCCGTTAACGGGTGCGCCCAAAGCACAGCACCGAACCAGTATAGGGCAGAACCCTCTCAGTAACAGGGGCCTAGCCCCTCCACAGTAACTAAATAGGGGTCTTGCCCCTCCACAGTCCGCGCACCCTCGCCTGACTACCCTGGTTTGCCCAGTGGGCTTAAAAAGTCGGTGTAGGTGAGCTAGCAGAACCCCGGGGCCTGTGGGGTAGCTAATACTCTCCCTACACTGGTAGCTCTCCTCGGTACTGTGTACGCGAGGGCCAAAAGTCGGTACAAAGTGGCCAAACCTGTAACGACCCGGTTCCCGAGTCCCTACGAGACATAAGAACCGGACCGACTCGACTAATCCCAAGACCTAGTCGTCCAACGAGGAAGTAACCAAAAGACAGTAAAATAAACCACATTCAGCATGAATATAACAAACAGTAAGAAAGTACAGCAGTAAGGAAAGAAACTACTACAATAGGTACCACCACAACAGTAAAACAACATTTATCATATAACAGAAACTGCAGGTAAAGAAGGTACAGCGTTAACAAAACTACTCACTAGAACATAAACAAAAGAGGTACAAAAGGCTGTGGTAACTCTACTGGACCCTACTCGGCCCAGCGTCCTCTGCAGCCGCCGACCTTGGCTGCTCAACACCTGGTCCTGAAAAAGGTAACGAGTGTAACACGTCAGCAAAACGCTGAGTAGAGTGGCAAACTAACTAAAGGCAACAGTAGAGTGTACAGTAGCTGTTATGTTCTATTACTTCCTTTATTCACTATTTCATTTATTTCTCAGATCCTTTACTTGATCTCGAATGTCCTCGTGGGAACGATCTTGATTGCAGTCTTTTCCAAAAGTAGAAGTAGCACGTGGTGCTCTCCTGGCCGGGAGAGTCCCCCGTGGTGATCCTACCCTTAGTCAACCACCCCAAGGTCACTGACAGACGTAACGGTGACTACGGCACGCGCGATAAACGCACAGGTAGCTAGCCCGCACTGGCACGCGGTCAGTCGTTTCCGTTAACGGGTGCGCCCAAAGCACAGCACGGAACCAGGGCAGAGCCCTCTCAGTAATAGGGGTCCAACCCCTCCACAGTAACCAAACCGGGGCCTTGCCCCTCCACAGTCCGCGCACCCTCGCCTGACTACCCTGGTTTGCCCTAGTGGGCCTAACAAGTCGGTGAAGGAGGCTAGCAGAACCCCGGGGCCCGTGGGGTAGCTAGTACTCTCCTAACACTACTAGCTCTCCTCGGTACTACGTACACGAGGGCCAACAAGTCGGTACAGAGCGGCCAATCCTAACCCCGGGTCCCTGGGGCGGCTGGCCCCACTCTACACTAAACAGGTACAGGTACTTCCCTTGGTACTGCGTACCCAAGGGACAGTACAAACTACATCTCAGTTCCATTCCTTTTTCTTTCCAAGAGTTCCACTCCTAATTCCCCGTAGGGTTCCAGCTCTTTATCTCAGAACATCATATGTTTCACTTTCCAGATTCACGTTCTCAAAATCCATGATCTCAAACATGTTTCTTTATTCATAACAGGCAGCTGTTAAATCAAATTACAGGCAGCTTTATATTCCTTTCCATTTTTCCAAGACTGCAGTATTATACATTCCACTAGTTTTTCCATCCTAAGATTCATGCCACATCCTAGGATCTAGCATACAACTAGTTTTCCTGCCCTAGGATTCATGCATCACCTAGGAGCTATCATTCCATACATTTCTCATTCCTAGGATTCATGCAATGTCCCAGATTCTAGTTATGGTTCCATACTTTAACAGATTTAAAAAAATAACTTAAGCCACTCTACCAGGTACAACGGGAGTAATGGGGGCGTGATCGGGAATCCCGCGTGCCTCCGCGACTCTCAAGACTGCAACCGAACGAGGTCCTATCACAAGGATCAAACACAAGGAGTGTCTCAAAACAGTGTATAGCTACTGTAGACGGGTAGAGGAATTAATTCTGAAACGAACGCAACTCGAATCGCGGAAAACGGAGCCCAAACGGGCCCTAAACGGGTCGAGAAAGACGATACTGTGCAAAATCAGACGTCTGGAACTCCTTCCAGACGTCTTAAACGGTGGATCAGAGAATTACCTGTTCAGCTTGGTTCCCCGGACGTCCAGAAGTCTGCGGGGACGTCTGTCCTATACCCCAGACGTCCGATGGTCCACACGGACGTCTGTAGGTCACTCCCGCCGTCTGGTACAACTTACAGACGTCTGATTCGCAAAGGATGGCGAATCAGCGAACCTGCGCACGGCCAACCCCCCTCCCTCAGTACGGTCAGTCGACAAGAAGGAAGAAGAAAGCGGAAACTCACCTTTCAGACGTCTGTATGATCTTACAGACGTCGACCTTGCCGTCTGGCTATCAATCCAGACGTCTGATTCTGGAAATTTTTCCAGAATCAGAACCCTGCTCGGCCACCGCTCGCGACGCCGCCCGCGTCGCACCTCGCACGTCCGCTGCTCCGACCGCAGCAGGTCCCTCTCCGCGTCGCTCTGCGCCCCCTGCGCCCTCCGCCGGCCGGCCAAGCCGCTCCGGCGAGCTCGCCCTCACGGCAGAGCCCCGCCCTCGCACGCCGCACCTCCTCCGCGCTCACTGCGGCTGCCGCTGCCGCCCTCGCGTCCGCTCGCTCTCGCGCACAGGAAGGAGAAGAAGGAGGAGACGGTGGAGACGGGAGGGGAGGCGCGCCCTTTTAAGGCCGCGCGAGGAGGAGAGAGAAGGTGGTCGCAGCGCGCCTGCAGCCGCAGAGAGAGAGAGAGAGAGAGAGGAATCGCAGGTCTGCGCGCACAGGCGCGCAAACGAATCTCCCGTGCGAACATAACTGTTCTCCAGACGTCTGTAAACGATCCCGGACGTCTGGTCAGACGTCTGGATGTGATCCCAGACGTCTGGTCCGACGTCTGGGCCACCTCCCAGACGTCTTAAAAGGCGTCTGGGGCACGCGTTCGTTACAATATAACAAACTCAAAGGAAGTTTCGTCCCCGAAACTTGCGCCAACTAGGGTGCGGGAAAAAGATGTCCAAATAACCATAACAAACTCAAAGAGGACCGAAGCCGGTCCGAAAAGACGTACCCGCGAAAAGATCCTGGTACCGCTCCCGCATTGCCGCCTCAGGCTCCCAGGTAGCCTCCTCGTACCGCTGGCTCCTCCACAAAACCTTTACCAGGGGTACTTGCTTTCGTCTCAACCTGCGGACGGCTCGGTCTAGGATCTGCACTGGCCGCTCGGGGTAGGTCAGGTCGTCGCTCACCTCGACGCTCTCGTGACTCAGCACGTGGCTGGGATCGGCTACGTACTCCCTGAGGTTGGACACGTGGAACTCGTCGTGCACACCAGAAAGCTGCGCGGGCAGACGAATCTCCCGTGCGAACATAACTGTTCTCCAGACGTCTGTAAACGATCCCGGACGTCTGGTCAGACGTCTGGATGTGATCCCAGACGTCTGGTCCGACGTCTGGGCCACCTCCCAGACGTCTTAAAAGGCGTCTGGGGCACGCGTTCGTTACAAAACCTAACCCCGGGTCCCTGGGGCGGCTAGCTCCGATTTGCACTAAACAGGGGGACAGTCGCTCTCCTTGGTACTCCGTACTCAAGGGCCAGCTCACTTCCCCAATTCTATTCCATTCCCTTTCCAAGAGTTCTACTCCTCATTCCCCGTAGGGTTCATGCTCTTTTAACTCAGCCAATTTAGGTTTCACCGTTCCAGTTTTATATTCCTATAACCCATGTTCCCAATCGTATTCATTCATTCATAATAGGCAGCTGTTAACCAATTTATAGGAAGTTATCATTTCCTTTCTACTTTTCCAAGACTGCAATATTTATATATTCAACTAGTTTTCCAATCTTACGATTCATGCCGTATCCTAGGATCTATCATTCAATATAATTTTCCAGTCCTACGATTCATGCAATACCCTAGAGTCTATCATTCAATCTAATTTCTCAGTCCTAGGGTTTATGCAATGCCCTAAACTCTAATAATTGTTTCATAATTGTACAAATTTTGTCAAATAAATTAAAGGGCCACTCTACCCAAAAAATCGGGAGTACTGGAGGCGTAATCGACAATCCCGCACTCCTCCGCAACCCCTTGAGTCGCAACGGAACAGGGTCCTAACACAAGGATCAACACAAGTAGTTTCTCATAACAGTATACAATTACTGTAAATAGGTAGAGAAAATAAATATGGAAAGAACGCAACTCGAAACGCGGAAAACGGACTCCGAATGGGCCCTAAACGTGTTAAAAAGGACGAATCTGTCCAAAATCAGATGTCTGGAACCTCTTCCAGACGTCTTAAAAGGTTGATCATGTCGTACCTCGGTCTACGCAGTCCTTCAGACGTCCAGAAGCCCTCTAGATCGTCTGGCCTTAGTTTCCAGACAGATTGTCACCCCGGACGTCTGGAGGTCCTCTCTGTCGTCTGGTACTGTGGCCAGACGTCTGATCCGTGTGGGATGGCAAGCCCTTGTGCCCTCCCGAACAACACCTGCGCACACACGCACCCGCTCTCATCACAAAGAGGTGCAGAAGGACGTGGTGGACGACTGCATGGCCGTACACGCGTAAAAAGGAGAAGATGGGAAATTATTGTACCTTTCAGACGTCTGGACCGTCCTCCAGATGTCTTCGGCGCCGTCTGGACGTAAGTCCAGACGTCTGATTCTGGGAAATTCCCCCAGAATCAGAACCCGGTTCACTCTCGACCCGAGACGCACGGCCACGCCGCGCCGTGTTTGCCTGCTGCCCGAGCTGCAGCAGCCCCTCTGCGACACCCCACGCCCGCTGTTCCCCCGTCGGCCGGCTCTAGCTGCCCCGGCAAGCTCGCACCCTCGTGGTCGAGCTTCTTCCTTCCTCTCGCAACACTCCTTCCCGCACGCTCGCCGCGGCCGCTGCTGCTGCAGTCGCTCACTCGCTCGATCGCGCTCTCGCTGGCAGGGAGAAGGAGAAGAGGAAGGCGGTGGAGTAAGGGTGAGGGAGAGGGCGATGGTATTTAAAGGCAGCGCGGGGAGAGAGAGAAGAGAAGCGACGCGTCTGCGGGGAGGGAGAGAAAGAGCAGGACGAAGGCGGCAGATTCAGTCTGCGCGCGTATGCGCACTGACGCGAACTCGTACGTCGAAAAAAAAAATTAATACCAGACGTCTGGGAAGGGTTCCAGACGTCTAGGCCACTTCCCAGACGTCTTAAATCACGTCTGACGCATACGTTCGTAACAATATAACAAACTCAAAGGATGTTTCGTCTCCGAAACTTGCGCTAACTAGGGTGCGGGAAAGAACAATATATATATTCATAATAAACTCAAAGAGGACCGAAGCCGGTTCGAAAAGACGTACCCATGAAAAGCTCCGGGTACCGCTCCCGCATCGCCGCCCCAGGCTCCTAGGTAGCCTCCTCGTACCGCTGGCTCCTCCACAAAACCTTCACCAGGGATACTTGCTTTCATCTCAGACTGCGGACGGCTCACCTCGACGCTCTCGTGACTCAGGACGTGACTAGGATCAGCAACGTACTTCCTGAGGTTGGACACGTGGAACACGTCGTGCACACCAGAAAGCTAAGGGAGGGCAAGCTTGTAAGCAACGGGTCCAACCTGCTCCAGGACCTCAAAGGGCCCCACGAACCTCGGTGCGAGCTTCCCTCTCACCTCAAACCGCTGCAGGCCCTTCATGGGTGAAACTGTGGTCCCCAACCTCAAACTGCACCTCTCTGCGTCTCCGATCTGCGTAGCTCTTCTGCCTTTTCCTGACAGTGCGGAGTCTCCTGTGAATCTGCTCGACTATCTCCTGACTCTGCCGGATCAGTCTGGGGCTGACCTCCCACTTGGTCCCCACCTCAACCCAACTCAAGGGTGTCGTACATCTCCGTCCGTACAGGGCCTCGTAGGGTGCCATGTCGATGCTCGAGTGATAACTATTGTTGTATGCAAACTCTGCCAGGGGCAAGTGCTCCTCCCAAGAGCCCCTCCAGTCCAGTACACAGGCACGCAAAAGGTCCTCAAGTGTCTGTATCGTGCCCTCAGACTATCCGTCCGTCTGGGGGTGGTAAGCTGTACTGAATCTCAACCGTGTCCCCAAGGCCTGCTGAAACTCAGCCCAAAACTGGGATGAAAAGCGGGTATCCCGGTCGGATACGATCTCCCGTGGAACTCCGTGTAGACGTACCACGTCGCGGATATACCTCTCTGCCAACTGTGCTGGTCCCAAAGTGACTCGGATCGGCAAGAATCGTGCCGTCTTCGTCACTCTATCCACGATTACCAGACTGCATCGTATCCTCGCTGGGTAACAGGTAAGCCCACCACCAAGTCATGGTGATGCTCTCCCACTTCCACTCTGGCACTGGAAGCGGCTGTAGCGGCCCTGCAGGCCTCTGATGCTCGGCTTTCACCTGCTGGCACACTAAACACTGCTGCATGAATTCACCCACATCCCGCTTTATCCCCCTCCACCAAAACTCGCGTCTCAAGTCATGGTACATCTTCGTGTTTTTGGGATGTATGGTGAATCTGGAACTGTGTGCCTCAGTTAGGAGCTCTCTCAACAGCTCCTCGTCTTTGGGAACGCACAAACGTCCCCTCAGGCGCAGCACCTGGTCTGTGAAAGAGAAGTCCCCTGGGTCTCCTGATAGTACTTTGTCGCGTAAGGACTGCAAGTATGGGTCAGCCATCTGTCCTGTGATGATGCGGTCTATTAGCTCTGGCCTCGTTTGTCGTGTCACAGTCACTGCCCCACAGTGCCCCCGTAACTCTAGGGGTCGCCAACTGCCCATCTCCTCCAAAAGGCTCCAACTCTGCACCTGTAAGCTGGCCAAGTGTGCGGGCGCCTTCCGGCTTAAGGCGTCAGCCACCACGTTGGCCTTTCCCGGGTGGTAGGAAATGCTGCAATCATAGTCCTTCAGGAGCTCCAACCAACGTCTCTGTCTCATGTTGAGCTCCTTCTGATCAAAAAGGTATCTGAGGCTCTTGTGATCTGTGAAAATCTCGAAGGTCTCACCGTACAAGTAGTGCCTCCAGGTCTTCAGCGCGAAGACAACAACTGCTAGCTCCAGGTCGTGGGTAGGGTAGCTATGCTCATGGGGCTTTAGTTGCTGCGAAGCGTAAGCGACAACGTGACCCCTCTGCATGAGCACACCCCCTAACCCCTGCAAGGAGGCGTCCGTGTGCAGAACGAACCCACCACTACTGTCAAGGATGGTGAGCACGGGAGCCGAAGTCAGCCTCTCCTTCAGCTCCTGAAAACACGCCTCACAGGGGTCTGTCCAAGTGAAGGGCACGTCTTTCCGGGTCAACTGTGTCATAGGACGTGCAATCTGTGAAAAACCCCTGATGAACCGTCTGTAGTAGCCTGCCAGTCCCAGGAAACTGCGAATCTCAGTAACTGTATGCGATCTTTCCCACCTGAGCACTGCCTCAACCTTGGCTGGGTCCACAGCCAAGCCATCCCCAGAGATCACATGACCTAAGAAGGTCACCTCCCTCAACCAGAACTCGCACTTGCTGTATTTGGCGTACAGCGTACGTCGTCTCAGTGTGTCCAGAACCATCCGCAGGTGCTGTCTGTGCTGCGTCTGATCTCGAGGATAGATGAGTACATCATCAATGAATACCACCACGAACTGGTCCAAGTACGGTCTAAATACTCGGTTCATCAGGTCCATGAAAGGAGCGGGGGCATTGGTTAGCCCAAACGGCATCACCAAAAACTCGTAGTGTTTGTACCGGGTGCAAAAAGCTATCTTGGAGACGTCTGCCTCCTTGATCCTCAACTGGTGGTATCCCGACCTTAAGTCGATCTTAGAGAATATCGTGGCACCTCGCAGCTGCTCAAACAAGTCGTCGATCCTCGGCAGCGGATATCTGTTCTTGATGGTGACCCTATTTAACTGTCGGCAGTCCACACAAAGGCGTAGAGTACCATTCTTCTTCTTTACAAACAATACCGGGGCTCCCCAGGGAGACGCACTGGGCCTCACAAAGCCCTTCTCCAAAAGATCCTGCAACTGAGACTTGAGCTCTCGCAGCTCAAGTGGTGCCATCCTGTATGGTGCGGTGGAGATGGGGCTGGTCCCTGGTACTAGTGAGATCTCAAACTCGATCTCACGCTCGGGCGGTAGTCTTGGAAACTCGTCTGGGAACACGTCGGGGTACTCTATGACCACCGGGATACTCTGGAAGTCTGCCACAGGGCTGGGCTCTACCACCACACAAGCTAGGAAGCCCTCACACCCCTGGCTCAAAAGTCTTGCCGCCCGAAGTGCAGAAATGCACCTGAAGCCTCCGTCCACTGGCTGACCGTGGAACTCGAAAGAAAGCAACTCCGGTATGGAGAAGACGATCTTTCTCTCAAAACAGTCCACCAAAGCGTGGTAAGCGGACAGCCAGTCCATCCCCAGAATTACGCCAAAGTCCTCCATCTGTATCATAATCAGGTCAGCGGGAAGCCTATGTCCCCCAATACTGACCTATCAACCCATGTACGCCACCTCAGCTACAAACAGCTGACCACTCGGACCTCTGATCACGAACGGATCCTCTAACCGCATACAATCATGGTCCAAACTAACTGCGAAACTGGCTGCGACAAACGAGTGCGTAGCGCCGGAATCGAAAAGTGTGTAAACGAGTCTGTCGGAAACTGAAACCATACCTGCCACCACCGATCCCGAAGCTCTGGCATCCCTGTGTGTTAGGGCGTTGATACGCCCCTCAGCTCTAGGTGCGGACGAAGCAGCCACACTCTGCGTCAGACGGGTAGCTGCTGGCCGGTACCCTCGTCATGACTGTTGTCCTCCACCTCGCGCTTGGTAACCGCGGCCTCCTGCTCGCCCTCCAGTGCTCGGCACGGGAAGTATCTGCTGACCTCCTGCCCTAGGTGGGCAGTCCCTCCTGATGTGGCCTGGCTGGCCACACTAGTAGCAGAGGGGAACCCGACTCCCGCCCTCAGTGGGTCCTTGCTGTTGGCTGGGCGGGGGTCCGGTGTTGGCAACTGGACCCTGTCGAGGGCCCCCAAAGGCCACTGATGGCCCTGCAAAACGTGACGGCTCTCCTGCGGACGCCACGTGTCTCCTCTCTCGTCGGCCCTGTGAAAAGTCTGGCTGGTAGGGCCTCTTCCGCCCGCTGTCAGTATCTCACGCGGACGGGTTGGTCTCCTCGTAGGTCAAAGCTGCCTCCACCACCCTCGAGATCGTAGGCAGCTTCAGGGGTTTGACATACTCCCGAATTGTAGGTTGGAGCCCCTCGGTGAACCTCCAAAGACGCTCCTCCTCAGTGCTACCGCTGTCGCTGCGAAGCGGGACAACTCCAGAAAACGCATGCGGTACGCGCTCATGGTCATCGTCCCCTGGCGGAGAGTGTGGAACTCCCACCTCCTCTGGTCCTGCCATGTCTGGGGAAAGTACTGCTCGCAGAAGAGGGTGACGAACCGGTCCCAGGTCGGCTTGTCCATCTCCTGTCCCCTGACCGCCCTCCACCACCTGTGTACCGCACTCTCTAGCTGGTACGTGTCAAAGGCCATGCGGCACTCCACCGGGGGGCGAAGGGTGTCGAAAATCTTCTCGATCTGCTCGAGCCAGTCCTCTGCCTCGGTCGGGTCCTCATCCCCCTTGAAGGAGGGGGGCTTCAGCTTCCGGAATTACCCGAAAAGCTCGAAGTGACGCTGCAGTGGAGATGCTGGTGCACCTCCGGGTAAAGGAGCCTCGTGCACAGAAGTGTCGGAGGAAGGTGGGGGCGGTGGTGGTCCATCCCCTCCCCCGCGTCCAGCGTCACGTCCGTCGCGTGGACCCACAGAGGACTCCCCCTCCGCAACCCCAGGGAGAGGCGCTCAGGGTAGTGGGCGGAGCTCCTCTCGCATTATATCCCGTATCAGTTGGGCGAGGTCCTGGGCCTGAATGCCCAGGAGCAGTGGCTGGTCCATTGAGACGTCGACCGCAACACGCCGACCTCGTCCTCAGCCACGCCCGCAGCCCGCCTCGCTAGCCCCGCGACAAGGCATCTCTTGCAAGGAGACGCGAAACAGAACGGAAACACATCAATATGAAATGATATCTAACGAAGAAGTCTAAGAGCTCATGTCAAAAGAAATGTTGTGGTGGCTATTATAGTTACAGACATGTGAATTGGTTATTTTCCAGTCCGTTGATTCACTTCTCGGGACGACCTTGCTCTGATACCATCTTGTAACGACCTGATTCCCGAATCCCTACGAGACACGAGAATCGGACCGACTCGACTAATCCCAAGACCCAGTCATCTAACGAGAAGTAACCAAAGAGCAGTAAAATAACCCACATTCACCATGTATATAACTAGCAGTAACAAAATACAGCAGTAAAGAAAGGAAACACTACAGTATACACCACCACAACAGTAGAGACATAAACATGCACATAACATGAAGCTTACATTAAAGAGAGTACAAGGAGGAACAGAAAACTACTCATTACCGCGGAAGGAAAAGTGCAGTAAGTACTACAGGTAGCCCTACTGGACCCAATTAGGCCCAGTGCCCTCTGCAGCCGCTGACTCTGGCTACTCAGCACCTGGTCTTGAAATGGCAACAAGGGTGACACGTCAGCGAAACGCTGAGTAGAGTGGCAACTAAAAGCTAAAAGAAGCAGTAGAGTGTACAGTAGCTGTTATATTTTTACTTTCCTTCCTTATATTTTCCATTTATTCACTGTTGATTATTTCTCAGATCCTTCTCTTGATCTCGAATGTTCCTCGTAGGAACGATCTTGATTGCAGTCTTTCCCGAAAAGTAGAAGTAACATGTGGTGCTCTCCTGGCCGAGAGAGTCCCCCGTGGTGATCATACCCTCAGTCAACCACCCCAAGGTCGTTGACAGACGTAACGGTGACTACGGCACACGCGATAAACGCACGGATAGCTACCCCGCACTGGCACGCGGTCAGTCGTTTCCGTTAACGGGTGCGCCCAAAGCATAGCATGGAACCAGTATAGGGCAGAACCCTCTCAGTAACAGGGGCCCAGCCCCTCCAAAGTAACCAAACAGGGGTCTTGCCCCTCCACAGTCCGCGCACCCTCGCCTGACTACTCTGGTTTGCCCAGTGGGCCTAACAAGTCGGTGTAGGTGAGCTAGCAGACCTCGGGGCCCGTGGGGTAGCTAGTACTCTCCCTACACTAGTAGCTCTCCTCGGTACTATGTACGCGAGGGCCAAAAGTCGGTAAAAAGTGGCCAGACCTAACCCCAGGTCCCTGGGGCGGCTAGCTCCGCTTTGCACTAAACAGAGGGACAGTCGCTCTCTTTGGTACTCCGTACTCAAGGGCCAGCTCACTTCCCCAATTCTATTTCATTCCCTTTCCAGGAGTTCTACTCCTCATTGCCCATAGGGTTCATGTTCTTTTAACTCAGCCAATTTAGGTTTCACCGTTCCAACTTTATATTCTTATAACCCATGTTCCCAATCGTATTTATTCATTCATAACAGGCAGCTGTTAACCAATTTACAGGCAGTTATCATTTCCTTTCTACTTTTCCAAAACGACAATGTTTATATATTCAACTAGTTCTCTAGTCCTAGGATTCATGCCGTACCCTAGGATCTATCATTCAATCTAATTTTCCAGTCATAGGATTCATGCAATACCCTAGGGTCTATCATTCAATCTAATTTCTCAGTCCTAGGGTTCATGCAATGCCCTAGAATCTAATAATTGTTTCATAATTGTACAAATTTTGTCAAATAAATTAAAGGGCCACTCTACCCGTAAAACCGGGAGTACTAGAGGCGTAATCGGCAATCCCGCGCCCCTCCGCAACCCCCTTAGTCGCAACGAAATGGGGTCCTAACACAAGGATCAACATAAGTAGTTTCTCAGAACAGTATACAATTACTGTAAACAGGTAGAGAAAAAAAATCTGGAAGGAACGCAACTCGAAACGCGGAAAACGGACTCCGAACGGGTCCTAAAAGGGTAAAAAATGATGAATCTGTGTTCCAGACGTCTTAAAAGGTTGATCATGTCGTACCTCAGTCTGCGCAGTCCTTCAGACGTCCAGAAGCCCGCTGGATCGTCTGGCTTTAGTTTCCAAACGTCCGATTGTCACCCCGGACGTCTGGAGGTCCTCTCCGTCGTCTGGTACTGTGGCCAGACGTATAATCCGTGTGGGATGGTGAGCCCTCGCACCCTCCCGAACAACACCTGTGCACACACGCACCCGCTCTCATCACGAAGAGGTGCAGAAGGACGCGGCGGACGGCTGCATGGCCGTACATGCGTAAAAAGGAGAAGATAGGAAATTATTGTACCTGTTAGACGTCTGGACCGTTCTCTAGACGTCTTCGGCGTCGTCTGGACGTAAGTCCAGACGTCTGATTCTGGAAAATTTTCCCAGAATCAGAACCCGGTTCGCTCTCCGCCCGCGACGCACGGCTGCGCCGCGTCGTGCCTGCCTGCTGCCCAAGCTGCAGCAGCCCCTCCGCGACACCCCACGCCCGCTGCTCCCCTGCCGGCCAGCTCTAGCTGCCCGGCAAGCTCGCACCCTTGCGGTCGAGCTTCTTCCTTCCTCTCGCAACACTCCTTCCCGCACGCTCGCCGCGGCTGCTGTTGCCGCAGTCGCTCACTCGCTCGCTCGCGCTCTCGCTGGCAGGGAGAAGGAGAAGAGGAAGGCGGTGGAGTGAGGGTGAGGGAGAGGGCGATGGTATTTAAGGGCAGCGCGGGGAGAGAGAGAAGAGAAGCGGCGCATCTGCAGGGAGGGAGAGAAAGAGCAGGACGAAGGCGGCAGATTCAATCTGCGCACGCACGCGCGCAGACGCGAACTCGTACGCCGAAAAAAAAATTTAATACCAGACGTCTAGGCCACTTCCCAGACGTCTTAAACCACGTTTGACGCTCACGTTCGTAACAGGGATTAACCCCTCTTTACGTAGCTAATTAACCCCCATCTGGTAATTCAAGTTTGGTCACTTTAACACGAGCTTATCTAACATCAATTTTCACTAATGTTAGTCAAACCCATGTTAAGTCATGCACTACTCATGCCTTTAACACCTCTCGTATTTCATATGACGAAAACCATTACTAAGTAAACACTACAAGGGTTAACACCATAATTTAACATAAATTCATGTAAATATAAATTGATGTTAACACTACTTTACAAGCAAACACAATTATAAGATAACACTAATTTTACATTTTTCAACACTCGAATCTCTCCATTTTAACCAACCTACAATAATTCTTAATGTGATATTTTCACCAATTTTCTCATCATGTTGAAAGATTGATCCCAGATATTAAAATTACTACAACATAGTCAACTTTTCACCACTCAACCATATATCTTCTATATTTCTCCAAAACTAAAGTTTCCTTTTAACTTCATTTTTTGTCAATTAAGTAGCATAATGTCAATAGTAAAAAATACACATTATAGGCAATAAAGAGTTAGCTAAGTGATAGAGCCTTCTTATGGGCATCAAACCCTTATGAAAAAAAGGAAAAAAGGTGAAATAAAAGCACACGTAACACCATTTCATCACAAAGAGCATTTTGATTAACGTTAGAAATAGACTAAATGATAAATTTAATGAAACAATTTTCAAAATTTTGATTTGTATAAGTATGTAATGTGTGTTTTACATACATACACATACCGTGGTGTTTCTATGCATTATTGGAAGACAAACCCAGATGGGAAAATTATGTCAATCTGTGAGTTCTTGTTCAACTTTATTAACTTCAGCATGTAGAACCTTTGTTTATTTACTTACGTAGAAAAATCAGAAAATATTATATGAAGCAGGCCTACATTTATGTGGGTTGATGGAGAATTGTCTGAAACAAACCATGCTACCACTGAAATTTAATGGGAAATTATCTGCGATAATAATAGCATCGGGAACTATAGGAAGAATGGTGCATATCCAATGATTTTACCAAATTGTACCATTTCTTATGTGACATGAAAATGAAACCATTAAAGGCACAACCCCCTCACCACCAACACCATAAATGGCCGACTATCACCATGCCAGCAAACATATCATGTGCAAGTGGGGGTAAATTTATATACTATTTATTAAAGTTGAGGTGGGCAATGTCGGAAACATGCAGTTCTCAGGGCTTTTAATTGAATAGATACATACATTTGCACCCACCGTCAATTTGCATCAATATCAAGTTGCTGACTTGACCTTACGCGTGATGCTGACGTAACTTTTGCATAGCTATTTTCAACTTATTCTTTGAATTTGAGAGTAAAATATAATTATTATATAATAACATGAGAATTTATGTTAAAATTAACGAGATTTATAAGAAATTTTTACTTTCATATTATAAGTTGATAAAATTTTTGATAGGTGTAAAAGATTTATATCTTCTATGATTTATATAGTAAAGAGTGAGAGGTAGAGTTAGAAACCACACATACACACATGCACGCCTTGCCTCGATCCGACTTTGACTCAGGATTGGGTGAGAATCAATTTGGAATTTGAAACTTAGACTTTTTTGCTATGAACTTTTAATCTTACGATTTTAAACTTGATTAGTCGATAAAAAAGTAAAATTGGTTAACCAATTATTTTGATCAATTAATGAGTTAAGTTTAATCGATCAATTGGTTTGATCGATTAAAAAGTCAAGTTTGATCGACCAATTTATTTTGGTTGATTAATGGACTTAATTGATCGATCAATTACCATATTTTCATAAAATGAGAATTTCCATAAACGTCTGGTCGTTGACTCTATATAAAGGCTACGAGAGGGCTCTCATTTGACACACAATAAAAGCAAAAAAACTCTCTCCATTCTCTCCCCCTCTCTCGTTCTTGTCTCTCTTTCTTGAAGCATTCGTTCGATGTGAGATTGGTAGAAAAATCTCCAATTACTTTTGTCAATCTTACACAAGGAGATTAAGAGATCTACGAGAAGATTTTGATTAATCAAACCATTAAATTGGTAGATTAATCAGAAATTTAGTTGGAAATGAAATTGTCTTGGTTACGTTCTTCTGAGGTGGTTTCTGAGGATGTCTAAGACCAGAGTGCTTCGAATCTTGAAGGTGGATCGTCGTATCTTGGGAGCAGTTCATCAGACCTCGATGCATCGGTATTGTAGGAGGCGATACCTTCTTTAAGGGAAGTTCTTAATGGACGATTCGATCGGAGTAATCTCTAACATTTATTCGTTTTGTTTATTTGTACTATTGCATGTTATTTGTTCTTTAATTTATTCTGCATCTTGTCAAATCATGTTTGACTTGCTTGATTTAATATTTTTGATCTATACGAAAATATTGGAAATGCATATGTTTTTACTTATTTATTTCCTATATACGTTTATTTAACAATCTTAGAGAAGGTATCGCTTAGATCTAAAATATTTGGGATGTCAGAAATGACTTTAAAATCACATGTAGACTTATTTGGTATGCCCGAGAAATTTGGTGGGCAAAATTTCAAGCGTTAGCAACAACGCATGAGAATTTAATTGACCATCATTGGTTTAATCTCGGTGTTGGAAATCTATTGCCTAATTTTGGATAAGAAAAAATCCACTCTTGTAGGCTAAAAGGTGATGGATGTGTGGAATGAGCGCAACCGCATTTGTCATTGTTGCATCTTATTGGCATTGCCCAATGTGTTTCCAATGTGTTGTTTGATATGTACAATACATCCACATCTATTGCGAAGAAGTACAAGAAATATAACACCGAGGATCTTTGTATTGATAAATACTCTGTCACAAAATTCCTTAAGTTCCAAATGGTTGAGGGTAAATCGATATCAGAGTAGGCACATGAATTTCTGTTATTGCTTTATGGTTTAGCAGATGCTAAAATGAAGTTTCTTGAGAAGTTTGAAGTCATGTCTATCATTGAGAAATTTCCTAAATCTTGGGAGGACTTCGAGATGACTCTCAAGCATAGGAAAGAAAAGATTTCTCTTGATGGTTTAATGATAGCCATTGCTATTGAGGAAGAACATAGGAAACAGAAACTTACAATGCTTGTGGAGTCTAAGGTGAATGCCACGATATCTAAGGGCAAAGAGAATAAAAATAAGAACAATAAAAACAAGATGAATGCCAAACCTAAGATCCAAAAGAAATCTAAGAACAAACCATGTTGGCACTGTGAGCACGTTGAGCATTGGAAGAAGGATTGTCCTTCTAATAAAACTTAGCAGAAGACTACAGATGGGAATCCTTAGGTGTATGTGAACACCGAGGAGGTCGGGCCTAACGATGGGTATGTCTCAATAAAACCTAAACTCTATGTTATTCACGATCTTACTGAATGGCTTGTGGATATTGGAGCTAATGTACATATTTGCACTGATAGATCGTTCTTTTCTTCCTAATTAGATCTGCAATGGCGGGACTATAAAGATAGGGAATGACTATGCAGCCAAGGTGTTAGGATTTAGACGCATGGAGTTGAGGTTTTCCTCGGGGTGAGTCTAGACACTGCGCAAGGTGTTGCACATTTCTGCTATGAAAAAGAATGTTCTTTCTGGTTCCTTATTAGTTAGAGAGGGTTTTGAGTTAAACTTTAAATGTAATAAAGTTGTTATGTTAAGACATGGAATATTTTATGGAAATGGGTATAAATGCTTTAAATAATGTTAATTTTCATTCGATTCAATATATTTGCAGTAATATTGAATCTTGTGATATATGACATGGTAGATTAGGTCATATAAATTTTAATTCTTTAAAAAGAATGATGAAATTAAATATGATTGTTGAACACATCATAAATAAAACTAAGAAATGCGAGATATGTATACAGGTTAAACAAACTAGGAAACCTTTTCACTCTATTACTAGAGATATTGAGGTTGTAGATTCGGTGCACACAGGTATCTGCGAGTTTAGTGGTGTGTTGACTAAAGACAATAAAAAATATTTAATCAACTTTATAGATTATAGTAGTAGATACTGCTATGCGTATTTGCTTAAATCTAAGGATGATGCATTAAGTAAATTCCTCATTTTTAAGAAAGAAGCAGAAGCACAAACTAAGAAAACTCTTAAGAAACTGAGGTCAGATAGAGAAGGGGAATATACATCCAACTTATTTGATGAACAGTGCCAAGCTTTAGGTATAGTTTATGAAGTGACAACCCCATATTTCCTCAATCTAGTCAGAACGAAAGGATAGAACCCTAACTGACATGGTCAATGCTTTCTTGCAAAGCTCGGGATTGCCTACTTACATGTGGGGGGAAGCTTTGAATATGCCATGCCATATTCTGAATAGAGTTTCCATCAAGCATAAGGAAAGTAATCCATTTGAGATTTGGGAAAACAGGAAACCAAGTTTGAAATACCTCAAAGTATGTGGTTGCCTTGAGAAAGTGGTTGTCCAAAAACACAAGAGAAAGAAGCTTGAACCTAAGATAGTTAATGCGATCTTTTTGGGTTATGTTAATAATAGCTACGCTTATAAAATTTTTGTTATAAAATCTGAAAGTTTAGGCATAGATGTCAACACTACTGTTGAGCTTCGCGATGTTACATTTTTTGAAGATGTCTTTTCCATAAAGACTGGATTACTTTAAAATATGACTTCAGATGATCTAGCCACCACATCTGGTTTTATTCCTGATCAAGTGGAAAGGATGTCTAATGTAGGGGCTAGCTGTTCCCGTTCTGAACCCAATCAAGTAGAGGAGTCTGAACCTAGGAGAAGTAAAGACAAAAAATAGCCAATGATTTGGGAAGTGATTTTATTACTTACCAAATCGAGAGTGATCCGCCCACTTATCGTGATGTTATGGCTTCTTCTGAAGCTAAGCTTTAGAAAGATGCCATTAAGAATGAGATGGACTCAACAATCTCTGATGACACTTGGGAGTTAGTTGATTTACCTCTAGGGTGTTCTACTATTACATGCAAGTGGGTGTTTAAGAGAAAACTCAGGCTTGACAGATCTAGTGAAAAATGCAAAGCTAGACATTTTACCAAGGAGTTCAAGCAAATGGAAGGAATTAATTATTTCGATACCTATTCTCCAGTAACTAGGATAACTACTATCTGGATGCTTATTGCATTGGTTTCTATTTATGATCTCACTATCTACCAAATGGATGTGAAGACCGTCTTTCTTCATGACGATCTTGAGTAGGAGATCTATATGGACTAGCCTAAGCGATTTGTAGCTCTTGGGAATAAGAAAAACGTTTGCAAGCTTGCTAAATCTCTTTATGGTTTGAAACAAGCACTCAAGTAATGACATGAAAAGTTTGATCAGACTATACAATCTTTTAGCTTTGTAGGTCACAAATATGAGAGGTGTATCTACTCTATGATTAAAGGTGATATGTGTATTATTCTATGCCTATATGTAGATGATATATTATTGTTTGGATCAAACATTAGAATTGTGAATAAAATTAAGTTATTCTTGAATAGTAAGTTTGAGATGAAGGATATGGGTGTTGCAAATATGATCCTAGGCCTCAAACTGATTTGGTCACCAGAGGGGATAGCTATTTCTTAATCTCATTATGTTGAGAATGTTCTTGAGAAATTTGGCTATGAAGATTGTAAGGCTGTAAGCACTCCTTTTGATTTATCAAAAACTCTTTATAAGAATAAAAGTGGAACACTTGTTTCACAACTAAGATATTCACAGATTATAGGAAGCTTGATGTATTTGGCTAACTATATTAGATCGGATATTTCTTCTTTCGTGTCTAAGTTGAGTAGATACACAAGTTGTCCTAACCATACTCATTGGGATGCCTTAACTCGAATACTTAGGTACTTAAAGGAAACTGTTTCCCTTAATTTGCATTATGGTAAATATCCTTCAATTTTGGAAGGATATAGTGATACAAGTTGGATAAGATAAATGGAGGATTCCAGGAGTAATGGTATTACAAGGTATGTTTTTACCTTTGGAGGCGGTGCAGTCTCCTGACGGTCTGCAAAATAGATAATTTTAGCTCGGTCTACTTTTAAGGCTGAGCTATTTGCTTTGGATACCACTGGAATTGAGGTTGAATGGTTAAAGAAACTTCTCACAAAAATTCCTATGATGGGTAAGCTAATTTTTGCGATATCTTTACATTGTGATAGTATAACTACTATAACAAAGATTAAGAGTTCAAAGTTTGATCAGAAAACAAGGAGACATCCAAGTCAGACTAAGTCTGTAAGGGATTTTGTTACGACCCGGTTCCTGAATCCCTACAGGACACGAGACCGGCTCGACTCGACTAATCCCAAGACCCAGTCGTCCAACAAGAAATAACCAAAAAGCAGAAAGTAAATCACATTCACTATGCTAAGTAACTAACAGTAAAAGAGTACAACAGTAAAGGAAGTAAAAGCTGCTAACAGTACACATCACTACCACAACAGTAAAGCGGAAACAAAGTACAGAAACAGAATGGTAACAATAGTCTAACTCACTAGCAAAAAGAAAGTACAACCACAACAGGAACTACTGCTGGGCTCGATTAGGCCCAGCATCCTCTGTAGCCGATGACTCGGGCTGTTCAACACCTGGACCTGAAAAGGGTTACGAGTAAACGGAGTCAGCGAACGTTGAGTAGAGTGGTAACCAAATTAACTAAAGCAGTAAAGGCTAATAGGTAAATTTATCTTTTCTAGTTACTTTGTTTTACTAATCATTTCCTTTCTACCAATTGGTTTACTTTCAGATCTCTTTCTTGATCTCGAATGTTTCTCGTGGGAACGATCTTGATTGCAATCTTTTCCGAATAGTAGAAGGCACACGTGGTGCTCTCCTGGTTGGGAGAGTCCCCCGCCGTGATCCTACACTCAGTCAACCACCCTGAGGTCACGGACAGTCGTAGCGATAAGCGCACAGGTAGCTACCCCGTACTGACACGTGGTCAGTCGTTTCCGCTAGCAGGTGTGCCCAAAGTACAGCACGGAACAGTATAGGGCATAATCCTCTCAGTAACAGGGGTCTAGCCCCTCAGAACCAAACAGGGGTCTCACCCCTCCACAGTCTGCACACACTCGTCTGACTACCCCGGTTTGCCCAGTGGGCCTAACAAGTCGGTGTAGGGCGGCTAGCTGAACCCCGCGCCCCGTGGGGTGGCTTGCTCTCTCTTTACACTAGTAGCTCTCTCCGGTACAGTGTACGTGAAGGCCAAAGAAGTTGATGTAGAGTGGCCAATCTTAACCTTGGGTCCCAACCCAAGGGCGGCTAACTCCGCTCTACACTAAATAGGGGACAGTCGCTCTCCTTGGTACCACGTACTCAAGGGCCAGCACACTTCTCACTCACATTTCTAGATCCATTCCATTTATCCACAGGAGCTCTACTCCTAATTCCCCGTAGAGTTCATGCTCGTATTCACCATGTTGTTCCATACTAAGTTTCATCATTCACATTTCCATTCTCATAATAAACACATGCAGCTTGTATTTCCATTATTTAACATATACAACAAGTAATGTCACAGGTAACTGTTAACTAGCACAGGCATTTCACATTTCACAGGCAGCTCGTATTTATTAATAGGCAGCTATTTACATTTCTATTCATTCATTTATGACTGCAATCTTAAACACGCATACAAATAGTGCAAATACTTCTCGTCCTAGGATTCATGACACATCCTAGGTTTCTAGTTATCCAATTTCACATATGCATTCATGTTTTATAATTAAAACAATGGAAACCACTCTACCAGACAATTCAGAAGTACTAGGGGCTCGAACGGCAGGCTCATGTGCCTCTGTAGGCCCCGAACACACAACAGATCGAAGTCTTATACCAAAGGACATACCACAACGAAATATTCAGAATAGTATATAAGGACTTCTAACATGTAGAGGGACTCACAAGGAACCCACAGATATCTCGTTTGCAAAAAACGGACCTCAAACGGACCCTAAACGGATTAAAAACAAGACTGCAGACCTAAATTAAGCATCTGGCATAAGGTCCAGACGTCTTAAAAGTAATTAGAGTCTCACCTTAAGTTCCTACGTCAACTTCGGACGTCCAGAACCCCTTCTTGACCGTCTGGACCCAGCTCCAGACATCTGACCTCTCCTCCAGTCGTCTGGAAGTGTTTCTGGTCATCTGGTAATCTGTCTAGATGTCAGAAACGCGTAGGAGGACGTGCCCCACGCCTTCCTGAAGCTATCTCTGCATGCGACAGGCGAATCATCCACTTTTAGCCACGCAGATCGAAGCTGCGGTGTGGCCTGCATGGCCGTAATCGCAAGAGAAGCATACCTCCGCAGAACATCGCTTTCAGACGTCCGGTGTTATCACCAGATGTCCAACCCGTTGTCTGGACGACACGCCAGACATCTGATTCTGGGAAAATCCCAAAATCAGAACGACCTTCTGCTCCTCTCTGCGCGCAGCCGCGACCTCTCCTCGCCTGCAGCTCCTGCTACAGCAAGTGTCGGGTACGTCTCCCCCGACGTGCTCCTCCCGCACGCGTCGCTCCGTCCATGCATCCTTCGGCGAGCTCCCACGATCTCATGGACACAAGCTCTTCTTCCTCTTCTCCTCACGCCGCCTCTCCTCGTCGCTCGCTTCTGTGCCCTCTCTCGGGCTCGCCCCTCTCGTTGCAGTGGAGAGGAAGGAAAGAAGATGGCTGTGGTGAAGTGGGGAAGAGAGGAAGGGGGAGAGGGGCTTTATAAGGGAGTGGCTAGGGTTCGGGTAGAGGAGAGAAGAGGGAGAGAGAAAAGAGCGGTACTGTCTGCGTGCAGCCCGCGCGCAGACGTGAAGTTACGTACAAAATTTTCAATTTCCAGACGTCTAGGAAGGGGTCCAGATGTCTGACCAGACGTCTGACCGACAGTCTAGACGTCTTAAAAGGCTCAGAATAGAACGGGTCTTTACAGATTTAGTGTCTTAAGGAGTGATTGTTGTGAAATTCATAAGATCCAAGGATAACACAACAGATCCATTTACTAAAGGACTTTATAGATCTTTAGTCCTTAAGTCTAGGCTTGCGATGGGGTTGGAACCCATTGGGAGTTCACCTGCAGTAGCAACCCAACTTAACTAAGTAGAGATCCTACAAAGTAGGTTCAATGTGGTAACAATAAGCTATATGGAGAATTGATTGACACTTATTGTTAGATGTTTTTGCATCTCAGTCCAACCCTGCAAGTCTGAGTGCCTTAAGCTGCAAATTTAGGAAGAGCAAAGGCTTTGAATGGGTTCAAGCCTTTATGGCAAGATGTGAGTAGTGCATTCTTGGAGAACGGCACCTATGTGAGTGTTACTATGGGTTGTAGGTAAGGAAATATGGTCTTTCCCGGTTACACTCATGAAACAGGATAGGGTGCATGGCCCTTAAGAGCACAAACCCTGAAGATTATCACTAAGAACTTCATTCTGTTGTCACCACAATACACCTCACATCAAAGGTTTAGAGTTCAAAACTAGTTTCACTTTATTTCTATGGTGGTGAAGGTGGATGACTCAGGTAAGGGTTCAAACCGGAAGGTAACTTTATTGAAAGGAGAGTGTGGTAGCCAAGAAATTTATCGTTGAATTTCAACGATGAATTTGTGAGGGAATGTTGGATCTGAGAGCCTAATTGCATCAACCGGGATGCAATTATTATGTGGTGACATGAGAATTCATATTAAAATCAGTGAGATTTGGGAGAGATTTTTAGTCCAATATTGGAAGTAGACAAATATCTTGGTAGATGTAAAAGGCTTATGCCTCCCATGGCTTATGTAGAAAAGAGTAAGAGATGAGGTTGGGGACAACTCACGCACGCGCGCGTGCCCTACCTCAACCCGGCTCGGGCTCGAGCTCAGATTTGGGTGAGAATCAATTTGGAACTTAAAACTTGGACTCTCTTGTTACGAACTTTTAATCTCACGATTTTGAACTGAATTGATCGATTAAGAGGTAAAATTGGTAGGCCAATTATTTTGGTTGATCAATGAGTTAAATTTAGTTAATCAATTGGTTTGGTTGACTAAAAAGTCAAGTTTAATCAACCAATTTATTTTGGTAGTCAATGGATTTAATTGGTCGATCAATTATTGTATTTCCATACAACAAAAATTTTCATAAACATCTGATCGTGGACTCTATATAAGAACTACAAGGGGACTCTCATTTGACACAATAAAAGTAGAAAAGCTCTTTCCACTCTCCCCTTCTTTTGTTCTTGTCTCTCTTTCTTGATGTGTTCCTTCGATGTGAAATTAGTAGAAAAATCTCTAATCACTTTTATAAATCTTGCACAAGGAGATTGAGAAATTCACAATAAATTTTTTATTGATCAAACTATTAAATTAGTAGATAATTAAGAATTTGGTTAAAAACCAAATTACCTTAACTTCATTCTTCTAAAGTGATTTTTAAGGATATCCAAGATCGGAGTGCGTCGAATCTTAGAGGTGGATCGTCGTATCTTAGAAAGAATTTGTTAAATTCCGACGCATCGATATTATAGGAAACGATACTTTCTCTAAGGGAAGTCCTTAACGGATGTTTTGATTAAAGTATCTTCAACTTTTCTTCATTTTACTTATTTGTGCTATTGTATGTTATTTATTCTTTATTTTATTCTATATCTTACCAAATTATATTTGACTTAATTGATTTAATATTTTTGATCTATGTGAAAATATTGGAAATACACATTCTTTTATTTATTTATTTCAATGATTTTAAAAAAATCTAGCTAGAAACAATCAGAGAGATCTATTGATATCAAAATAGATCTCATGCCACACCTTTCAGAACATGATCAAACATTGAGGAATCCTGAATTTGATAGAAGAGAATGAAGTTTCGAAACAAAAAGAAATAGGAGAGAACAAAGCTCAAATCTCATACATTCATTACTTAAGAATTACTGGAAATAAGTATATCAAATAAGTTGAGAAATAAGAAAAGAGTAATAAATAGTGAAATAAGTGAGTTAACCTATTTGAATGTTTTGACGAGTTAAAATTATTCTACAAAGAGAGTGAAATAATTTTACCTCAAATTAAGTTCACTTAACCTAATGTAAATGGAAATAGGTTAAGTGATGGATTAAATGTTAAATCCGCTGCAAATCCACTTAACTCATCAACTAAATGTCGTTTTGTGGGGTTAAGGATATTGGGTTTTCCAAAAAAAAGGGGGAGGCCCCTTTCCACCTGCTTTGCTCCATGCAGCTCAAGGACAATTTATGGTCCTCTTTCCCATTGCTCCTTTCACCATTTGATTCCAAGGATCTAACCATCTTTGATAATGAGGGGAAAGAGAGATTAGAGATGTCTTGGATGAAGGGTGTTATCAATGCCAATCCATGCAGCAGCCAGCCTTTTGATTTGGACTAGGAAAGAGAAGGGCAGTGACTTGACATCAATTTGTAGAAACTCAGAATGATTTTCGATCGATTCCACCATGGTCCATGACTTCAAAATGAATATTGCCTAGCATTTCATTACAGAACCAAAATACGATTCCTTCACTTGTAATTTCAAGCAAACCAGTAACATTTCCCACAAATTTCCTATACATGTTATAGCGGTGGCAAGGCTGAATCCAGCCGCACAAAGAATGAGATTCCCATCGTACTTCTACAAAAGCAGCAAATGGAAGAGGGGAAAACCCACTCACTTGGAAAGAAAATTCACTGCAGTAAAAGCTCAAGACTATAAGTTAGTCCTGGCATACTCGTTCTTAAACAAGAAAAGAAAGTATGGCGATAACCGTGGGTTAGCTTGATGGCTGAGACCGTGTCAACAATTTTCTCATCTGTAGCAGCCAAAAACCGAGCTGCATTGCGAGCAATCGGGCTTCTAACACCATCTTCGCCATCCATATGGACAGCGAAGACAGAAATGATTTCTCTCCAAGCATCTTTTCTTCAGACAAGGCCTGAGTCGAAACCCTTGCTGTTATCAATAATGTGTCCAGAGAAGGTCTTCTCAGCTGCCAACAGGAACGGAAAGAAAGAACCATCAATGAACTATTGGAACAAAGCAACATGCTTATGTTTCTATTGCAGGGCAACAACCATAATTGCAGAAATTATTACAGCAGTTGCAGTCCAGCCAGGTCTACGTGTATAGAAATGGATCTTATGTTCTTGGTTCAATGCGCAGATTTACTGCATTTGGTGAAATGCAAACTTAACAAGCAAAATTACAAGCAAAGCACCACAATTTATTTTAGAAGTATCAGCCTTTCCATTTAGTAGGAGAAGCTGGGCACCATGCACGAGCAAAGAAAAACAGAAAAAGCAAAATTCAAGATGTCTTTTAGTTTCTAATCCTGGGTATCCTTATTATTGATGAAGTGACTGGGCTCTCTAGCATCTGTCCAAGCAAAAAAACATATAATAGTATTTATGCAAACATGTATATGAATACTATAGAAATATATATACAATTACACATATAGCATAAACATGACATTTTTATCAAGTCAACTGTGGGCAATTTCAGTATTTTTCTATATTTCAACTACCTTATTGCTTTATGACTGTGAAGGAGGAAAAAACCCATGAGTTGACACTCATGAGTCCAATAAGGCCATGTGGCCATTTGGATTTTTTGTGACTTAGTTGCTAAGTTATGGTGACCAATTGCTTCTTAAATAGAGAGCAATACTCACATTATCTCTGAGTATCAACATTATTTTCTTCACTTTAAATAACTCCTTCCAACTCTCCTTTCTCTCTCTCGCCAAACTCCCTCTCTCTCCTCTTTCGAGTTCCATATGTGGAACCTCCACGCCACATCAATCTCGCTCTATTGCACATCTTCACAATAAGTACCACTTATCCGTCCTTCAATCCCTTTTAAACAAATATTAGAAAAGGAATCCCCAACTATTTCGTGACATGACATCAAAAACACCCAAACAAAAAAAGCAACTTATTCCACCATTATCCCTCCTTCCATTTCTTATCTTTTTCTCTCTGCAACTAAATGGTACCTTATGGCTTTCAGCAAGCATGACATGTAAAATTAATCACATGTTGTGAGAATACTTTATATTATCTTTAGTTAATTTTTGAACTATTTATTTATTTCTTATTTTTAGTTGATTCTTTGATGTAATTTTTCCGATATCTTTCTATATAAAAAAGTGTAGGGCTTCTTTTGAGAGTAAGATAATTTATTTTCTTTAACTTGATTTCAGAGCAGCGATCCTAGGTTGGCACTTTGGTATCCCACTGAAATAGGCCTCCTACCCAAACCACCTAAACCCTAGATTGTATTCCCCTCTCCTCTCCATGTTGCCGCTAGCTAAATCAATCGGAGCAGCGGCAACAACGGCTGCTGCAGGAACAGTGGCGGCAGTAGGCCATCATTAATCGGTTGTAGCGCTGTCAGTGAGGCTGCGTCACCCTTACGCTGGCGAGGGGAGGAGTGACAACCACTTTAAAGGTCGCTAGGGGTCCCTCCTGACCCTAGCGTGCGCCTCCTAATCTCCAGAAGGGTTGTTATGTAGTCCTAATTTGATTTCCAATGAAGAGATTACTTGGATTTCATGTTAGATCACCTCTTTTGTGATCTATGGTGATTCTACGGATCTAAAAAGTCAATTTCAGATCTTATTTTGATGATTTCCATTTGCTCTGGGCATTATAACTTCATCTTCATTATTTTAAGTTTCATTGGAGACGACTCTGGATAGCGGGAGCTAAAAAAGCCCATTTTTGGTCCCTATTGTGAAGTTGGATGACAACTATGCTCATTGATCCCAGACGTTTCTCATGACAGTCGAGGGTCATGAGAATGAACATTGTTACGTTATGTCTTGAAGGTCTTTTTGGTATGTTTTATTTCATTGGACTCCTATTATATTTTTTCCTCACCTCTCTCTATATAAAGAGGTGTAAGATCAGCTTAGTAAAATAAGAAGACTTATTTTCTTCGACTTTGTATCAGAGCCAAGTTGAGGACTGCACCAAGAAAAACCCTAACCCTACCTCAAACCTCTCCACCGCCATTATCGTCGCCATTGCAGACACTGGCGGCAACGCCGGTAGTCACTGTAGCAGCAGCGCTGTCGCCCAACATGCTGCCTCAAGCCCAGCACTGTGCCAGCAATAGGTGTTGCCATCGCCCAATGTTGCTCCAATAATAGGCACTACCATTGCCTAGAATTGCTCCAGTAGTAGGTGCCACCATTACCCAACGCTGCTCTAGCAGTAGGTATTGCGCTGCCCAACACATCGCCTAGTGTTGCAGCAGTAGGGCGCATGAGGTAGGGGGACCTACTCAGACCGCTCGACGCCACAGCCTTCCCTCTACCCAGTTGTTTTCGATAGTAGGGAGAAGGTAGTAGGTCGTGGGTCTCCCTCCGACAGTTTCCAGGAAGGTTCTTGGTGCCTAGGTGATGGAATTCTAGATCAAGAACCTTCCTATCAGTGTAGTGGTGCAACACTGAACTGTGGTATGATTTTTCCTAGATTTGTGGTTTGATTTTGGGGTGTGTATTCTCCTTGATGATTATTAGGGTGTGTATTCTCCTATGAAGTGTTGATATTGTGTGTGGATTATGGGGTGTATATTCCCCTGTTTGATACAGAAATTTAGATATGCAATTTGTGATTTTTTTGTGTTTAGAGTTAGCATGGCTCCATCAACAGAATCTGAGGTGTCCTTAGGACAAGGTGTAGAAAGTGGAGTGTATAAAAGCACGTTTTTTGCTCCAATTGCAAAACTGGATGAGACCAATTACCCTCGTTCATCTCAAACCTTCCTTGTTACTGTGGAAGGTCATGAGAAGAAACATGTGCTTATGGAAGCACCACTGAAGCAGAAAATAGGGAAGTATGCAAATTAGAATATAGATGATGCTATGGTGAGGACTTGGATCTTGAATAATGTTATTCCTTGCATTAGAGATGAATTATATATTACACTTCGGCCAAGGAGATGTGGGATGGTCTGAAGCTTGCTTATTCACATAAGTTGAATTCAACTCAAGTATTCCAGATACACTATGATCTATGCCATCTCAAGCAGGAGCCAATGAGTCTACCACAGTATTACTCTACCATGAAGGGACTGTTGGAAAAATATAATGCTTACAGGTTGATGTGTACATCTACTACATGCAAGGATCACAGGAAGGAGTTTGCATCCTATATGTTTCTTACAGGGCTAAGTAATGATTATTCTTACTCTCTCTGAGCTTCTTCCTATTGAGGAAATTTATAAAAGGTTGAGCAGGTTTAGTCTACTCATGATATAGTTGCCACCAATAAATCTTCTGCCCATGCAATTTGTTAGCACCCGTGGTGGTCGGGGTGACTTCTTTTGTGGTAAAGGCAGAGGACGTGGCGATGGTACATGTGGCAAGCCGACATATGCTTATTGTGGGAGGATTGGCCATGTTGAGGCAAAGTGCTAGAACAAGCTCAGAAGGCCTATTATGGCCAACCAAGCTACTGTGACACCTACTACTGTGACTTCTACTAAGCCCCTTACTCTTGCAGTTGCTAATTATGATGCAGTGGTATAACACCTAGCACAGTTGACTCATGATTGGCCACAGTCTTCAGGCATAGCGGCTTATGCATTTGCTTCAGGTATGAGTAATAGTTGATTGATAGATTCAGGTGCTTCAGATCACTTGTCTGGGAATCCCCAGTGCTTTGGAGGTATACAAGAGGTTCCACCAGGATGCTCAATCCAGCTTGCAGATGGTAGGCATGCCTCCATTTTTAGAAAAGGGGGGGTGTCAGTTTCTCCCACTCTACACCTGTCAGATGTGTACTATGCATCGTTTAAAAAAACATGCCTCGAGGCGAGGCGTGCCAAATTCGCCTCGAGGCTTAAGCCTCAGCTCTAGTCTGCGAGGCGTGGCCGAGGCGCTGAGGAGCTGAGGCGCCGCCTTGGATATTTTCGCAATAGACCAACAGCTCCTGCTCCACCGCATCGCAGCCTCCACCGGCAAGCAGCTCCACGTAGCGCAACAGCTCGACCACGCAGCGGCAACGCTCTACGCAGCGCAGGCTCCAGCGCAGCACAGCGTAGGCTCCACGCAACGCAGCGGCAGGCTCCACGCAGCATAGGCTCCAAGTAGTGCAACTCCGGTAGCGCAGGCTCGATCGCAGGTCCAACTCCTGCGCAGGTCCGAGACTCCGAGCGCAGCTCCAGCTCTAGTGGCAGTGCTCCACTCTTCAGTAGGACGCATTTGAGGTTGAGGTTAGCACTTGATAAGTATATATCATTTTATTTTCTATATTTTTTATGCAAATCCTGAGGCTTACGTCTCGTCTCGATGAAGGCAAATCGCCTCGGTACCGCTTTGCGTTTTTTAAAACCTTGGTATTATGTTCCTAATATAGCTATGCAGTTGCTCTCTATTAGCACTATTACAAAGAAATTGAATTGCCAGGTCATTTTTTATTCTATTGGGTGTATTTTTCACGATCGCATGACAGGGAGGATGATTGGTGGTGGACATGAGGAGGGCATGTACCGGCTAGTGCAAAGTCCAATTGCAGTAGCCTGTTAGACGAGTCTTGCTGGGAGTGTCTTGCAGTGGCACAGACGACTAGGCCATCCATCTCTGGACACGCTATGCCGGATCTTTCCACATCTGTCACCAGCTACGAAGATTCAGTGTGATACCTGCCAGTTGAGAAAGCACCACAGATCTAGTTTTCCAGTTTCTACACATCCTAGTAGTTCTGTTTGTTTTGACTTGATACATTGTGATATTTTGGGCTCTAGCAGTGCGGCAGATAGACAAGGCTATTGTTATTATTTTATTCTAGTGGATGATTTTGCTCACCCTTCATGGCTATTTTGTGGCTTTTGTGAACAATTTTGGGATCTGCATTAAAACTATTAGAACTGACAATGCTTTAGAGTTTTACACCAAATAGTTGACGGGGTTTTATAGCTAGGCATTGTACATCAGACCTCCCACCCCCATACATCACGACAGAATGGGATTGCAGAATGAAAACATAAACACAATCTGGATACAGCTCGGGCGTTATTCAAAATAGTGTACCACATAACTACTGGGGAGATGCAGTACTTACAGCCTGTTACCCTATTAATAGGCTTCCTTCATCTGTTATCCACGAGCAGGTGCCATAGATTGTTGTACCCTGATGCGAAATTATTTCCTGTGCCTCCTAAAAGATTTGGTTGTACAACTTTTGTCTACTTACTTGGACCTGGTCGGGATAAGCTTGCCCCTAGAGCAGCCAAATGTTTCTTAGCTATTGTCGCACTCAGAAAGGATACAGATGTTTTGATCCCATCTCTAGAAAACACTATATTAGTGCGGATGTCACATTTCATAAGTCTATTCCATTTTTCTCCACATCAGGATATCAATTACGAGATGTGGAGATTGTTGTGCCTATGCCTGTGCCTCCGGTATCTATGAATAACTTTGCCAGTAGTAGCAGAGATGTTACCTCCTCAGAGCAGCTTATGAGTACATTCAAAGTAGTACCACCAGATGAGAAGACATTCAAAGGCACTACATATCAAATACCTGTTAGTTACAGAGAGAAGCATACACACACACCCCCCTCTAGTGACCACTGAACCACCATTGTCCTCCGTTCAGGTGTATGTTGAATCATCTGACAGTGCTTCTCCTGTTGATGTTTCCTCAGGTCAGGTGTCTGTGGATATTGATGATGATATGCCTATTGCCATTCGGAAAGCTCATTGTTCCTGTGCTCAGTACCATGTTGCAGGGCATGCAGTCTTCACTGATACTCTGAGTACTGAGTTTCATGCTTTTACTACTGTAATTTCTAGCTTGACGCTTCCTACTTCATATCAGCAGGCTTTACTTGATCCTCACTGGAAGTCTACTATGGAAGAGATGTCAACTCTTTGTGATAGGGGCACCTGGGAGCTCACTCCATTACCTTCTGGTGTGCATTGTTGGGGATAGAGGGGTCTTTGCCTGGAAATACAACCCAGATGGGTTTGTTTCTCGGTATAAGGCTCGCTTTGTAGCCAAAGGATTCACCCAAACCTATGAGATGGATATTTTTTGACACTTTCTCACTAGTTGCTTGCCTCTCCACGATCTGTATACTTGTTTCTGTGGCAGTACACTACGAATGAGCGTTACACCAACTAGATATCAGGAATGCATTCTTATAAGGGGATCTTCAGGAGGAGATATACATGCAGCCGCCTTCGGATTTTGAGGTTCAAGGGAAGTATGCTTGCAGGCTTAGAAAGGCTATTTATGACCTTAAGCAGAGTCCACGAGCCTAATTTCAGTGACTGTTAGAGGCCTTAGATGTGGTTAGGTTGCAGAGGTCGTCTTTCGATCATTCCCTGTTTACGAGGAAGACCAATAGTGGTACTGTGGCTTTACTTGTTTATGTGGATGACTTGATACTCACAGGTGATGATGCACTTGGTATTTCTAAGGTGAAGAAATACTTAGCTCGCTAGTTTGTCATAAAAGACCTTGGGAGGCTTAGGTATTTTCTTGGCATTGAGATTGCTACGAGCAAGAAGGGTATTGTTATGTTCTAGAGAAAATATGCTCTAGACATTCTCCAGGAGGCAGACATGCTTGGGTCCAAGGGTGCTAATATCCCTATGGATCCAAAGGCACACTTATTTGATGGCATAGCAAAACTGATGGATAAAAAAGCCTATAGATAGCTAGTGGGAAAGCTGTTATATTTGACCATTACAAGGTTGGATATTAGTCTTGCAGTAGGTAAGCTAAGTCGGTTCTTAGATAAACCTACTACCAATTATTGGCAGGCAATGATGCAGGTGTTGAGATATATCAAGGAGTGTCCAGGTCGTGGTTTTCTGCTCCAGAAGAGAGCTCCTATGAGTGTTGTTGCTTATTCTATCGTTGACTATGCTAGTGATATTGGGGACAAAATCTACTATAAGTTTCTGTACATCTGTAGCAGGAAACCTTGTGACCTGGAGGAGTAAGAAACAAAGTGTGATTTCACGTTCGAGCGCTAAATCAGAATAACGCGCCATGACACACAACAGAGATGATCTGGATACGGTTATTGTTGTGTGACCTACATGTTATAGTTGATGAGCCTATGGAAATGTATTGTGATAATAGGGCTACAATTTATATAGCGAACAATCCCATGTTCCATGAGAGAACTAAGCATGTGGAGGTGGATTGCCATTATTCTCCTTGAGCTTGAGCCCAAGAATAAGACGGGAAAGTACGCCACCTAGAAGAAAGAGAAAGCTATGGTGAGAGCGTGGATTATGAATGCAGTTTTGCCACAAATTAGAGATGGCATCATGTACTAAAAAAATGCTAAGGAGATGTGGCATTCTCTTCATGACACATTCCCATGAAAAGAATTTTAACAAGGTATATCAGATCTACAATACATTTACCCTTAGGTAGAAGGGTCAACCCTTGCCTCAGTACCATGCCACCTTGAAAAGGCTTCTAGAGAAGTATAACGCGTGTAGACCTATATGCATGTGTACTACTCAACGAGATTACTGCAAGGAGACAACAATTCTGCACTTCCTATTTGAATTAGGCCTAGAGTATGATGCTACTTACTCTCAGATATTGATTTTATCAGATCTTCATCTCTTGAGGAGGCATATAGTCGTCTCGGTAGGATTACTGTCTCTTCACCAGAGATTATTGGACAGACCTGTACACTTGCAGTTGGTGGAGGTCGCGGTATTTGGGGTTCTCCCTCTATTCGTTGACGTGGACGTGGACGTGGCAGAGCTCACCCCACGTGCACCTTTTGTGGCCGGATTGGCCATGTTGAGGCTTCATGCTGGGCTAAGCATGGAAAGCCTCCTGTGGTCAACCAAGTTGTGACTACTTCTAAGGCAGAGTCAGATCTCATGTCACGGGAAGACTATGATGCCGTAGTTTAGCAACTTGCTCAGATTACTTAGCAGACCCCCTCATCTTCTGATACATTTGCCATTCCCTCCTCAGGTATAGATTATGCTTCTAGTGTTTCTGGTAGGGTTTTTGACACTACTACTTGGCTTGTTGAGTAGATTACTCAGGAGACCCCCTCATCTTCTGATATAGCTACCGTTTTCTCCTTAGGTATAGATTATGCTTCTGGTGTTTCTAGCAAGGTTTTTGACACTACTTCACTTGTTGATTCTGGTGCATCATGTCATTTGAGTGTTGAATACAGTTATTTTCAGCAACTTCAGTCAGTGCCTCCTAGTAGGACAATTTAGGTTGCAAATGGGTGACCCTCCAAGGTGGATGGTTAGGGGGAGCTACCAGTTACCCTCAGTTTGAGATTGCTTAATGTTTTATTTGTTCCATATTTTCCTATGAGCTTATTTGTTATTTGTTGATGACTTCTCCCGTTTATCATGGATATTTTTTATGCGCAATAAAACAGAGGTTGGATCTATTATTCAGCAGTTTGTAGCTTTTGTGAAAACTTAGTTTAGTGTTTGCATTAGGATCAGAACTGATAATGCCTTGGAGTTCTGTACTAAAAACTTGGCTTTCTTCTATGGATCACTTGGCATTATACATCGGACGTCCTACCCCCACACGTCATTGCAAAAAGGGCTTGCAGAATGGAAACACTGTCATATTATAGATATAGCTAGAGCCTTGCTTATCGAAAATAGTGTCCCACATATCTACTGGGGAGATGTTCTCATTGCCTGTTATCTTATTAATAGGCTTCATTCCTCTTTACTTCATGAGTAGATTCCATGGAATATTTTATATCCTGATTCAGATTTGTTTCTAGTGCCGCCAAAGACATTTGGCTGTGTGGCATTTATACAACTCCTTGGGCCAGGTCGTGATAAATTGGCTCCTAGGGAGCTTAAGTGTATTTCTTGGTTATTCAAGCACTCAGAAGGGATATAGATGTCTTGACCCTGTACACCAGAGGCACTATTAGTGCATATGTGACATATCATGAATCTATTCCATACTTTTCTACTTTAGGCCATCAATTAAAGGAGGTGGAGATGGTTGTGCCAATGCCTGTGCCTTCTGAATGCCATGAAAGATTTCTATCAGAGTGGTAATGTACTTGCTACAGAACAGCCTGTGAGCACATTCAGAGTTGTACCACCAGATGATAAGACTTTCAAGGCTACCACATATCAGCTTCCTATTAGTTATAGAGAGCAGACACACACCCCCTCCGCTTCAATTCCTATTGAGCCGCCACAATCCTCCCCCACTTAGGTATGTGTTGAGGCTACTGGCAATACTTCTCATGGTGATGTGTCTCCAGGTTCTCCCTCCATGTCTACGGATGATGATATTCCTATAGCTATCCGGAAAGCTCCCCGATCCTGTGCCTAGTATCGTGTTGCTGGGAGTGCTGTTTCTGCTGATTCTCTAGGTACAGAGTTTCATGCGTTCACTACTGCAGTTTCCAGTGCTAAGATTCCTAGTTCTTACAAGCAGGCTCTACAACATCCACACTGCAAGGCTACCATGGAGGAGATGTCTACTCTTAATGACAGAGGCACCTGGGAGCTTACTACTTTACCTCCTAGTACGCACCTTATTGGTACTCGGTGTGTTTTCGCCTTAAAATACAACCCAAATAGGTCTATTTCTCGATATAAAGCTTGCCTCGTGGCTAAAGGATTCACCCAAACCTATGGGGTGGATTACTTTGACACATTCTCACTAGTTGCTCGTCTCTCCACAGTCTGTATACTTATATCTGTTGCAGGTCATTATAGATGGAACCTACACTAGCTGGATGTCAAGAGTGTGTTCCTTTATGGAGATTTACATGGGGAGATATATATGCAGCAGTCTCCTAGATTTGAGGTTCAGGGGGAATGTGTTTGCAGGCTTCGTAAGGTCATTTATGGTCTTAAACAGAACCCTCGAACCTGGTTTCAGTGCCTATTTGAGGCATTGTCTGTTGTTGGGATGCAGAGGTCATCGTCTGATCATTCACTGTTTGTGAGGAAGACCAGTGGTGATACCGTGGCTCTACTTCTGTATATGGATGACCTTATCCTTAGGGGATGATATAGCTGGTATTTCTTAGGTGAAGGAGTATTTGGCATGTTAGTTTGTTATGGACCATGGGAAACTAAGGTATTTTCTGGGCATTGAAATTGCCACAAGTAAATAAGGGATAGTTATATCACAAAGAAAGTATACTCTTCTCCAGGAGACTGGCATGCTAGGATCCAAGGGTGCCAATGTCCCTACGGATCCTAAAGTTCACCTCTTTGATGATGTTGTAAAGTTGAAGGATAAGAAGGCCTATCGATAGTTGATGGGGAAACTTTTGTATTTAACCATCATTAGGCCAGATATTAGCCTTGCAGTAGGTAAGCTAAGTCAGTTCTTAGACAAATCTACCGATGATCATTGGCAGGTTGTCATGCAGGTGTTGAGGTACATCAAAGGATGTCCAGGTATAGGCATCATGTTCCAAAAGAAGGCACCTATGTCTGTTGTTGCCTACTCAGTTGCAGATTATGCAGGTGATGTTGGAGACAGGCGATCTAGCACTGGCTTCTGTACTTTTGTGGCTGAGAATTTGGTGACCTAGAGGGGAAGGAAACAAAGTGTAGTTTCACGGTCCAGTGCTGAGCCTGAGTACCATGCCACGACACATATTGCAACAAAGATGATATGGATAAGATCATTGCTACGTGATCTTCATGTTACTATACAAGAGCCAATGGAAATGTATTGTCATAACAGGGCTGCAACATACATTGCTAACAATCTCATGTTCCACAAGAGAACCAAACATGTGGAAGTGGATTGTCATTACATAAAGAGTTTAATTTAAAAGCGTCTGCTTCATACTACCTACCTTGCCTCTTCAGACCAGACTGCAGACATGTTTAAGCCGTTATCTCACCCTATGTTTGAGAGGTATAGAAACAAACTGAGCATGGTGGATATATATGCTTTAGCTTGAGGGAGAGTATTACGTTATGTGTTGAGGGACATTTTGTCTTCTTTATTTATTGTTGGACTTATGTTACAATTTTTCCCTCACCTCTCTATATAAAGAGGTGTAAGGATGACTTAGTAATTATGAAGTTTCATTTTTTTCAACTAAACTAGATGGCTACAGACCTCCGGTAGCCTTCCTTTTCCTTTTAAAAAAAATGTATGAAAAATAAATGGATGTCCTTTTGTCATCTGTCCAATAGAAAGAAGGGTCCTGATAAATTTGGGTTTTTCAAAAGAAAGGGAAGTGCCAAAATATACATACATGCAACTCCTTACATTAACAATGATGCAAGAGAAAGAAAAAGTTCAGGGTTTTGGACTATTTGAAAATGATTATGGAAACAAATTATGAAATCTGGCTAACAATTAAGATTCAAAGAGACCCAGAGTCACAAAGACACAAAGGTACCGCTTCTTTAAGCAACTCTCAAGCACAAATCAACAAAAAATCAACTTTTTAGTTTGGTGGTGCGAGTGGGAATAATCACATATAGTCTCCCTTCATGAACCTAGCGATGCTCCTCTGAAGATCTTTCTATCGTGTAGGCCCTCAATTTTCCTTCAAAGCCTCCCATATTTTTTATCTCACTTCAATAAGTAAAATGGGGATGCTTGTCAAGCATGGAAAGATCAAGCGTAGAAAGCTATAATTGCCTGCTAGAACCTTTTCTCTTGCATGATGATTCACATGGGATTCCATGTTCCCCATGAGGGTCGGAGCATAGGCTAGTGGTGCTTTCTTAGCTACTAGCAACATCTAGGATGCAATGTTCCACCATTTCACCAAGCAGCATGAGAAAACAGTTTCTGAAGAGGGTAAAAGAAATCAATGGTGCAAAAACACTTCCTAACCTCAATTTCCAAAAACCAAAGAGAGCTTCCCTCAGAAAGTGGAGTACCAAAATCTCATTCAAAAGTTTTGATCTACACATGCAAAAAAGCCCATAGCACCGGCTACCACTCCAGCATAAATGCAAGGATGTATGGATAACATAGGAGTTTTCTTTTTTTTTTTGAGAGAAAAGAGGAAGATTACATCATCTTGTAAATATATTAAATAAAAGATTAAATGGACTTACAAGTTCTGGAGCCAAAAGTCAAAAAAATAGCTAGCCTCCCTCACAACATTCTCCACCCAACATCTCTCATTGAAAATTTTACCGTTCCTCTGCAACCAAATGGCCCAAAGAAAACCAAAGACTTTGCACCAGCCAGCCATATCCAAATGAAGATGGTCCCTAAATGTCTTCCAAAAAGAATCAAAGTTGGCATAATTCGCCGTGTGTACCGCATAATGATGCCAAACCTCTTTAGAGAAACTTCAGTCAAAGAACAAATGATGAATGTCCTCTTCTGATTGGCCACACAACGAACAGTTGGTATCTTCAGTAGCGCACCACTTAGTTCGATAGAATTCAGTTGCCAACCTCTTTCTCCTAAAAAACCAAAGAAACAACTTGACTTTGAGAGGTATCTTGCAACCCCAGATTAGCTTCGAGTCCCTCTCCACATGTGTAAGCTGATCCTCATTCGAAATCAAGAGATTGTATGCATTCTTCGCAGAAAATTTGTCATGTTTCCACTGCATCTTATCAAGTTCAGCATAAGGCGAAACATCCTCCAACGCAGACAATTGCTGAAAATAAGAAAAAGTAGTGTCAAATAGGCCTTCGGGAAGTCTGATGTCCCAAACACTATGTTCTCTGTCCCACATTTCTGCCACAAACGACTCCTTATGTTGAATATGCTGAAATAACCTCTGGGAAAGATCAGAAAATTTGCCACTTTCAGACCAATCGTCAAGCTAGAATTTGAAAGAATGCCCATCACCAAGAGTCAGACCAAAGTGGCTAGAGAACTCAGTCATCAAAGGGCGCGAGGAGTATCAAAAGGTGGAAGATCCATTGGCTGATGCAACATGTTGAATAAGATCCATGTCTCCTCCATATGAGTCTTTTAAGGTAGATGTGAGCATGTCCTGACCGTTGGAGAACAATCTAACCAGCCACTTTAGTAAGAGAGCCTTGTTGATGTAATCTAACTTACCCACTCCAAAACCTCCTTTTTTCGACTTGCAAATATCATCCCAAGAAACCAATTACGCAAATCTCCCCTCCCAATCCGCCCCCTTCCAAAAGAATTTTTTCCTTATCAAATAAATGTTCCTTAGGATTTTTTTTGTTGGTGCAAACACTGACATGAAGAACACCGAGATAGACGAAAGAACCAATTTAAGAACCAAACGTCCTCCTCTAGACAAAAGCCTACCACTCCAAGAGGACTTGTTCGATAATCTTTTAACAAGAGGCCTCCAGTCGAATGAATTCAATTTTTTCCCCTTTAACAGCAAACCAAGATATTTGATCGGAAGCCTAACTACCAAGGTTTCGAGGATACCTACCAACTCATTCTCCTTACTGTCCATGCCCAACGAAACCAACGTAGACTTGCTTCGATTGATTTTGAGGCCTGAAATTTCAGCAAAAATTCTCACCACTGAGGAGACATGAGAAGCCTCTCTTCCTCCCCCTTCTATGAAGAAAATCGTGTCGTCGGCATACTGCAAGATAGGTGTAATGATCCTGTTATCATTCTAGCAGTGTATCCCCTAAATAAACCACCATCACAAGTTTTGAATGCCATGTTTACAAGCATGTCTATTGCACTGTTGAACAACATCGATGCTAACGAACAGCCTTGTCAAACTCCCCTTGAGTCCAAGAGCCGTTTACCCTTCCATTAACCAACACAGAAAAACTAGTAACACATCTCTTCATCATCATTATCCAAAGATTAGGAAAACCTCCTTTTTAGAACATCCCACGAATAATTCCAAGAAATAGAATCATAGGCCTTAGAAAAGTCTACCTTCCACACAAAGGCCTTAGACTAATGCTCTTCCAAGATGCCAAGAATTCTTTTGCCAACACATAAGAGTCCTGTAACAGCCTCCCTTTCACAGAGGCGAACTGGACAGGTGAGATGATGTCCGGGAGCACATGACGTAGGAAGTTTGCAAGAATTTTTGCCACAAGAAAATAAATGGAGTTTGATAACGCAATAGACCTAAAATCTCCCACCTCCTCAAGGGTCTACTTCTTTGGTAGAAGGAACAAATAAAATTTATTAAGCCTTTCTATACTTACATTACCATCAAAGAACTCCCTAATCATGGCTAGTACGTATGGTCCAACCATCTCCCAAAACTCGTAAAAGAAAATTTGCAGGCCATCTAGGCAAGGAGAACCGCCTTCATACCGCATAAGACAGCTAGAACCTCTTCTTCCTCCACATCCTTTGCAAGATTGAACTTTGCCGCATCGCTAATTTGGTCCATTTGTAGATTAGCCAAACACCAATCACCACATGGCTCTTTTGGTAAACTCCTGAAAATAATCTTTGAAAGCATTACAAATCTAATCTCTTTTCCTGAGAACATCACCCACTTTCAAGTTATTAATCATATTCCTCCTTCTGGAACTAGCTAACAAGTGAAAGAATCTAGTATTAGCATCACCTTCTCTGAGCCATAACTGTTTGAAATTCTGCCTCCAGTCCATCTCTAATTTGTGATCTTCTTCAGGCACAACAGATATAAATTTCTATCTCTCCTGGCATTCCTCCTCGGAAAGTGTCACAACCTCCTCCTTCCTGTCAAGGTCCTTAACAAGGAGTGCAACCTTCCTTCTCTCATCCCTACTAGCTCTGAGACCACGCTTAAAATCCATCATTGCTGTCCTTACTGCCAAAATTCTGGCCGCCAAAGTGTGAGTTGCCGAAGTAGAAGACAGGGTTGTAACCCATTTGTTTCGAACCAACTCCCTAAAACCAGGTTTCTCTGAGCCATGATTTATGAAACTTAAAATATGTAACAAAGGTACCCTCATTGCTCCTTCATAACAATGGTGTATGATCAGAAAATGGCCTGTCACAAGTAACTACATCTACCATCTGGAACAATTCAGCCATGGATATATTACAAAGAAATCTATCAATACAGGACATCATGCCCCTACCATTCCACCAAGTGAAACGTGAGCCCGAAGTGGGGAGATCAACCAGCTCTAAATCCTGCACCAACTGCTAAAATTGAGTAGTAGCCACACCATATCTACCATCAGGTTTGTCCTCTGCGTATAGCGTTGCATTAAAATCTCCACAAATCAACTAAGGCATCCCCTAAAAAAAAGTCGCAGCTTGCTGCACCTCCTTCCAGAAAAGCATCCCTAGCCCATCCTCACAAGGACCATAAACATTTGAGATGGCAAAGGACACGCCATCACTTTTTCTAGTCAAAATCCCTGTCATTACTCTGGTAGATATGTTCGAAACGACGAGCTCAAACATATCCTCATGCCACATCATCAGTAATCCCCTCAATTTCCCTACGGCCTCCACCTCCATAATATAAGAATACACGTCACCACACAATTGTGATTTCAACTTAAGAGTCAGAAGCTCTAAATGTGATTCCTGAAGACACGCCACCTCCACCTTCCAATCAGCCATATATCTCTTCAAAAAAGCCCTCCTTTTATCGTTGCAGAGGCTACAAACATTCCATGAAAGGATCCTAACCATTAATCACAGGTTTGGAACTTCCCTTGTGAACTCATTTGGCCCCCACGGTCCTTGCAACCTAATCATCAACCTCTTGCGCCAATTCAGTACCAATGGCCTTCTTTCCCATTTTCTTCCTCTTGTTACAAGCGCTCAACATCAAGCTTGTGTTTATGGGGAAAGGTGCTCAAATGCCCAAACGACCTACTAGTTGATGGTTTTCTTGAAGAAGTCTTAGTCTTCACTTCAGATTTTGTAGAAGAGGCACTCTTGTTGTTGACATCAGAAGCTGCATCTTTTACAGATTGAACTCCCTTCTGCACATGACTTGAATCATGCACCATGTGTGTCTCAACTGCCCCGCTGAAAATAGAGCCAAATGCCACCGGCAGCGGTTCTTCCTGCAACAAATTGACACCACAGCAGGACCCGGACAAAAAGAACTCGCATTCACCAGATCGCGAAGTGCATGAGCCAAGCAAGTAGACTCACCATGATTGGACCCGATGTTGGGTCCGATATCCACCTGCTGGAAGCTGGGCTTATGCACGATATTCATCATAGCAACATCACACTCTCGTCGTTGACATCTGAAGCCGCATCCTCAATAAATTGACCTCCCCTCCACACATGATTTGAAACACACATCATGCATGCAAGTCACAGAAAATGGAGCCAAATGCCACTGATAGCAGTTCTTCTTGTGGAGACTCCGAAAACACAGCAGAACTAGCAATCACTGGTTCATAATGTGCACGAGCCAAGCAACTAGGCTCACCATGACCAGACCCAATGTTAGGTCCGGTATCCACCTGTTGGAAGTGGGGTTCATGCACCAAACCCATCGCAGCAGCATCGTCAGGCAAAGCCCCCTCACCAACAGACCTCGTAGCTGTAGCAGGCATGCTGGAAAATAAACTCCCAGCACACGATGTTGGGCCCTGCGAAAAAAAACCCATGTGGCCAGCAAGACCCTTGTCCACCTCACAGTGGAGAACATTAAACGGTTTGTCAAAAGGCTCAAAAAACTTACCACATCTCCATAAATGGATTCGGATGCCACCTATCGTGGGCAAAAAAAGTAGGCATCTTCAGCCAAATAATCAGCTTTTGGCAAGTCCACGTCAGCAGCTATATTTGGCCAACTAACTGCAGCGTGAGTCAAGGCATTGTCCAGCACTTGGTCCTTTCCCAAAATAGAAAGGTCATCAACTCCTTCCCGATTTTGAGGATCTCCAACTGCAGCACAATCTGGAGTGCCACCTGTCACACGTGAATTCGAAATTCGAATCCTCTCCAACGGTCTCCACTCCCAGCGAGAATAGAGAGATCTTCATGCTCCTGCTGGCGCACTGACTCTCTCCTACCGAAGACTGCCATGGAAGCTCTGATGTTGCGCACGTTGGATTGTCTCCCTCCTCGATTTGCCCACCCCAGAAGATTGCTGCACAACGCCTACAACTACCACCTGTGCATATGACAAATCCTACTCCAACATTGCGTCCAAGTCGATAAAGGAGATGACACACGCACTCCTAGCAAATCTGAGAATTTCCTTCGATGGGATTGATTTTCCCATCTTCAATTCACCATCAACCACCATCGAAGAAGCATCACCCTCTTGCAATCCAATGGCAAAACATCTCCTAACTTTCGCAAAAGAACATATCTTAATATTATCAATAGTTCTTAAACGAAGTAGAATGACCAAACTATGAAAACAAATCAATGGGCGCATCAGAATGCGTTCATCCAAAGTTCCTTCATAAACGCTCGGGAGGCACCACCGAATCAATGGATCCCCGATCGAGAACTCCTCAAACTTAAGCCGCTCCACATCCAAACCAAACAACACCCTCTTCTCCGATAAAAAAGAAATCTTCTAAGACTTTGATCGCAAACCAAACCGAGAGAGGAAAGATCTAACCTCTTAAAGCATTAAATTACCACGATGTAGAAACCCAATTAGCAAGCACTCTAGGATCGAATCCAAATGCATCCTCTTAGGTGACCACGCAGCCTCAACACCCTCAGCAAGAGTCTCCCCCAGAGGAGGAGGAGGGAGAGATCACCCACATCACAAGGAAGACTCGGTCTGAGGCAACAATGGGCAGGAAATCCTCTTATGACCCGAACCACAACATCTGAGGCAGACCAATGGATCACGACAATCCTTCGCCACGTGCCCGAATCCCCAGCATTTAAAGCAGATGAAGCTCCAGAGATTAGCCGAGAGAGATCCCGCCTCCGACACCCTCCTCTTCCCACATCTCCCTCCAGAGCCTCTCATCGCTCCCCTTCCCCCTTCCCCTCAGAACTTGTTTATAGTACAACGTTGTTGAAGGATAACACTAGCCATAACATAGGAGATTATAGAATATGACTTAATTTTCAAGAGTTCGGTACAAAAGAAGAATTTTTTAGTAAAAGGATTGGAACTCACTAATAGGAAAGAAAGAAATGACAAAGAAATGACAAGAACACCATAATAACATTAGCTCCATGTGTGCTAAATTCTCGTTTCAACTCCACTAAATAAAAGTTCAACACAGATTATTATTGTGAAAAGAAATCCTGGAAAAATTCCAAAATACAAAAAAAAAAAAAAATGCTCAACAACCACAGTCAAGCTTTTTCTTACTTTCATTGGGTTGACTAGAACGATTCGGTGCCTCATGGCAGAATGTAAGACCAAAAATCACAAAAAAAGACACCCTTACATCATACAGAATCCCATTGCAGAAAAAATACTTGCCAGAGAATTTTTTTTCCAAAAGGTACTTACCAGGGTATTATTTACAGCTCGTATACAATCATTTGTCTTAAGCATTAGCAGAATCACACGTGGCAGTCTCCGCAATAGCTCAGATATTTGAGGAAACAATTGAGAAGCATACATCTGCAGAAAATAAAGGAAAAGGTCAAGTGCAAAAAAGATGTCAAGTATGCAAAATCTTCACTAAGATGGGCATGATCGAATAAAAGCAGATAGCAATTGAAAGAAGGGCCACGGAACAGAACCAACAATTCAAAGGGAGCAAATTTGAGATGCAGATACTTATTATAAGTTATAGGAATATCCTTCTAAGAAAGACCACAAGATTTTTGAGCTTTCACTACAAGAGGGAAAGTATTATTATTTCATGCATTTTTATTGTAGAAAATGGTTGAACAGAATGAATTCATCAAAGATGCTCAACTCTATTGAGAAGGAACTATAGTTTATGTGTTATTTATGTTTCATGTCTCTTTCTCATTTATTGCTATTCAAGGGTCTGCATGCAATTTTTCCAATGTTATTTATGTCTTATGTCTTTTTCTCATTTATGGTTATTCAAAGGTTTGCATGTAATTTTTCCTCTAATCCTATACATCAAGAGGATCAGGGTTTCTCTTAGTAAAATGCACATTTTTTCTAACTTGATTTTAGAGTAGCAACCCTAGATCAGTGCCTATACCCTCATGCCATCTTTTTTATCTCCACCAATTAACTTCATTTTTTCACCAAATCTTTGTCAAAAGCCAAGGAAAAAGAGGATTTGCTCGAATCCTTGACTTCAAAAAACCTCCAACAGTACCATGACCATGAAATGTAGCTGCTTAATGTACCAATAAGCTACAGTACCATGGGGTACTCTAGCACTGGCCAGTGCTTCCTTTGTACTATTATCTTGCCCTATTTGGTCCCAATAATCTGGATTAACCATTTACAAGTGGGTTTTGGACTTGATCAAGTACTTCTGAAGGTCCATGTCATGCGAAAGATGGTTTCATCGACTGCATCATAGGTAGCATCGGCACTTACAACTACGAGAATTTACGACCTGGATTGTTGTCCTATAGTTAAGTTGAATGAGATCTAGGGGTGTTTGATATTTTATTTATCTTGAGGAAATACTTATGTAATTAGCCCAGTTCTCTTTTGTATAAAAAGAGGGCTAGGGTTTCGTTTGTTGATAATGCATCTTTTGATTCTCCACATGGTATTAAAGCAGCGATACTAGGCCGATGCCTCAATATCCCACCAAAACATGTTTAGATCACCAACTTAAAGGTGATCTAATGGAGGACGATATCTACATCGATCCCACCACCACTGGTGGCAAGTGCGTCGATCAACAGAGCAGTGACAGTGCTACGCAGCCTACTGCCGCCAGCTGCACTGCCTACAGTCTACCGGCACAGACAGCATCGCCTGGCGGGCTGCCAGCGCTAGTGGTGCCACCACTGGGTGGTGGTCTGTCGGCTGGTACACATGGTCACTGGCAACAAGTGCTACTGCTGCTGGTGATTGCTTTATTTGTGGTCTTTTATTCGTGATGAGCCTTCTCTCACACCTCCCATTGATGGCGAAAAGTCCTCTCACCAGGATTGAAGAAGGTTAATTCGAGTTGATCAACTTCAGATTCTATTAGATTAGCGTATGCAACCCATGAAGTTGGGATGAGAAAACAAAGGACCAGAAGTGCATGGTTAATTGACTCTGGTGCCTCTATTCATTTTACTGGAGATAAAGATCACCTGAAGAAACCTATGCCCCCACGTGGGATTCATGATGTACGGGTGGCTAATAGGACAACTTCCCCTATGATTATCGTTGGATGTGTAGATGCTACATCCAAGATAAAGATAGAACATGTATATTATGCTCAGTTTCCCATGAATCTTCTGTCAGTCAGTAAAATTTGCAGACATCTTGGATGCTATGTTATCTTTTATGAGAAGCATTATTATTTCCAAGATCAGATCAAAGGGGAGATTATTGGTAGTGAAATAGAAAGAGGTGTCCTATATTATTTAGACACGCCTACCTTGTTTGTTGAGGCGGTGCATATTTCTCGTGATCCTTTACTCTGGCATTACAAACTTGGGCACCTTTTCATGAAAAAAATGCGTCAAATGTACCCATAGCTACCTGATTCCTTGGCCTTGGACTGTGAAGATTGTCAATTGGGGAAGTATCACAAGAACAGCTACCCCAGGAGAGATGTTGGTGCTAGTTCTGTGCCCTTTTCTCTGGTGCATTGTGATGTCTGGGGTTTTCAAGAGTGCCCACTACTGGTGGACACACATACTTTGTAGTCATGATTGATGACAGCAGTAGGTTGACTTGGATATTTCTGATGAAGGCCCAAAGTGAGATTCCTACCGTTGTTCAGCAGTTTCTGTCAAAGGTACAAAGTATGGGACAATTGTTCACATCTTTCGCAGTGTTAATGTATTAGAGTTTATGCGCAATGATTTGCAGGAAGTGCTTTGTTCCAGGGGGATCATTCACCAAACATTTTGTGATCATACTTCCCAACAGAATGGGGTTGCAAAGCGCAAGTTGCATCATTTGCTTGATATTGCTAGGACCTTGATGTCTCATATGAGGGTCCCTAGACAATTTTAGGGAGATGCTATATTGTCTGCAGCCTATGTGATTAACAGATTACTATATTCAATGCTTCATGGTCAAATTCCCCACCAGGTTCTATATCCTGAGTGTGACAGGATTTTCCCACTGCCTCTACGAGTTTTTGGGTGTGTCTGCTTTGTTTATAATTATGATATACAGGATAAGTTTGCCCCTCGTGTCACAAAGTGTGCCTTTCTTAAGGTATTTTAGGACCCAAAAGGGCTACAGGTGTTATGATCCAAGTCGCAATAGTATGTTGTCACTGCAGATGTGACCTTTTTTGAGAAGGTTCCTTCTTAGAGGAAGGTTCATTCATAGAGGCTGCTATATAGGACACACAAGTATATCAGAGGAGAACACAGCTAGACGACATCACAAATGAGGAGCCAGCTTAGCTTGTTACCCCCACTCATAGGGGTGACTCAAACGGAGAGGTAGTTGTGTAGAGGAGACCTGACACCACGTTTCACCTAATTTCTCGTTATACCACTGTATCTCATCTCCAGGAGAAGGGCAGGCAGTTTATGTCTGCCATTATCACAGCAGTTGTTCCCAAGGACTTTGTTCAGGCTCTCCATGATCCACGGTGGAAAGCAGCTATGGATAAGGAGATGCATGCGTTACAGACCAGGAAAACATGGGATCTTGTTCCATGTCTTGAGGATGCCAAAGTTGTTGGTTGCAAATGGTTGTACACCATCAAATACAGATCTGATGGGACAGTGGAGCGATATAAGGCAAGACTTGTTGCCAAGGGATTCACCCAGATATATGGGGTGGATTACCTTGAGACCTTTTTGCTTGTTGCTCGTATTACCTCCATCAAGATTATTTTGTCTGTTATTGTAGTTAAAGGGTGGCCCCTGCATCAGTTAGATATAAAGAATGTCTTTTTGTATGGTGATTTAGCTGAGGAAGCGTACATGAAACAACCACCAGGTTATGACAGCTAGGGGAAGCTTGTTTGTCGCTTACGAAAGGCCATTTATGGCCTGAAGCAGAGCCCACGAGCCTAATTTGAGAGGCTAAATTTGGAGGTCAAGAAGATTGCGTTTCAAAGATCTACTAGGGACCATTCTATATTTATTAGGAGAATTGAGCATGGTAGAGCTTGGAGAGTTGTTATTTTAGCAATCTATGTTGATGATATGATCTTGATAAGTGATAATATTGATGGGATAACAGAGACAAAAGCCTTTTCCTAGTCAAGTTTTGTCACCAAAGACTTGGGTGATCTTCGCTACTTCCTAGGGATAGAGGCTGTTTGTCAGGAGGATGGCTTATCTTTATCACAGAAGCAGTATACCTTACAGATTCTTGAGAAGGCTGGACTTCTTGGGTCCAAACCATCAGGGATACCAGTTGAGGCACCAGCTGGTCATACCTCTGATGATTCAGATTCTTTGTTTGAGGATGTTACCAGGTATCGCAGTATAGTTGGTCGTTTGTTATATCTGATCATTACTCAACCAGATATTAGCTTTGCAATCAGCCATGCTTGTCAGTTTATGCAAAGTCATAGGTACAACCATTAACATGATGTGTGTCCCATCTTGAGATACCTAAAGGGAGCCCCAGGGCGAGGTCTGTACTACAGTATGAGTGGCACTCTTGATCTTGTGACTTACTCTGATTCAGACTATGCGGGATCAGTAGATGACAAACATTCTACATCAGGTGTTGCTATCTGGTAGGAAATCTGGTTTCGTGGAGGAACAAGAAACAGAGTGTTGTTGCCCACTCCAATGCTGAGGCAAAGTACAGGTCCATGGCACAGGCTACGTGTGAGATCATGTGGATGGTCGATTTCTTACAAGATCTAGGGGTGATAGTTGATATCTCAATTCCTCTCTACTGTGATAATAAGTCAGCGACATATATTGCCTCCCATCTTGTCTTCCATAAGAGGACAAAATATATTGAGGTTGATTGTCATTTTATACGAGATGCGGTCCTCGAGGGCAAGATAAGTATCCCTTGTATATCTTCTAAACTACAGGTTACTGATATTCTCATTAAGCCCCTCAAGAAGAAACGCCATGATTTTATGAGCAACACGTTAAGGCTATTGACATATACGGCCCAACTTGAGGGGGAGTGTTGAGTTGTAACGGGGTGTTTAATATTTTATTTATCATAAGGGGGTATTTATGTAATTAACCCAGTTCTCTTTTGTATAAAAAAGAGGGCTAGGGTTTCATTTGTTGGTAATGCATCTTTTGATTCTCCACAAGATCAATTATTTCCACTTGTTACAAATTTTTGTCATGATAGTGGAGGGCCATGATAAGGGCATCTTCTCTTAGAAGTAGAGCCCAAGGAAAAAGATTGGCAAATCTACCACATGGAAGACAAATAATATCATGGTGAATGTTTGGATTATGGACAATGTAGTTCAATGCATTGGTGACAAAATTATGTTCAATGTAATAATTGATTGCACATGGATGAACAAGAACTTCAACATCTCAACCTGGATGTGCTCCAATGCTACTTAAAGGAAATCTTATAGGAGTCAGATTGTTGCGACCTAGAGGGGGGGGGGGGAGGAGAGAGAATTGATGTATTAGTACAGAAGTAGATTTAGTAGTAGTTTGGGGGTTTTCTACAAATATTTATTATTTTATCTTATAAGGAGGGGTCTTGTATAAAATTTTCTTTTCCTTTTCATAATTAGGTTTAGCAATAGTTGTTTTCTCCTTTTCCAGTAGGATGAAATAAAAGGCCTTAGATTATTATAAGGGCCCTACCTCTCTTTATATAGAGAGAGGAAAAAGATAAATTACAAAACAATCCTAAGATAGACAAAAAGGTGACTAATGCACCCTTACAAATAAATGGAAAATGAGAAACATAATAGACACTCCCCCTCAAGCTAGAGCATATATATTTTACTCAACTTGGAACAACAAGACTCAAAAGTGGATTTAGGAAGTGATTTGGTAACCATGTCTGCCGTCTGATCCTCTGTAGCTACTAGGGTTGTATATATCAAGCCTTTTCGAATCAAGTCCCTGGTATAGTGACAATCCACTTCAACATGTTTGGTTCTTTCATGAAACATTGGATTATTGGAAATGTATGTAACAGCAACATTATCACACCTCATCTCCATAGGACCTGTGATTTGAACATGCAAATCTCTCAATAATGATTTCACCCACACGATTTCCATAACTATCTGAGTCATCACTCTATATTCTGATTCTACACTTGACCTTGATACTGCAGCTTGTTTCCTACTCTTCCAAGTCATTAAATTTCCAGCCACATAAGTATAGAATCTAGTGGTGGATTTTTTGTTTGCCAAACACCCGACGTAGTCTACATTAGAGTATACTACTACAGTCATGGAAGTGCCTCAAGTGAATAGAAGGCTAAGTCCCAGCGCCTTCTTAATATAACGCAGAACCATCATAGCAACCTCCCAGTGTTGCTTTATGGGTTTAGCCATGAACAAACTAAGTCTTCCCATAGCAAATGCAATGCTTAGTTAGGTGATAGTGAGATAAAGCAACTTCCCCACAAGCTGTCTACTATCCACTGAAGGTGCCTCTACATCATAAAGATGTATCTTTAGATCCATGGGTATGCTGGCTGATTTTGCCCCAAGCATCCCAGCATCCTGCAAAACATCTAATGCATACTTGCTCTGAGATATAACTATCCCATGTTTTCCTCTGAGCAACTTCTATCCCCAAAAAATACCGTAATGAACCTAAATCTTCCATCACGAGCTTACTGGTTAATCTCTCTTTAATATGCATTATACCTTCTGCATCATCACCTGTGACAATTAAGTCATCTACATAGACTAGAAGAACATCTTTCCCCATTTTTCTAAAAAACAAGAAACGATCTGTTGATGACCTCTAAAAACCATCGCCTTCTACCACCTGAGACAATTTCTGAAACCACGCATATAAACTCTGCTTGAGTCCATAGATAGCATTCCTTAATCTGCATACACACTTCCCTTGTGTCTCATACCCTGGTGGTTGTTGCATGTAGACCTCTTCCCGCAAGTCGTCATACAGAAAAGCATTCTTTACATCAAGTTGATGCAACTACAAGTCATAATGAACTCCTATTGATAGCAAGATCCTCACAGTCGATAATTTAGCTACAGGGGAGAAGGTATCAAAGAAGTCTACGTCATAAGTTTGGGTGAACCTCTTTGCAACGAGCCGGGCTTTGTATCTGGCAATGCTATCATTTGGATGAAATTTGAGTGCAAAGACCCACCTGCACCCAACAAGGCTAGCTCCTGGTGAAAGTGAGGTAAGCTCCCATGTGCCTCTACTCTGAAGTGCAGCTATCTCCTCCATGGCCTAAGGCCACTATGGATGAAGCATGGCTTCCTGATAAGAAGCAGGTACTGTAGTGGAGACCAGGGCTCTAGTAAACCCTGAAAATGTTGTGCCAAGATCTGCTGCGTGTAGATATCCTGCAACATGGTACTTGGCACATGACCTCAGAGCCTTCCGAACAGCAATAGGTAGGTCACTAACAACATGAACATCATCATCTGCAAGGTTGTCCTTTGTCCCTATATCACCATTGGGCACCAAAGTGTGAATGTCTAAAGATCATGGACTCACCTGAGTTGGGGAGGCCGATGGCAAAGGGGCATGTTGAATGTAGTATGTGGTCTCTGATAGGTAATAATGGGATCCTAAAACCGTTCCTTATCAGAAGTAGTCAAGTGCTTCATAGGGATCGACCCAAATGGAATAGGTGGAATAGGCATAGGGGCTCCTTCATTCGCAGGAAATAACTCACTACTAGTGGTAGAAAAATATGGCATGGCTTCATAAAAAGTCACATTAGTAGACATAATGTCGGGAATTGATCGGATCAAAGCATCCATACCCCTTTTGGGTTATAGAATAACCCAAGAAAATACACTTGGTAGACCATGGTGCCTGCTTGTCCTGTCCAGGACTCAAATCATGGACAAACGCAACGCACTCAAAATATGAAGGATAGCAGAAAACAAAGGGCAGCCAAGATATAGAACCTGCCACGAAATTTACTCATGAATAGCAGAGTTCGGCATCCTATTTATGAGAAAACATGTTGTAACAATACAATGCAGGCACGGTATGATAGATAAGTAGGGTACGTGCAACATCAAGGAGATGTCTATGCTTCCTCTCAGCAACACCATTCGACTGAGAGGTATGAGCACAAGTGGTTTGACGCACAATACCATTGGTGCGAAAGAACTACATCAAACGAAGTACGAAACTCCAAAGCATTGTCAGAATGAAACATCTTGATAGTAAAAAAAAATTAGGCCTTTATTTTCATAACAAAATTTTCAATAATAATTCTAACATCAGATTTATTTTTCAACAAGAACAACCAAGTAGCACAGGAAAAATCAACAAGTACAAGAAAATACCGATATCCAAGCCAGTCAGGAACCCGACTTGGACCCAGACATCCATATGAACTAAGTCAAATAAAGCAGACGACCTAACATGCGAGAAAACGGGAAAACTGGCATGGTGTTACTTGCCAAGTTGGCAGGCGTCACAAGTGATGGTTGTGCTGGCGGGAATATGAGGTAGAACACGCCTAAGTCTCTCCACAGGAAGGTGGTCAAGGCGAAGATGCCATTAGGTTGGTGACCCAGTGGCCAAGGCAATAGGAGAGCTACTTAGATGATACACCCCCTCCTTCCTCACGTCCTCCATCAATTGTCCTCCCTATGAGTTGATCCTGTAAGACACAAGATCATGCATTAAAAATGGCTCTGCAATTAAGTCCCTAATAATTCGACTAACAGATAAAAGACTAAGTAGAAAATTCGACACATAAAGAACATTTAGTAGTTGTAAAGTAAAGGAAAGAGACAACCCCTTGTTTTAGCCACCTGAGATAATCTACCGTCAACCACCTGTATTGTCCTGCTTGGAGGGATAAATCTCAAGTCTGAGAATGCAGTTGAAGTACCACAAAGATCTTGCAAGGCCCTAGAATCTACCAACCAATCTCATGTACGAAGTGCAGACAATGAATATGCATTAATTATACTTGATGAGGAGGCAACAGCTGTGGTCCCTGGAGTAGGCTGAGACATCTGATTGAACTACCACAACTCTTCAAATTCTGCTCTAGTCACTGTATCGATCATAGATGTAGTGATCTCTGTCGCCTGGTGAGCAGTAACGGGCTTACCATGCTTCTGCCAGGATGTAGCCTCTGTATGACCTAGTCTGCCATAATAAGTGCATGAAGGTTTGGGACCACGACCTCCAACACCTTGTCCATGATCACAGCCACGAGTAGAAGAGGCCCCTCTCCAAGAACCATGAGAAGCAGCCAATGCAGTAGTTTGATCTACAACCTAAGGGGAAGCAGCAGTAACTGTAATCCTGCAAGTGTAGGCAGGTTAGTCATAGTCAATATCTAATCTTGTGCAGTAGCATACTCTGGTCCCAAACCAGAGAGATAGAAAAATTGCAAGCTCTCTCTTGAAGGCACGCCAAGAGGAGCATGCACAGCCATGTCTATAGGAGTTATCACGCTCCAATAACCCCTTAAGCTGAGAGTAATACTGGGTCAGTGTCTTCCCATCCTGATGAAGATGGAAGAACTCATGATAAATCTAGAAGATCCGAGAAAAATTTTTCTTGTGAGTATGCCTCACTAAGAGAGTCCAACATCTTCTTGGTTGAAGGATAATAGATGATCTCGTCGCTAATCTTGGGTATCATCGAGTTCATCATCCAGGCACAAACCATAGCATTATCACGATCCCATGTGGCATTGACTCTTGTTTTCTCTGTGGGTTCAAGCTGACTCAGGATGTGCTCCTTCACATGACCCCTAATGGTCATTAGAAACATTTTGGACCACCATGGGTAGTTGGTCTCCTTCAACTTAATCATGGGGCCAAAGAACGGACTCTTGTATCCCCCAGTGTCCATAGAAGTGTCTGACATGACTTCGAACAAATTGGAGCCACTAGAACTAGAGGATGCCATTTTGCTATCCCCTACCACCCACTAGATGAAAATGGAGCCCTTTGAAACACAAATCAGACTTGAAGTTACCCAATCACGATCTAAAAATTGATTTTCAAACCATGAATCTGTCGAGAATGGGTCAAGGAGCCCTGCAATAGTCTCCTGAAGAAGGGGTGGTGGCCCTCAGACGCAGCAGAGGCCTCTGGGCAACGCTAGGTCACCTGGGCGACGAGTCGACGACCCCCTGGGTGGTGTTGTCCCCTCCTAGGCGACGCTAGACTATCTAAGCAGCACTCAGACTAACTGGGTGACACTAGGGCCCCAGGCGGCAACCCCATGGGCGACATCCCCTCCGAGTGGTGCTAAACCTCCCTGGCGGTGCTGGATGACCTGGCGACGACCCCCTTGGAGGTGCTAACCCCTTTGGACAACGTTGGACCACCTTCACAACGACCCCTGCTGGGTGGCAATCACTGCTGGGTTGCCCTGCCACCTCCTCTTCTCTCCACCGGTTAGTGGCAGCGGTGCTGGGAGAGGTGGCGGGGTTGTGGAGGCCGCCTGCTAGAGTTAAGGTTATGGTGGAGGTCTCGGAGGCTTATTTAAGTGGGATATCTAGGGCACCGGTCTAAGATCGCTGCTTTGATACCAAATAGGACAAAATGAAAGGCCTTAGGTTATTATGAGGGCCCAACCTCTCTTTATATAAAAAGAAGAAAAGGAGAAATTACAAAACAATCCCAAGACAGACAAAAGGGTGACTAACACACTCTCACAAATAAATGGAAAATGAGAAAAATAATATCTAAGTCTACATTTTCTAGTGGGAGATGTTTTCTTTTTGTATGGGAATAAACCTATATAATAGGGGTACCCCTGCCCTCCATGTAAAGTCATTAGATGAATAGTAATCAAACTTGTCCTCAATAAGTCTTATGTAGGAGTGTAAATGAATCGAACCTAAGCAAACCTACCTAGGTTCAGTTTGGTTTGATAATAGCTTTTCAAGGTTTGGGTTCAATAAGAAAAGTTAAGGGTAAGATTTGCTTAAGTTCGTTTATGATTCGTTTGAGCATAAAGTTAGAAATGTCATGCTTCCATGCCAATTACATATCTTTTGCTTGAAGAATTATGGTTTATACCGAACATAAACCTTCATCTAGAACACCTAACAAAAAATAAATAGGAATATGACTAATAGTTTACTTGAAGCATTTTGTACAAGCAAGAACAAAAATATAGAAATTTTTTCGAGGGGGTTGTAAGGGAGGAAAGGAGGAAGTCACATGTAAGCTCGCAGGCTCTGTTGAACCGTTGGCCATTTGAAAGAGAGAGCCGGTCATAGGGGCACGATCGCACCGATGAGAGTGGCTACTAGAGAGGACATTAGCTACTAGAGAGAGGAAGAGCAAAAGGAAGCCACACTACAGGAGATACGTGGAGAGAGGATGACTCCGGAGAGAGGGAATGCCACTATGCTAAAGAGAGGGATCGTTGTCAAGCATAGGAGAGAGCGTCATTGTACGCTGCAAAGAGGGAGTACTGTTGAGCACAAGTAGCTAAGAGGTTGCACAGTCGAGTGCTAGTGGTGGCAAAGAAGATAGGGGTCTGCAGGCTTGCAGAAGGTGGTCTCTTGTTGGGTTTGGAGAAGTGAAGTGACAACAAAAGAGATGGAGGTGTCCCTTGAGTTGCCATTGCATGTTCCATCTTCAAAGGTGAAATCTCTACTTTGGGGTGGGAATGTGGTAGTAGCGGTAGTAGTGGTTGTGGCCCTTATGGGTCCGAATATATATATATATATATATATATATATATATATATATATATATATATATATATATATATATATATATAAGTTGAGAGAAAAAGATTCTTTCATTTCTTCTAAAGAATCCAACACCTCTTTATATAGAGGAGTGATGTTGGGCAAATAGCAACATAAGTCCACATAAGAAAATAAATAGAAACAATGATATAAGGAAAAATAGAAATGACAGTAGATAAGAGTATGTCAACACTCCCCCTCAAGTTGGAGCATAGATATCAATCATGCTCAACTTGCTACAACATGCATCAAAGGCAGACCAAGGCAGAAGCTTTGTGAAGATGTCAGCAGTCTGATCTGCAGAAGCAACAAAGGTAATACGAAGGACACCTTGCAACATTAGGCTCCTGATGTCGTGGCAGTCAACTTTAACATGCTTTGTCCTTTCATGAAACATAAGATTATTGGCTACATAGGTAGCCATTCCATTACCACAGCACATCTCCAAAGGTTCCTCAACCTGAATATGTAAGTCCCTCAAGAAGGACCAAATTCATATCATCTCAATAGCAGTTTAAGCCACGACCCTATACTCTGACTCTGCGCTAGACCTGAAGACCACATGTTTCTTACTCTTCCATGTCACTAAATTTCCAGTAACAAAGGTGCAAAAGCCTGTAGTAGACTTCCTATCAATCATGTCACCTGCATAATCAGCATCAGATATCCAACCACAGTCATAGGAACTCCTCTTTGAAACAAAATACCTCGTTGAGGTGCTTTCTTCAAGTATCTAAGCACCTGCAAAGCTGTCTACCAATGTAACTTGGTTGGTTTATCCATAAATAGACGTAGCTTACCTACTGCCACAACAATATTAGGCTTAGTGATGGTTAGATACAATAATTTTCCTTCAACTGTCATTATGCTCTATTATCTGTAATTTCTACTTGCTCATCATGCAAATGTGCCTTAGGATCCATAGGAATATTGGTTGCTTTGGACCCCAACATACCAACCTCCTAAAGAACATCCAGAGCATATTTGCACTGAGATAGCACAATACCTTCCGTGCTATTTGTCACCTCCATGCCGAGGAATTAAAGGAGTTGCCCTTGGTCTTTCATTACAAACTGCTGTGCGAAAAACTACTTGACCTTAAAGATACCTCTTGTATCATCTCCAGCAATGATCAAGCCATCCACATAGACCAACAAAGCCAGCACACCATTCTTTATTTTCTGCATAAACAAAGAATGATCTGAAGAGGACCTCTTCAACCTAATTGTGATCAGTGCCTCGGATAGCTTGTAAAACCAAGCTCTAGGACTCTCTACTTAAAGCTATAAATGAGCTTCCTCAATCTGCACACACACTCTCCCTAAACCTCAAAGCCAGGGGGCTATTACATATATACTTCCTTCTACAGATCTTCATACAAGAATGCATTTTTGACATTAAGTTTATAAAGTTTTCAACTGAAGTGAAGAAATCAGAATTCTAACAATGGATAACTGTGCCACCGGAGAGGTATCAAAGAAATTCACACCATACGTCTAGGTGAATCCCTTTTTGTTGAGTTTTGTTTTCTGTAGTAAAGGTGCTTCGTTAACTTTTATTTTTGTAGTGGGTTTATGATTTAACATTTCCCCCACTAATATAGAGGTGAAGGGACTATTTGGTAAAGTAAGAATGTTCATTTTCTTCAACTTGGTATCAGAGCCAAGTTGAGGACTCCACCAAGAACACCCTAACCCTACCACCAAGCCCACCATCACCGCCACCACCACCGTTACCACCGACAGCAGCGCCAGCCAGCAACAGCGTCACCACTGCCAGCCAGCACTGCCATCGTTGCCAGCAGTAGCAGCGTCGCCAACCTGCCACCATCGCCACTGCTGGCTGCGGCAGGAGGGGTGTAGAGGGGGCAGCGTTGCCTCTTCTACTCTTCTCCACCTCTCTCCTCTTGCTGCTGGACATCTTCCGACAATAGGGAGAGGGTTGTAGATCTCTATCTCTTTTGTTTCGGGGTCTAGGAAGATCCTCTACGTGTTGGTGAAGTTCGAGAGTGAGAATCTTCCGTAAAGGAGTTTGAAAGGTCTTCTTGGATGATATAATCAAATCAAATTTTTGTTTCTGTTTGTTTTAGGGTGTGTTTTCCCTTTTGATGCATGTTTTTGGGGTGTGTATTTCCCTTTGAGTATTTATCGCGTGTGAGCGGAGATTTTTGGGGTGTGTATTCCCCGTTTGGTGTATTTGTTTGGGTGTGTATTCCTCATTTTCTATCAGCTTTCAAATCTGAGTGTGAAGAAATTAAGGGGTGTGTACCCCTTTTGTGGTGCATTGAAATCAATTTGTGGTAGTGTGTTTCAGTGAACATGGCAGTGTCTCAGTCAGAGATTGTACTAGGAATCGTCATGGGTGGTACTCCAACCACTGGTGTGACGTGGTTGATTGATTCAAGTGCCTCCAGTCATTTATCCAGGAATCTGCAGTGTTTTAGACAGATTCAACCCATCTCTCGAGGGTGTACAATACGTGTGGCTGATGGGCAACTTGCTCCTATTAATGGTCAGGAGGAAATTAATGTTACCCTAATCGTGTCCAGTTTGTTCCAGATTTATCCATGAACTTGCTCTCTGTTAGTGAAATCAATAAACAGATGAATTGTCGTGTCATCTTTGATGAGCGTGGATGTATTTTCCATGATAGAATGACAGAGAAGACTATTGGTAGTGGATATGAAGAAGATGTTTACCGAGTTCAGCAGGGTCCCATGGCTGCAGCGTGTCGAGTTAGTACCACATTTGGAAGTGCTCTACAGTGGCATAGACGGTCGAGCCATCCTTCTTTAGAGAAATTATGCAGGCTTATTCCTCATGTATCCCCAACCACACAACTCACTTGCGATGTATGTCAAGTTGGAAAGCACCATACATCTTCCTTTCCAACTGCTACAGGACCACGTTCGTCTTCATGTTTTCAGTTATTGCATCTTGATGTTTGGGGTCCCAGTAAGACTCCTGATAGAACAGGGCATCGGTACTATTTGATTGTGGTTGATGATTTTTCTAAATTGTCCTGGCTATTTCTTATGAAGAATAAGTCTAAAGTGGATCCACTAATTGAGAAGTTTGTGTTGATGATAAAGAATCACTTTGATGTTTGCAGCAAGACTCTCAGATCTGATAATGCATTGGAGTTTTGTACTCGTCGACTGGTCGAATTCTATGTTTACATGGCATAATTCAACAGACCTCATGTCCTCACACCTCTCAGCAAAATGAAGTTGCAGAGAGGAAGCACAGACATATCCTTGATATGGCCAGAGCCCTTCTTATCCATAACAATGTGCCACAGAACTACTAGGGAGATGCAGTTCTCACAGCTTACTACCTTATTAATAGATTGCCCTCTATGATTCACGAGCAGATATCGTAGTAGGTGCTTTATCCAAATGATGAGTTGTTTAATCTTTCATCCAAGACATTTGGGTGCGTGGATTTTGTACATCTTAGACCTAGGCATGATAAATTAGCACCTAGAGCAGTCAAGTGTGTGTTTCTTGGCTACTCTGGTACTCAGAAGAGGTATCGGTGTTCTGATCCCCTACACTAGAGACATTACATCAGTGCAAATGTCACCTTTCGTGAAGCTGTACCTTATTTTTCTGTTGTTGCCAGGTAGGTGCAGAGTGTGCTAGAGTACTAGTTGCTCCTATACCATTTGGTATATTCACAGATAGTAGTAGCCCTTCTTAGGCTACTGAGTCACCTACCAGCACATTCAGGCCAGTACCAGTGGATGAGGGGACCTTCAAGGGTTACACTTATCAATTGCTAGTTGTTTATAGGGCAAAACCCCCTCCATCTATTACACAGACTCCTCAGGTTAGTGTTGATAACCTAAAGGAGGTTTCTACTCAGGAGGCTTCTTCAGATACAGTGTCAACAGGTGTAAAGGTGAGAGTCTGTCACCTGTGGATGTTTCTCCAGGTCCTGATTCTATGAGTGCTGATGAGGATATCCCTATTGCTATCAGGAAGGCTCCACGATCTTGTACCCAGTATCGTGTTACTCGGAGTGTTATTTCTGCTGATTCTCTAAGTTCGGAGTTTCAAGCATTCACAGCTACTGTATCCAATGTTGAGTTACCTACCTCGTACCAGCAGACTCTACTACATCCACACTAAAAGGCAGCCATGGAGGAGGAGATGTTTGCACTTACTACCAAAGGTACCTGGGAGTTGTCAGCTCTACCATTTAGCACGCACCTTGTTGGAGCTAGATGGGTCTTTGCCTTGAAATACAACCCAGATGGGTCTATTTCAAGGCATAAGGCCTGCCTTGTGGCCAAAGGATTTGCCCAGACCTATGGGGTGAATTTCTTTAACACGTTCTCCCCTGTTGCACGACTCTTCACTGTTCGCATTCTTATCTCCGTTGCAACTAATTATGGATGAAAGTTACATCAGCTGGATATCAAAAATGCAATTCTGCATGGAGACTTGGAGGAAGAGATCTATATGCAGCAGCTACCTGGCTTTGAGGTTCAGGGGGTGTATATGCAGGCTTCGTAAGGCCATTTATGGTCTTAAGCAGAGCCCCCGAGCCTGGTTTCAGTGCCTGTCTGAGGCATTGTCTGTTATTGGGATGTAAAGATCCTCATTTGACCATTCACTATTTGTGAGGAAGACCAGCAGAGTTACAATGGCTTTACTTGTGCATGTGGACGACCTTATTCTTAAGGTGATGATGCAGAGGGTATATCTCAGGCGAAAGAGTACTTGGCACACCTCTTTGTCATGAAATATCTTGGTCACTCTGAGGCTACATGTTGGCAAAAGCATGGTAGACCACCAGTGGCCAATCAGGCAGCTGAAATCCCAGATTCAAGGCTTCCTACCTCTGATGTTAGCTCCTTGAGTATTGAGATTGAAACTTTGCAGCAGCAGATTGCTCAGTTGACTTAGGCTTCCTCCTCTCAGATTCCTGACACTGCAGCTATGGCTACTTCTTCAGAGACACCTGTGACTAATATGTCATCCCTTTTGTCTTCTGGTGAGTGGTTGATTGACTTTGGTGCATCCAAGCACCTATGCGACAATAGAGGCTCTTTCTCCCAGCTTGCACCTGTTACACCTGCCGGGACAGTACAGGTGGCTGATGGGAGACACCACTTGTTGGCAAGGGAGATATGTCTTTATCTCCTACCTTAAGGCTTGCAAATGTGTATTATGTGCCTGATTTTCCATTGAGTTTATTATCTGTTAGCAGTATCACCAGAGATCTGAACTGTCGAGCTATTTTTGATGCGTCCTCTTGTGTCTTGTAGGATAAAATTCACTGGGAAGACGATTGGTGGATGGCGTAAGGAACATGAGGTGTACCATCTGAGCCATACTACTTTTGCTGCTTTTGTTATTCAGGGCCTTGCTTCTGCTGGATCTCCTCTCCAGTGACATCACCGCCTTGGCCATCTACCCATTCATTACCTCAGACGTGTTCTACCACATATCCCCTCAACTACTACTTTCACCTGTAATGCCTGTCAACTTGGCAAACACCATAGAGCTAGTTTCTCCAGTTCTTCCTCTATTTCATTTGTTGCTACATTTGACCTAGTTCATATGGATGTGTGGGATCCCAGTCGTACTCCTGATCGACTTGGGAACAAATATTATCTTGTTTTAGTTGATGATTTTTCTCATGTTTCTTGGATGTTTCTCTTGAAAAATAAGTCTGATGTGGGGCGAATTATTGAGAATTTTGTCAAGGAAATAAAATCTCAGCATTCGTGTTTAGTGAAGTGCTTTCGTTCTGATAATGCCTTGGAAGTTTGTACTATGCATTTGTGCAATTTCTTTTCTAGTTGTGGCATTATTCATGAAACTACCTGTCCTCATACCTCTCAGCAAAATGGTGTTGCCGAGAGGAAACATCGCCATATTCTTGATGTTGCCTGCACCTTATTGATTCATCATTCGATCCCATCTCTTTACTGGGGTGATGCTATTTTGACTGCATATTTTTTAATTAATCGGATGCCCAATGCTGTGTTACATGGATTCCTTTTCAGGTCATGTATCTTGATCGCCCCTTATATCATGTCACCCCTCGGACTTTTGGTGGCGTTGCCTTTATCCATTTGTTGGGACCGGGTCGGGATAAACTTGCACCGAGAGCAGCTAAGTGCATTTTTCTAGGGTATACCCTGACACAAAAGGGGTATCGCTGTTTTGATCCACTTACTTCTCAGCATTATGTTTCTGCGGATGTTACTTTTCATGAGGCTATATCTTTCTTTTCTGTGACAGCTGCTGAAATGCCTACTAAGGGTGATATGGCACCTATGCAATATACACTTGTTCGCTTTAGGAGCTTTCTTGAGATTCCTGTCCCTACTATACCACCACTACCACCTGCTACGCATCCCTTTCCACACCTGACAGGGCCACTCCAGACATACGTTCACCCTCATACTACCTATCAGGGACCTCCACCCTCACCTTCACCATCGGTTTCTCAGGTGAATCCTTTAGACACTGACGTATGTTTGCCATGTGATGGACACAGGAACAGGACATGTGATGCGCCAGACGATGATCTTGATATTCCGATAGCCATTTGGAAGCAACTACGGACCTTCACCACTTATCCTACGACAGGGGCACTTGCTACTGACAGTCTACCTCCTGGATTTGCTAGATTTACACAGGCGTTAGCTACTACACAGATTCCAGCTACTTACCGTGAGGCCATGCTTGATCCAAAATGGTGGGCAACCATGGAGGATGAGATGGTTGCTCTTCGAAGCCGTGGGACTTAGGAGTTAACTCTACTTCCTAATGGTGCTGCACTTGTTGGCTGCCGGTGGGTATATACTGTGAAGTTTAATCCTCATGGTGGTGTTGCTAAGTACAAAGCCCACCTCGTGGCAAAGGGGTTCACCCAAACTTACGGGGTTGACTTCTTTGACACCTTCTCACCAGTTGCCAGGCTTCTCACAGTCCGGGTATTGATTGCAGTGGCAGTTCAGTTGGATTGACCCTTGCATCAACTAGATGTCAAGAATGCCTTCCTTTATGGTGATCTCCAAAAGGAAGTCTATATGCAGCAGCCACCTGGTTTTGAGAGGCGGGGAGTGTGTATGCTGATTACGGAAGGCTATATATGGCCTCAAGCAGAGTCCCAAAGCCTGGATTCAATGGTTGTCACAAGTTGTTGAGGCAGTTGGATTCAAGAGATCGACAGCTGATTTTTCACTTTTCGTCAGGAGGACTACACAAGGTACTGTGGTACTTCTTATTTATGTTGATGATTTGATTGTCACAAGGGACGATGAATAGGGCATTGCTGAGGTCAAGCGCATCCTTGCAGAGCAGTTTGTTATGAAGGACTTGGGGGCCCTACGGTATTTCCTTGGTATTGAGGTTGCTCGTAATAGTCCAATATTCCTATGGACCCTAAGATGCTACTTTATGATGATGCACAGGTTATAGACAATAGACAGTATAGACAGCTTGTGGGTAAGTTATTGTATCTCATTATCACAAGGCCAGATATCTCCTTTGCAGTTGGGAGACTTAGTCAATTCATGGCTAAGCCAACACGTTAGCATTGGGATGCGGCATTGATGGTACTTAGATATGTCAAGAAGGCTCCTGGGAAGGGTCTTTTCTTCTCCAAGGGGTCTTCTATAACATTGGTTGGATACTCGGATGCAGACTATGCTGGATGTCATGTGGATCGCAAATCCACTACTGGGTTTAGCACCTTCTTAGCAGGGAATTTAATTACATGGAGGAGAAAGAAACAGGGCACAGTTGCGAGATCCAGTGCCGAGTCTGAGTACAGAGCTATGGCTCAGATGACTGCTGAGATGATGTGGATCAGATCTTTGCTTATTGATTTATAGGTGCAGTTTTCTAGCCCCATGGAGATGAGGTGTGATAATAGAGCAGCCACCTTCATTACTAACAACCTAGCATTTCACGAGAGGACGAAGTCTGTTGAGATTGACTGTCACTATACCAAGGACATTATTCAGAAAGGATTGCCATACACCACTTCAGTTGCATCTGAGGAGCAGATTGTAGATATTTTCACCAAACCCTTGGCCAAATCTTCATTTGATACTTGTATGTCCAAGCTAAACATGATGGATATCTACACTTCAGCTTAAGGGGGAGTGTTGGTATATATTAGCTCTTTTTATTTCTATCTTATTGTAAGGGCTACAATAGTCTTTGTCCCTCGGGGACATTTATGTACTTTTAGCTCTACAGTCCCTCTCTATATAAAGAGGGCCTAGGATTTCTAATGGAATTGACTCTTTTCATCCAATTATGTAAAACAGAAAAAAAAGGTTGCCTTAATTCATTTTAGTTGTCGCCTCTCGCCTCCTTTCGCATTGACAGCATTGAATGTGAGGCACCTGAATCAACCAATCAAGACATATTTGTACTTGATGAGGAGGTGGCAAAGGTAGCAGTCTCTGAAGTCTGTGGTAGCTCCTGAGTAAGCTGGGTTAAACGTTGGGCCAATTCATCATACTCAAAGCGAAGAACAGTCGTAGACATCTCCTCAAAAGCAACAACTACTTGATTGGCCACTAGAAGTCGCCCATGTTTGGCCCAACAATGGGCCTCCATATGACCAATCTTCCATTAAAGGGGACAAGTGGGACAAGGTCTCCCAGCACCTCCTCGTCCTCTACCACGATCTCCAGTAGATGGCATACCTTTACTTCCTCATCCTTCCAAAGTAGCAAGAGTGGACACATGACCAGAAGTGTCAACTATCTAAGGCCAGGAAACTCCAATCCTGCTTAGACGACTGTATACCTCCTCTAGAGGTGAAAGCTCTACCAAGGTTAATATCTAGGAACATGCAGCAGCATACTCTGGATTCAGACCAGACAGAAACAAGTAAACTACAAACTACTTCCTGTACTCCTGGAAACTGCAAGTGCACATTGGACAACAAGCACTATATTTCTCCAGAAGCCCCTTCAGGGCAGAATAATACTGAGATAACATATGGCCCTCCTACTTTAACTCAAACATCTCATGATGAATCTGGATTTTCTCAAGAGAATAGGTATCTCTTAAACTGTCCCACATCTATTTAGCGGTCTTGCAATACATTATTTCATCTCCAAAATGAACTATAACACTGTTAATCAACCAAGACCATACCATTCCGTTGTCCTTTTTCCAAGTAGCATACTTCCCCGTCTTCTCTGTTGGCTCTAGCTCAAGCAACAAGTGTTCCTTATCATGACCCTCCAGAGTCATAAGGAACATATGAGACCATCAACATTATTGATCTCGTTCAATCTCACAATAGGGGCAAAGAATGGATTTTTTTAGATTACGCTCTCCCCTATAGCCCCTAAAGTCACCTGTGACTCAAATGAAGTATCCATACCAACCCAAGCACACAGAATAGGCAATCAACTAACTTCTAGAATACAATCTCATATTCCATACCATAGACCTTCATCGGAACATCCAATCAATCACAAATATAAGGATTCAGACCTGATTTTGAATCATACAACCCATCAAGTTGATCAAAATCTTCAAAATAGAGGCACAACTCCTTCGACAGTGATCCAAAAGACCATAGATCAAATCTGAAATCACCCTTGTGCACCTACCAGAGGGAAACAAAGTCCCCGGCAGGGTACACAAGGGGTCATACCACTTTGTCCTGCCGCTGCTTGGCAGGACAAAGACCGCAGCAGCAACTAGAAGATGCTGCTCGCCGACGCTACACCTGTAGTAGGTGATGGGAAGTCAGCTGGAGTGCCCAGCAGAGCTAGGCAGCACTGGAAGATGATATGGGTGACACTGGAAGGGGTCGAACAGGACCCTACTGGGCTCTGAAGAAGCCCTGTTGAGCAGTGCTGCAGCGTTGGGTGGTGCTACAGTAGTCGACGATGGGGTTAGTGGCTACCTATGGTGAAGAGGAAGGAAGAAGAAGAGGTGGCGGCTAGGGTTAGGGTTTCTATTTGGTGGTTAACTTGGCTCCGATACCAAGTTAAAAGGAAAAAATTCTTTCATTTCTTCTAAAGAGCCCAATACTTCTTTATATAAAGGAGTGATGTTGAGTAAATAGTAACATAAGTCCACATACGAAAATATATAGAAACAATGATACAAGCAAAAATAGAAATGACAGTAAATAAGAGTGCATATCAACAATATATATAGGAGCCTTATCTACTAAACATAGCACTTAAATATAATCAAATGAGTACAACAAGTCATCCATTGGATAAAAATCCCACGATTATAATAAATACCAGCTATCTTAACGAAAATGATTTTACATTACACCATAAATAAAAGAAGTTGGCAAAATCATACAATTTGAATAAACAAAATAAAAAAAACTTCCTAAAAAAAAGATGCACTAATATCTTAATGAATCAATAATTTATAAATAGATAATAAATTAATTAGTTGTACAATAAGAGATTTCGTCATATAAACATCATTAATGAAAAAACAAAATCATATAAAAAGAAAACGAAAAGAATGAACAAATCTCGCTGGTGGAATCTTAAAAACAATTTAGTACACAAGTGAAAAACGTAAAATAATTGTAACAAAGGAAAACATAATTGTTGTAATGTCAAGAAGATGTGGTTATAACAATTATGCATGGCTGTTGTAACATTTGAAAAGAGTTTTGTAATGAAATAATATGCGCACTATAAAAGATGTATCATGACGAAAATAATGTATTAGAAGATAATTAAATTCAAAGATAGTTGAAATCTTATTGTTGGGAATAAAAGACACCATGTGGTAGTGCCACATGGCAACAGATCAAGAGGCCACTAAGGCCGCTAGTTGGGTGTCCTAAAGTCTTAGGATTTGATCTTTTGCTTGGTTTGCAAGTTTGCTTATTTGTTAAGTTGATTTTTAAGAAAGTTGTTCGGAGGATTTTATTTGGTTTGAGATTTGTTCTTCATTATTTAGGAGATAAGGTTAGTTTCTTATTTTAAAGGATATGTTTTCACTTCTATAAAAGAAAGTCTTACTATTGTATCCGTTTTTGAATTAGCAATAATATTTCCAATCTTCCAAAACTCCTCTCCTCTCTCTTTTCTCTACATAGCAGCCGACCACCCTTGGCAACTGGCCACCATAGCAACCGGTCAACCTTAGGCAGCCGATCATCATCAAGTAGCCATTGGCTGCTGCTCCTCTCCCTAATCTCACGTGGACAACCCTTGTTGGGTTGCTTTCCCACATTCCAAGGGAGCCTCCATGCTCCATGTGTGCGATTCTTGACATGGTATCAGAGCCTACGGTCTAAGCTCCTCGACGTGCATGTTCTTATGCCACACGCATGTGGTTCCTCGTCTTTGACATGTCCTCACCAACTCCTTATGCGAAATAGGACCATTGATCGAAGATGATGAACACCCCTGCTACGGCCACCAATGCCACGTTGTCGACAAAGAGGGCAGAGTTTGAGGCCAAGAAAAGAGCAAAGAAGATCTATCAAGTTATTCGGTTTGAAATCTTCATGTCTTTTCAATTGACACTTTATATCTGATTTTTTGCTCATCAAAAAAAAGATGATATTTTCCTGGAGAGAATATGCTAAATATTTATTATGTATGGGGTTACAAATCAGTTGATCACTACAAGAAGAGGACACCATAGTCCACGCAACGATTTTCAACGTTACCAAAAGAAGCAACGACTTCCCAGGTTGCAAAAAAATTAGTCGTTGATCCAAGAATTCTTCTGCTAAAGATCCAAGAAAGGTGTAGAGACTACCACGTGAGGCTACTAGCACCTTACGTGCTCTCACATCTGTCGATCTTGAGAAGATGACCAAGACGGCCGTCACGATGACTATTAAGATTACCACAGACGCAAAGACTTTGGAGGTCACAAGAGGCTACATCGTAGCTTCTTCCAAAACAAAGTAAAGAGCAAAAGGCTTGAAGAAGAGTGATGGGGCATCTAGCCTCACAAGTTTGAAGACCAAGTCATCATCCTCCTGGCCTCGACTTGAGGGGGAGTGTTGGGAATAAAAGAGGTCACGTGGTAGTGCCACATGGCAGCAGATCAGGAGGCCACTAAGGCTGCCAGTTGGGTGTCTTAAAGTCCTAGGATTTGGCCTTTGCTTGCTTTGCAAGTTTGTTTATTTGTTAAGTTGATTTTTAGGAAAGTTGTTCAAAGGATTTTATTTGGTTTGAAATTTATTCTTCCTTATTTAGGAGATAAGATTAATTTCTTATTTTAGATGATATGTTCTCTTGTCTATAAAAGAGAGCCTTCCTATTGTATTTATTTTTGAGTTAACAATAATATTTCCAATCTTCAAAAACTCCTCTCCTCTCCCTTTTCTCTACATAGCAACCGGCCACCCTAGTAGCGAATCAACCTCAGGCAGCTAGTTACCATCAAGCAGCCATCGGTTGCTACTCCCTCTCTCCCTGATCTCACATGAATAACCCCTGTTGTGCCATTTTCCAACATTCTAAGGGAGCGTCCATGCTCCACAACTTATAACACATGATGAACATTTTTTTATGAAAGGGATGATAAACTTATATTACAAAATATTTACTATAAAACCAGTGAAAAACTTGTATTACAAGTAAAAACAGACTTACATATACACGATGAACTTGTATTACAATTATTTATTGTAATGGAAATGTAATAATTCGTATTACAAGTGAAAACTAAGTTGCAGTTCATAGGAAATCTTGCAATACAAATTCGTTCTGGTTCAGAAGAGAGTTGTGATACGATTAAGCATTAATATATGGTTATTTTTTTGAAAAATCAAAGGATAGTTATCCAAGCGATAACCACCCACTAATATATGGTTATTTTCCAATAATAATATAATATTTGATTAATTATATTCCAAATATGATTTATGAATAGAGGCGTAATACAACTTAACATTTATGTGCATTGTTATTTCCAGAAATAGTATAATGGTTGATTGAATGCATTCCATATACAAAGGGTAGTTTTCTACGCCACCTTTTGACATGTGCAATGGTTTTCATCAACGGAAAATATCATCCAACGAATACAACAATGGCTTTATTAAATGTTTATGAGCACAGTACTCAATTGATATATATATATATATATATATATATATATATATATATATATATACACACACACACTAAAATTAAGTTTAGGTTCGATTCATTTATTTAAGAGTTGAATTTAAATTAAACTCCTGACAAATCAAACATAAACGAATATTAAACCTAAAATTTATTGACAGCCTTAGTCCTACGCTTGACACACTTGCGACTCCCTCTCCTCTACCATTCTTCCTTTCCTCTTCTTCCACCTTTTCTCCTTTAGCCTCCCCCTACACCAACCCACCACCCAACTCCACCCACCAACCATTTCCGCTATATGATTGTTGCACCACATCTGTACATACATTCCCACCATCACCCAATCGTCTATAATCATGCATCTCCAGTAGCCAATGCCCAACCTATGTACCATCTACCACCATCGCACCATGTCCAACATATCATGACCAGCATGGTCGCACATGCACCTCCCTCTACCCTAACTTCTCTGCTCCGATTCACCATTCACCAACTATCCTTCCTTGACCATGCCAACTTCGAGCAACTCCAACAACAACTCTACTTGCGAATGAAACACATGCTGCTCACCACCCTTTCAGTCACTAATCCCATGCAGATTCCTTCCCCACCCACGCCAACCCTAAGCTGCCACCAGTCTCTACCTCTTGCAAGCCCCCATGTCCAAGTCTACCACCATCCTCCCTATTTGTGTGCACGAGCTCAAGTTATCCCTATTTCCTGTTGGTGGATGTGGAGGCCCAAATACACACCTAGATTCTTGCTAAGGAAAATATTAAAAGCCATGAGTTTAGGGAATACTTTTTGTTAGATAACTTACTTAGTAAAGAGTATTTTAGTATTAGTTAAAAGTTGTGTTTTATCGCTTTCTATTTTTAGAAATTTGATTTGATTAGGATTGATGCTATTGAGTTTGTTTTTATAGTTAATTAATAGAATTAGGATTCGGATTGCTTGTAATTCCCTCTCTATAAAAAAAAAAAGAGTTACGGTCTTCTCTTTTCATCGATTCTCATTCTAATAAAATTCTAGTTCTAGAATTTTTGGCATCGTATCAAAGAGGAAACAATCCTAGGACACGGAGATAGCCCTGCACGTGTGCTGCAGATACGAAAATGAAGTGCAATGATGGCACGTGAACAAAGAACACACGAAGGAGACGTATCCACGTGCAAGAGAGAAAGGGTTGACAGTTTAGGGAGTCTCCTAGGACCGATCCTACTTTGATACTATGTCCAAGAATTCTAGAATTAGAATTTTATTAGAATGAGAATTGATGAAAAGAGAAGACTATAACCCTTCTTTATATAGAGAGGGGACTACAATCAATCTCAATCCTAATCCTACTAATCGAATATATAAACAAACTCAATCTCATCAATCCTAGTCAAATCAAATCAAATTTCTAAACATAGAAAGAGATAAAATACAAGTTTTAACTAATCCTAAAAAGCTCTTTCCTAAATTCTATAACACCTTTTTGGGGTAATGCATGCAGTTGGTATCAACAAATCCTCATTAACTCAAAATTTATATAGAGAAAAAAATCATTCTTTCCAAGATTGCCCCCTACGCCAAAGAGAGACCCAAATATTTCAAAGGGAGCTACAACTTGGTGGCCCACAAAATGTTACCACAACCAGTGGCCCCATCATTAGACATGCCAAAGCGAACAAATCCAAACTTCTATAAGTTCACTTTGAGACTAGAAGCCTCTGTGAAGAGCTATAAAAGAAATTTTACCTTCTGAGCCTCAAGGGAGGAACCCTCTACAAAGAGAGTAGTAACATCAGCTTATTTTAGGATCATAACAAGAGTATCTTCTCATGCTACACCAAAGCCTCTTATCTATCAATCAGTAGAAAGCACAAAGCAGGCATTAGCTAGGAAGTTGACCCTTGAAATAAAGAGTAGGGGGGCCAACGGACAACCCTGCTTTATTTCCCTTCTTGGCTACGATCATTGTCCTTCCAAGTAGGCATTAGTCAAAATAGAGAAATGATACAAAGGTAATATAGCCTTTTATCTTAAAGGATAACCACCCTTTCCCTTTTCAAAAAATATAGCCTTTTATCCACTAGACTCACTAGGAAACCTTTAAGGCAAAAAGAAGACAAAATGAACTTCAAATCAAAACTGTTATAAGCCTTAGAAAAGTCAACCTTTTAGCAAAAGGCCTTCTCTACTCTCTTCCAGGCCACCAAAATCTCAAAAACCATAACATGGTTCCCTCGGATGGATCTGCCTCTTTTAAAGGTAGATTCCAGAGCCTAATTAGAGAATCAAATTCCATAACCAATCACAACACCAAAGTCTTTGCCACAACACAGTAGATAGAATTAAAAAGTGCAATAGGATGGTAATCCTCCATTATCTCTACAAAGTTGCTTTTATGCAGTAGGAAGAGGAAAAACGCTTAAGGTTAGAGAACTTTCCCTCCCACAAGAAAGACTCAAAAAAAGTCATGATATCATCCTTAAGCAAGGCTTTTTCAAAAAAAAAAATCATACTTAAGCAAGGGCCAGAACTACTAAATGAAAAAGATTAGGAAGCCATCCAGTCCAAGGGATCCTCCTTACTTCAAGGAACAAAGAGTGCCAAAAAAGAGCTATTAACCTAATAACATTTTCCACAATGACATGCATAGAGAAACAACCACCAAAGCCCTGAATACAATCCATGGTTGTACAGAAAAGTTTGCAATAAAAATCAACAATGTCTTTGCAACTTCCCGTTGTCCATTCCTAATGTACTAACCAAGTAACCATCCTTTATGGAGTCAATCCAATTTCACTACCTCTTTTTTTTAGAAGGAAAAGGAAGATTAATGTCACTTGGTAATCATCTAGGATTTCATTTAATCATAAAAAAAGAACAGACTTATAGGTTATTAAGCCATAACTAAGAGAGACAATAAGACTCCCTCACAATATTCTCAACCAAAGCCTGCTCCCTACTGAAAATAGAAGCATTCTGCTAAAGCCAAACAGACCACAGTGCTGCCACAGCTTTCACCTAGACCGAAGTATCCACATGAACGAAAGGAAACCCACCATGCAATACAGGAAGATATACCTGCATGACAAATGTCACATCTCCTTTAAACCTCCAAAGATAGTTGACATTCAAAGAATAGGTAATCCAGATTCTTGCTTGCAACCCCACAAAAAATGCAACCCAAATCATGGTCGTTTGCCCATCTTGAATGGAACTCCTTTGTCACCAATTTTTCCCTTCTAAAAAGCCACAAGAAAATTTTAACCTTCAGAGGGATAGGCATCTTCCAAATCAAGGAGCAGTCTTCCAAGACCAAAGGTGCTGACCCCAACACCAAAGTGATTTGCTTGAAACACAAAGATCCTTCCATCCTTTCACGTAAGCCCATCCACCGAGTCCTGACCAATAGTTATACCATGAAGTAACCCTTGCAACTCCTTTAGGGATGCATCAAACAAACCTAACTACAGAATGAGAGACCAAGAGCAGGAGACATTGCCCCAAACATCAGAAATGAGAGCATCCTTATTGTAGGCCAAACCGAAGGTGTGGAAACAAAAACTTTAAAGCTCTACTCCCCATCCAATCATCCTTCCAAAAATGGAAAGAACATTCTCTACCAAGCCTTAACCCAAAGAAGCCAAAACACCCTGGCAAATAAAAGGCTCCACGGAGCACCAAAAGGCTGAAGGTTGCACTACACGAGATTGTTTATACACTACATCAATAAGAAATCCATAAGAGTCCCTTAGCAACCTATCCAAGAGACTATCTTTGCTATCCAACAACCTCACCATAAGCAATGAGGCAATGAAATCATCAAGCAACTTAATCCCCAAACCTCCCTTCTTCCTCAGCCGACACACCTCTCTCCAAGGAACCAATAGCATAAATCGGCCTTGATGATCAAGTCCCTTCCAAGAAAAACTTTTGCAAGCCATTTCCATCTTCAATAGGATCTTCTTTGGGGGGCTGAACATAGAAAGAAAGAAAACTAGAATCGTCAAAAGAACCACCTTAACCAAGACAAACCTACCTCTTCTAGACTGAAGCTTCCTACTCCATCCATTTAGCCACCTAGTTAACCTCTCCAAACACCAAACACTTCCCTTTCAGAGGTAATCCCATAAGGGGATGTGTCTAAATTCAGAAATCTGCATTTTTAATTTAAATGCCAACAACTAATTTGTTTGGTCATCAAGAGGGCTTCTCAACATGAGAAGGCTAATCCTAACCATCGACTCCCATGGGCCAAGACAAATTTCAAATGTCTGAAATTTTTAAATAACACACCATTCACCCACATTATTTGAGTACAAGAAAATGATGCACATCAAGGGAGGGCAAGTCCCTACCTTAAGTCTCTTGATCGAGACGCCAAACGAAATTCCACGGCCATAGTCACTCCCCTCTCGATGACAACAGCCCCAAGGCCTTCCTAGCACCAACAAAATCACCACCATAACCTCAATTTACACCTCAACACAACGGGTACCGAAAACCCCAAAATTTAGCATAAACAAAAAATTAGGGGAATCGAGATCAAGTTACCCTTAATCAAAGTCTTGATGGCCTCGATTCCTACTCCACGCTCATGCCACCACCTCCTCCCAAAGCCGTGGCAGTGCACAACGGCAGCAGCAGCAGTACCAGCTGCAACGACAGCAGCGGCAGCAACCACAACAACGGCAGCAGCTGCAACAATGGCATCAGTCATAGTACCAGCTGCAACAACAGCAACACTTGCAACAGCAGCTGCAACAATGGCAGCAGCAGTAACAGCAACTGCAACAACAATGGCAGTAGCAACAGCAATAGCTGCTGGCACAGCTGCAGGGGGTAGCACCAGTGGCCGGCAGCAAGGGCTGGTGAGAGGGGAAGAGGAGGTGAAGGAGGAGGGCCACTGTCAGTGGTCAAGGGAGAATGGGGGAGAAGGTCGATGGCTTGAAATGGAGGAAATTATTCCCTTCCCATTGCCAATCCTTTACATATTATTGTAAAAATTATAATCCAACCTCCCACCTCAATGTGAATTTTTTTTTAGAGAAGCCCAACATTTCTATTTTTCTTTTGGTTTGCCCCTTAGCTCTTAGTTGATAGTACCATCCATGATAGATTTTTTTTGTTATTTTTGGGTTAACAATGGGCTATTATAAATTTAAACCCTTACACTTATGGGTTTGTGAAGTGATACAAAGCCTATCCTGTTGCCAAAGGTTAAGCACAAACCTTTGGGGTGGACTACTTTGAGACCTCCCTTGTGACACGAGGGTGGACTATTCATCAACTAGATATCAAAAATGTGTTTCTTTATGGGGATTTGGAGGAAGAGGTTTACAAGCAACAACTTTCAGGCTTCATCATTTAAGGGGAGTGTTGGAAGGTGTGCAAGCTACAGAAGGGCCATCTATAGTCTTAAACAGAGATTGAGGGTATGGTTCGAGAAATTTAATAAAGCGGTATAGGAGCATGGTCTTACAAGATCTTCTTTTGACCACTCGGTGTTTACATTGCACAAAGAGATAGGATCAATGAGTTTAATTGACAATGTGGATGACATTATACTGAGAGGCAGTGACAAAGAAGGCATAGAGAACACCAAATCTTTGTTGCATTTGAACTTGTTACTAAAAATTTGAGCCTTATCAGCTATTTTCCGAACATAGAGGTACAACACATAGATGAGGAACTAGTCTTGTCACAGAGGAAATATGTACTAGACATGCTAAAGGAGGCTGGTATGCTTAGACACAAATTGGCATGTGTGCCTATGAATCCGTTACTGCCTCTTACAGATGCAGATGGTCTACCATTGCAAGATGTGACTAGGTATCGTGCCATAGGAAGCTGTTATACATTACTAGACTTAACATTACCTTTATTATGGGATGATTGATCCAATTCACGCAAACACAAGGAGGTCCACTGGGATGGAGTTTGTTAAGTGTTGAGATATCTGAAGCGTGCTCCTAGGAAGGGGCTCTCTTTCCAGAACCATGGTTATCTTGATGTTTATGCCTATTATGACGCCAACTATGCTGGGGCACATGACGACAGAAAATTTATCACTGAATATTGTACCTACGTAGGAGGTAATCTTATCACCTGAAGGATTAAAAAGGAGGAGGTTATTTCCAGATCAAGTACAAAATCTGAATACAGAACCATGGGTCAAAATCTTATCACCTACGTGAGATGTTGTGGGTCCGATCTATTCTACAAGATCTTGGTGTCCAAATTTTGAGCCATATTCCTATGTTCTGTGATAATAAGGTCGGCACATTCATTACCAATAACCTAGCATTTCACGAGAGGACCAAGCATGTTGAAGTGGATTACTACTTAACTAGACATGCTATTGGCACTGAAGACCCTACATTGGCACTGAAGACTAGATTGCAGATATTTTCACTAAAGTACTCTCTAAGAAGTAGCTTGAAGTCTTATGTTCCAAGTTTAGCATATCTGATGCCTATGCTCCAGCTTAAAAGGGAGTATCGAGTTGTACGGGTTATATGGGTCTTCATTATATTTTGTGATTGTACGAGAGTGTGTTGTTATTTTTCCTTTGTGCCTTTCTATATAAAGGCACCTTGGGTCCCATGAAATAAGCAATTGATTCATTTGGTCCCAACACGACTCATAAAATGGTTGTGTCTAGGAATAGTCAATCTCATTCCACCAATAAGCCCATAGGTCTTCCCTAGCTTGTTTCCAACAACAGCTCAATATATACATTGTAACCTGATTTCACTCTTTGAGCACCATCAACTCATATTAAATGCATATTGGAGTTCCATGCGTTGTTTCATCTAGTAGCTCACTCTTTAACCTCCTTTATCAGTCGAGTTTGTTCCCACCCCAGCCTGTACTGATAAAAAATGCATTCTTTTTAAAAAGAACTCACAAGAGAAGTCAAAAGACTATTCTCATGTCCTTTTTTCAAGGTTTCCTATTGTCAATGGACTGTGAATGTATGACCTCTTAGCCTGACACCCGGGGATGGGGGCCATATGTAACAGATTCCTTTATCAATGTTAGAACGCCTATCATGATATTTCTTTTATTCCTTTTGTTATATAACTTGCCATTCTATGTACAAGACTAGGGTTTCCGAGAAAGAGTAAGTTCTCCTCCCTTTCCACTTTTTTTTGAAAGACCTCCCTTTCCACATGTTATTCAGCCTTTACACTATGGCTACATTTGGATGAGGATTAGTTTCTATGATTGGATAAGTTTTAGGAACTATCAGGTTGTAAAAGGTGTTGGTTTGGGTAGTTGGACAGGTAATGGGGTTCACATGATAGATGACTTAATGTGATTTAAATAGAAAGAGGACCATAGATTATTTATTTATATCTAATGTTGGGTTGCTTTTTATATTATTTTGCTAGAAAGTGAAACAATGGTTCAACGAATAGGTGAGTTAATGCATTGTAAATAGGGATCATGAAAACAGATATCTCAATATGTTAGCAATATATCGGCGATATACCTGTATCCCTAACATGCCTCATATTGATATCACAGGAATATCATTTTTACAGGATATCGGTGATATCTAACCCATATCAATGAGTCGTGATCGATATCCCTAAATATTAGAGGATATCGATGTGGTCAATAGAGATCTCATAAAAACATGTTTCGAGTAATGAAAGAGATGTCACAACATATATGCGATATGCCGTCGATACATCGATATCGCCAACAATAGTCATGTCGACATTGCCAAAATATCTTTTTCCCATGATGTCAAGAGGTATTGCCCATGTCGATGTGTGTCAGCGATATATCGTTGAAATTAAAGCACATATGTGCAATTTTTCCTAAATATTGCTAATTTTTTATGGCATCGAACAATACCTCTGCAGTTGCTCTACAGTCTTCTTTCTTTGCTTTTTTCCTTTCCTCTCCTCTCCTTCGTTCTCTGTTACTGGCCGCTGTGAGCATTCACGGATCCGTTCACCTCAATTATTAGGTGATTTGGAGTCCTTGTTCATCTCTCAACAATGTAATTACCTTAATCTTAGCATTTTTTTGCATCATTAGGCCTAAACCACCTCGATTTAACCTCGGTTATTATTCATATTAAGGTTAAACCTTATGTTACACTTGATTATTGCATAAATTGATGTGATCTACACATATTAAGGCAAGATCCCTAGTTAATCCCTAATTTGGTGATGATTTAGGGCCTAAATCACTACAGTTTAACACGTTTCTGTTATATTTTCATTCAAAAATTATGATTTTCATTTTTTAGGCATTTCTTCATGCATGTATTACTTATTAAATGTTAATTTTCATCAATTTTTGTGACATTTTACATCATTTTGGATCTTTTTGAGCAATTTCTACAAAATTCACCGATATCAGCGATATATCCCCTATATATCTCCAACATATCCCCTTTTGGACTTGTTGATATGACATCGATATTGATATTTAAAACCTTGGTAGGGATGTGAGGTGAGACCCCTCATAAGCCCTACCATCCACTCTACACTGTGCACCTTAACCTGCCCAACCCCCTTTAACTGGTGCACTAAATCCCACCTAGATGTAGCCGAAGGTTTTCTAAAATATCCCTCAACATCAGCCACATCCACCATCCAACCATTCCCTTTTATCGTAAAGGATCCTATAGATGGTGGAACTCCATCACCACCCACCATCGTAGTCATCAATTATCATATCCTGGTAGCATCTTCATCCTACCATCTCTCCATGCTATTATGGATGACAATATCATTCAGATGTCACTGCTTCTTATGGTTGTCACCTAGTTGTCTTCACTACTTCATCATATTGGCACATGTTGAAGCTCCACTCTCCAACTTTACTGCCTCTGCTCTTAGCATTAAAGCTATCACTATTGCTACTTCATCGAGGATTAAGCCTCTCATCTTTTCATATTTGTCAAAGGGTCTATTGCCTCCTATTGGTGTTACCTTCCCTCAACAGCACTAGTTACGAGTTCAAGGATGCTGCTAATCTCGCTTGGCTACAGGTGGCTTACCAGATAAATCTAAATACAATGCATCCACTGGTATAAATTTCTTGTTTGAGTATATATTCTCTTTGTAAAGTGTCTCAGAGATGTGTGCATAAAGAGTCACTAGACCAAGTTTTAAATGTTGATTTCGACACCGTTTTGATAAATTTCTAGGTGCACATTTCGGAGGCATGTTGAGAGCATGCCGTGGAAACACCCATATTTCCACGACAAATTTCAACGATTTTGATGCCTCAACAATAGTCCATTTCGGAGGCATGCCGAGGACATGTCAAAGGCATACCAACGCATGTGAACAAAAATGGCATCTCTTCATATTTTTTTGTCTCCTCTCCTAACCTCATCTTCCCCATTGTAACCTACTGCCTTACTCCACCACCAACAAACCCTCCACCTTGAACATTCTCCCCTCTCCTCCATGTGACCCAACAGAGACCCACCACCTCTCCTTCCATACAAGGTGCAAGGCACAGTGCCACCACCATCGAAGTAACCGAACCCACCACTTTAACCAATGCCACAACAGGTAGTAACTACATCTACATGTAAGAGTAGAGCAGCAAGTAGCTAGCAGTAGCATGCCCTGGAACGCTCGAGCCAATCGACATATCATCGAAATAGTTAACATAATCGAATTGTCAACATACCTCCAACACTCCTATATTTCAATACCCCTTCCATGTCGATATGGTCCTCTGCCCAAAACCCCCCATTTCACCAACATGTCGATGGCATCTTGATCACTGCTATTAGAATAATTAGGATTGTACTGAATTCATATAATTGTGTTAGAAAAACTTAAGAAACTTTAACATTAATTTTATCAAAAACATATTTAAACATTGAATCAAATGATTTAACCATCTAACTCTTTAAAATATGTTAATCAAACAATCATAGAACTAGTTAATCTACCATAAACTCATGAATCAACAAATCCAATCGTTAAACCCACAACATGATCTAAATATAATGATTGTGGCTTAAATTTAGCTTAGAGAATAAGTAATAAATACTATTTAACTTCAAAGAAGCTATATTTTAACAAATAGAGAGAAATAATTATAAGAGTTATTATCACTCCAACAAACATGCAACATCAATAATGGATAGAAATGGATTACTGAGTCGCCTATGCCAACCTTAAAATATGGTAATAGCCTAAGAATCATAGCGGTACCATCCATTTCACCATATCATCAACATATTATTTTGATATACGATAAAATATCGATGACACTCTTACATTTTGACATTACATGTATGCTGATATGGCCTCACATCAAAAAAAGGTCATATCACTGACACACCGTAGAGATTCAGAACACTGTCACTAGGTTGCAGTCAAGTATTATTCATGTGCACTACACATCATTGAGAATTTGAGTTCCTATTTTCCAATAGATTTGCTGTTCTATGTGTTGATCTAGATGCCTGAGCCCTCATCTAGTTGAAATTCTTTTCCACGTCAAAAATGGACAACACTGCATGCCATTCTGTGCAAAATTGCAGGCCTCTACTACATATATTCATGGAGAAGTGCCTTCAACATGTAGAGATTGTTCCATTGTACTTGCAGTCTTGGCCACATCTTGCCCCCATTCTACACTTGTTTTGTGCAATAAGCACTCCCTATCAATGATTTGATAGAGCAGAGTACAAGCAGATATCTGTGAAGATTTCAACTTGAAACTTCAGCAGGGAGTGCTCAGGGCTTGTCTCCTAAGGTTGCTCGGATTATCAATCTTGGTGGACCCATTTACTCGTTTCGGCTTTGAGACATCTACGGTATCTTCTATGACACAGTTAAGGAGATATAAGATGCTCCAGTAAGCCCTCGTTTATCTCAGATCCCAGCAGGACCGGGGGTAAGATAGGGTGAACAACCAACAAGTTGAATGACCATAACTACATTCTGAGATCCTTGCATTCACTATCTTTCTCAGTTTGTAAAAGTTTCTTCACATCCTTCCAGGGTGCAAATGTGAGGATTTTCATGCAAGTAGAAAGCACATTAAATGGTCAACAACTCATTGAAGTTGGCAATCAAGTACTGCAATACCACTTGTCATTTTGTAACCATTTCAGACATGTGAAGTCCATATAGCTTCTCTGTTATGAGCATTCAACACACCACTATCTACAAATCTACTGATTAGAGGGGCTTCCTATTCTATACCTGCAATTCAGATCGTTCTGCATCATTCCCCTCAAAAACCAAATGATCAACAGCAGGGTCGATGACTCGCTTCCATGGTCTCATAGTCAATATCCCAGCAAACAGGGCACACAGATCCTCCCCAGCTCCCAGCTTCACACTGTTTTCCTTTATTCCATCAGCATCTGCAAATATTATAGACTGCAAAAAAGCAAAAAACAAAGCAAAAAAAAGAGTTACTTCTGAAAGAATTAAGAGCAATATAGAAGCAATATAAGAGAAAGGTGAAATGTACCTTCCAAAGAGCAGCATAATTGGTTCTTGTAGAATCATCAAGAACCCTATACAGACCATGATCTAATAGAATCAACTGTGGTTTCCTCATCCCTACAGAAGCTAAAAAGGTCTATAGATATTCTATTTCAAGACTGAAACATATGAAAATTAGTAGTTTTCTAAATTATAAACTATTTGGCAAGATAAGAGATCTCAGAAAAACACCATCAAACAAGGAATTCCAAGGAGAGCTTAGAAAAGTGATTCAATAGAAATAAGCAAATGAAGAATTAGACAACCCGAGGCAAGGCAGTAGATAGTAGCAAATCAAATTTTAGACACATTCCAAATGACAAACATTTCTCTCATGTTCTCCATGAATTGCTGCAAGAAGGTATCTTTGATGGGGTTCGGCAGCAGCCAGTTTTGCCAGGTTTTAATTTCCTCGTGGTCTATTTTTCATTACTCATGCAATACTAACTCATTGTCCATTTAAAAAATGCTAGCATTATATGGCATAGAGAATTTTACTTGGTCTATTAGCTACCATCATTATTCTGTACATATTGATGATATTTAAATATAAAACAAGACATAATCAATATTTCCTTAGTCTATCATTAGGCATCTAGCCATGAGAGGATCTTGTTTTCTTTGACTAAGAGCTCGATTATCAGGTAAAGGCTCAGATAATCAATATCTAGTATTCAATGTGACAGGTTACTGCGTAGAGAGTACTTGGTATGTAGGTGAGTATGTGGTTTTGTATTTTAAATAATTAAAAATATAAATAAATAAATAATACTTAATCACACCAAAACATGAGTAAAACCATATATTAAAAATGATAATTAATACAGAGACAACCATGTTTTAAAAGAAACTAAGCAGTCAAGCAAAATATAGAGCCTTAAAACAAAGCATAAGTGAAATGTTCCAACTTGATGACATACTTTCTTGAAGCATAAGGTGTCAAAAGTTTATATTACACAGGGTTATCTGTTATAGGTATCATGCAAAGAATGTTGGAATTATTATGCTTTTAGGTATCACATAATTTTATTTAATAAAGATCTAAACTCACTCTACTTGAAAGTCGAACGATTATGCATCTATAGTATGCAGCCAACTATACAGTCTATTTCACTGACTTCCTACACACTATCAGCTATGCATAATTGTAATAGATTCTGGTGGATCGCTCATGTCAACTACCGGCCTTCTACAAATTGAAAATAATTTAAATAAATGATCAAAATTTTTTCCTCCATACATAATATCAACTTATCAAAAAAACCAGTACTTATTTTAAAGAAAAAGGAACTATATAATAATTTTTCAACCCACAAGCAATTCAAAATGTAACCTACTTTCCATATTTACATATAAACATGTACATACATGTGTATGTGCACATACACATGCAAGAGTGCAAGAATGAACGTGGGTGGGTGGGTGTGCGAGAATGCTCGTGCACGGGTGCAAGCACACGTGTGCATGCATGTGTGTGTGTCTTCATATATATGGTTTTCTTCATAGACAAAGAGACCTTATATGAAATATGGCAGGAAAATCCAATCATGAAGATTCAAAAGAATTATCGAGATTAGATGTTTGCAAAAGCTCATGTAAAGCAAATGCATCTACAGTACTTTTTTTCTGAGAAGAAAGAATGGGTTAACAAGGGATGTTAACCCCCAAATTCATTAATAAGGAGTTTAGTTAGACCAAGCCATATGAAGGGAGGAAAACAAATGTACAGGCCTATCCACATGGGCCTATTCCCTCCTGAAAATAACCCCATTAAGCTCAGGACAAATTTTCCACAATAGCATGAAAGCCCTTTGGAACCACTCCATAAGGACATTTGTGGTTTGCAATATGGTTCAAAACTCATGGAAACGGAATTTCAAGTGCCAAGCACCGGCCCCAACACTCTTTGGCAAAAGGGCACAAGAAAAACAAGTGGTCTACATCCTCCAATACAGCTTCACAAAAAACATGAGTGATCTTTGTTAGGCACCCATCTCCTCTTGAACTCCCTAGCCTACCCTTTTGCATGAGCCAAATAAAGAACTTGACCCTGAGAGGGATTTTAACCCACCAATATTCTCTTCCAATCCGCTACCACCAGCGCATCCTCAGGTGGATGAGTCCCCATAAATAAGCAATGGGCCTTTCTTACATTGAAGCTTCCATCCTTCCAAATCTAGCCATCTCTCCCAACACCTAGTCTAGCATTCACAAGAGCCTAGAGAGTAATAACTTGGTCTAATTTGCCATCAGAGAGGGAAGGGGGCCACATGCCATCCTGCCACCATCGCGACGAGAGTGCTTGTGGCAAGGGATGCCAACCTTAGATGAATCTACAAGGAAATGCCAAAACGTGACCAATGATGAGAAGCAAATTTGAACCTTTGTCCATACCTAAGTGCAGCTCTGCAGTGCGGTGAAATTTTACTCAATAACTTCAAGACTTTCCAAAAATTTGAGCAGCAAGGCTGCCCATTGCTGCAAATGTTTTTCAACATTTCTATCATCAGGGTCTAATCCTTTTTTGCGATCTTCCCAAGAGACAAAGGGAAGCCCAAGTATCTAAATGGAGTCAAGAGAAACTGGACCCCTAGTGCCTGCCTGCTCAGGTCAGCCTCCTCATCAAACATCCCAAAGGCAAGGAAGTTGGACTCTCACGAAGGCCAAATGCTTCTCCAAACACCTTAAGCAAAAGACTTGCCTTGCAGGCCTCAACCATAGATCCCTTAACAAAATGGATGGTGACATCAGCATACTGAAGCGATCACATGATTGTCTTGCCCCTTCCAGCTCCAAGGCGATGTAAATCCCCTCACTGGTACAACGTGAAACATGCATCTACCAAAAAATCGATAGCAAGAACAAAAAGGAGGGGCGAATAAGCATCGTTGCACACCTTCTATAGTAATCATTTTAACCACTTCTATATAAACCATTTATAACTTTCATAATTGAAATTGTTTGAAAAGATGCCTCACGTGTGCCTAATTTGCAATGATTTTGCATAACTATAATGCATGAATAATGCTAATCAAATCATTTTTCCAATCAATTCTACACAAGAACCTTTTTCAAAAAAAAAAAATCTATACAAGAACCTCTTACCAACCTCTCAGAAACGTTTTAAGGGGCAAAGGTAACAATGATGGATTGTTGCAAGGCATGCATAATGATGTTAAAGGAGAAGAGAGGGTGTTGAACATAGTTGTTGCAAAGGATGAGGTAGTAAAGGAGTACTGGATAGAGGAAAGAGGTTTTCAAGGATTAAGTGCAATTTTTTCCCTATATATTTTGGGCATTGACATAAAACAAAATTACACAAAATTTGATTTATAAGCTAAGATCGTACTTGAACATAAATAAAGGCATACTATTTTCTTTGCATTTCAATCCCTAGACACAATCCAACCATGGGTCAACCAAACATTACCACATGGTGCAATTAGATTGGTTGCACTTGAAGCCACAAATTAATGGCTAGAAAACACATTGAAAGATGGGATTGTCCTAGAATGCCACATGGTGCATTCATATTAGCTTAACAGATATAAACCACCCTTGCACATGGTTTTTGAGGCAACAACTTAAGTTTCAAGGTGTTTCTTCATGTAGAAGACTCCCATGTATTTTTTTTAAAAAAAGGGAAAAAAGGGCTTTAAAAGAATGTTTATTCCTTGCATCTCGTCAATAAAAAGAAACCAAGTACACTAAAAGTTAAAAAGATGCAAAACCCCATCCATAGAGATCCTCTCCCTTCTTAAAACGATGGCTTTACACCCAAGCCAAATACATTAAATGAGTATAAAAAGCTCTCCTCAATGTGTTGCCATTAGTAAGGTCATCATGGATGTTGGGCCAAAAATCTAATTATGAGGTATGAAGCAAGGACCAATTGACTAATTTTAAACAACATGGCTATGCAAAATGATGGATGAAGAAGAGGTGCTCCATATTATCCACCCCTTCACAACAAAGAACACAAGTAGGACCAACACCAGATGCCCATCTTTGTCAATAATCTCAAGTTACCACACTTTTCCTTCTCAAAAGCCACAGAAATATTTTCACCTTAGGAGGGATATGTACTTTCCAATTTTTCCAACAATCTGAAGCCAAACTCCGATCAACAGGGTAGAGAATTCTTCTTCCCTCCAAATCTAACTCTCTCCTAACCCCTGGATAAGTCTCCTATAAGATCTGCAATATTAAGGTGAGATCCTTCATTTGGCCTCGAAAAGGATTATGTCAAGGAATGCATCCAGCCATAGAAGCCAGGGACCTTAAAAAAGAAAATTGAATGCATGTAACTTTGAATATATAAGATAATACATCTTAGGATCCTTATCTCAAGCCCTATGAGTTGAGTCTATAAATATAGGGATCCATCCACTACCACAAAGTCATCAAATTCTTTGGACCAGAGCAGTTCCCCTCCCTAGTTAGGTGCACACAATACAACTCTCGTCAAATTCCTCCTTTGATGTCTATCTCCCTCTCCATGTTAATGGAGCAATTTATATCATGATGGTATTTCGCTTCATCAAAAGGGATGTTAAAGTGTCAAAAAAGTACATAAGCTCTATTAAGAAAATAGAGGGGATCCAATAGTAGTCCACCCAGTGAACAACCATCGGGCTTTCCTTAATGGGAGATAGGGGAACTTTCTTCTTCCTATGTAGTGTTTTTACCTTCTATCTTTCCCAAGGGCTTTAATCATTACACCCTCCACATATGGCACCCAATGGAAGTCAGTCAAGCCATTGATGAGACTTCATTCCTCTATTCTATCCATGAATACACAAAAGGTTTCTTCTTCCTATGTATTGTTTCTACCTTCTATTTTTGCCAAGGGCTTTAATCATTGCACCCTCCACATATGGCACCCAATGGAAGCCAGTCAAACCATTGATGAGACTTCATTCCTCTATCCTATCCATGAATACACAAAAAGGACGATCGAGATGGATATGTGATAACCAAGGATGACAAGCAAATCTTGTTGTCTCCATGAAGCTTGGTCCATGTCAATTGAAGGGCCTAGATTTGCTAAGTGTTAGTTTCTTTAAACACTCTTCCAAAAGATGTTTTCAAATTTATTGTATTTAATTTGGTTTTCAAAACTCTTTTGTTTCATGCTAAATGCATTTTAATTATTTCTCTCTTGGAGTTAGAAAATGGTAGAATAGTTTCAATTATTCTAAATAAATTTCAAATTTCTACAAGGTTGCATAGTCTTGCTTCTCTATAGATTTGACATGATTTGCCACTAATGCATGTTATTTATTTTATTTTCGGCTCAGTTTTAAAGATATGACCATGCTTGTGACTTAACAATGAGCATCTAGTTTGTAACATGTGATAATTATTATAATTTGTCCCTACTAATGGTACCATAAACTAGTTGGACAAATACCCATCGTTGAAATACAAGCAAAATCAAGTCCAAAATAACCAAATTCAAAGATAAAAGCACATATTTATAGTAGTAAGCTGGCCCAAATTCATCGATAAGCAATTTCTTTTTTGAAAAAGTAAAAGGCTACACAATTGATAGTAGCCTTCCTTTTTTCTATTTATGATCACAAGGGCTTACAATACACATTACATCAAAGCACACCCCCTCTGCTCAACAAAACAATGTGCTTAAAATAACTCATTCTTACCTAAGCCCTTACTCCCCTAATTACAACTTCACTCTTCTTTAACCAAACAGCCTAAATAGCTGCAATTGGCTCAAGTTACAAGGATTAATATATCGACGATATATCGCCGATATATCAATATTGTTGAGTCAGCACATATCAATATCAGCCTTAATATCTTCTTTTCATGAGCTGATATATCGGAGATACATCGTCGATATCATGGACTTTTGCTGAACTTTATAGTTGTATATGCTATGGTTCTTACTTCCTTGTAGTCCATCAAATATGTCAACTTTAGAGCTGTATATTCTCTGTCGATAATTCACCAATTACACTTGGTTTTACTTATTGAAAAATAGGAAGATTATAAAACGTCGGTGAGAAATACATTAGCATCTTCAAACCTCTATAAAAAGATGCATAAAACTAAGCACTTTGATAATCCATGGGGCTATTGAAAGGGCTATTTTGTCATATTCCTTTGATTAAAAAATGTCATCCATGATAGTTCTTTTTTTCCCACAACAACCTAGGGTTGACAGGCTCACTTATTTCAGCATGGCTTATCTAAGTACTTGCCAAGATTTGACATATCGCGATATATCGGCGATATATCGCATATCAACGGATCGGGTGATATTGATACCACCCAAATTGTATTTTTCCCGGATATCAGCGATACATCACCAATATATCTGGCGATATCGCCGATATATCGCCGGTTGGGTAGGAAAATGGTGTTGTGGCGCTGTTGAAATGGGACGGCTAGGCGGGAGGTTGAAAACGGTAGGGCAGGACTAGGCGGGAGGCGTGAGATTGAAAATGGGTAGACACAGACACAAGCAGTAGACTGGAGATATTCAAAACCCACACGCACACACGCACCCGCACGCATGCATGCACACACACACGCATGTTTTTTAGCCATTCCTTTATGATATATTAGTCATAAAAATGTTAATTTGACTTTTTTTTTATATTTTATGGCTTTCTGAGTAATTTCCAAAAAATTCACCGATATCAACGATATATCCCCGATATATCCCATTTTTGACTTGTCGATACAATATCGATATCGATATTTAAAACCTTTGGCTCGACCCTCACCTTTAATCTGTACTACGTCAATCCATTAGCCACATGCCCCCTCCAACAGGAGTTCCCAAACTCTTGGAATGAAGAGCAATCGATACATGCCAACTCCATCCAACCCTAAATCGATCTGACTATTTGGCATCTAAAGAAGAGGTGGTCAAGATCCTCTACCCCATCTCCACACATCACACTAGTCTCCACTTGTGGGTCCTACATAGAATGCCTCATTTTCATAACCCTATCTTTGGAACTCCCTCAGCAGTGCTTCCACAGACCATGAAAGCATACTTCAGAAATCTTTATCTTGGTCCAAAAGTGGGGGACTTCAAAGCATCATATGCTTTTGTCATTGCAAAATCCCCATCCTCCCACTCCCAACCATCCACCATACTAGGCCACAGTGAATCAGCTACAACATACTCATGCAATCTCAGCAGCTCCTCCAATCATTCATCGAACAAAGCAACAAAATTCAAGGTCCAACGTCCTTCACTCCCACCCAATGGCCTACTCCAACAATCTCGCAAGGTAGCCTCTTGATCCCAAGCCAAGGCAAACAAACATAGGAATACATCCATGACGATATCATAGTAACTCCAGGAGTCCCTGAAACCAAAACCTTTCAGTTGTTCCAACCAACAAAGTAAAAACACTCCTCAATCTTAGGAAAGACCTTAAGCGGACCCTTACAAAAGTCTAAGGATCTTCACCCCCAATACATCTCAATAAAGAATTACACTATAGCTCCAACAAGATACGCACAAAAACTTATTGTTACCACCCAGGACTCAAGCGCACCACTTGGAAAGAAGCCCTTCATTTATATCCCTTAATCCAGGGATAACCAAACCCTTCTCTTTCCATCTTTACCAAATAGCCACCACGTGCCCACTAGTCAACCTCTTTCAATGCCCAAAACACCAACAAATAGAAAATCAATGATGTTGAAAGGATTGCCTTCAAAAGTACCAACCACGCTCCATTAGATAACAGTTTAGACTTCCAACCTGCTAGCTTTTTCTTCGTTCTCTCTAGCAACAACATGAAATCGCTATAGCACAACCCAGATGCAATAACAAGCAATGCATGCCTAGTTTTCTTTTTATCTTTCTTCTTAATGTCCTCATATATTTCTACATATGCTCTAGCGGAATATTTAAGGCCATGAAGTGTATGTTCGAAGTGAATATAATATTGTTCCTTGAGATCTTCTTCCTCCTAGTGGAACTCCATATTCACAACTCTTATTGAGTCTAATTCTTTTTTACTCTTCTAAATCTAAAAATAAACCATCTTTTTCATTTTCTAATCTTAATCACTTAACTTTAAATTCCTTATTTTCTATTTTTAATCTTTTAAGCAATTTGTATAAATCATGATATGCATCCAATAACTCTAAAATATAAACATCATAATTTACCTTGATTTCATTTATGGTTGACTCACTATTTGCCATAAGTCAAAAATGAGCTTCTCCGACGGAAGTCTCCTCTTTGATATCTAATTCTGAGCATGAATCAGAATCATCTCGAGTTGCTATAAATGCCTTTTTTTTGTTTTAACTTTTTTCTTCTCTTCTATTGACTCAATTTGCCTATCTTCCTTACTCTTCTCTATTCCCTTGTCTTTCCTTTTCACTTTCAATGTAGGGCAATTTAATCTTACGTGCCCCTCTTATTTATACTCGTAACAAATTAGTCCATTAGAATTTTAAACTTTTCTCATGCTTTTCTTTTTGAAAATTTTTTTGAAATGGCACGTGAGATGCGCCATCTCGTCATCTTTAGAACTTAGGTCCTCATTTTTTGAATCTTCTTTGCCGTGGACAGCAAGGTTCTTTCTCTTCCTTCCATAGTCCTCTTGTTCCTTCGTATGCTTCAATTGCACTTCGTACACCATTAAGCTACCTACTAGGTCATTAAGTGGTAGTGTACATAAATCTTTAGCTTATTGAATGGTAGTTGATTATGATGACCAATCACTTGTTAGTGACCTTAAAACTTTTCGAATAAATTGCTCTTCGTGAATTTTGTTCCCAGGTTCTTTAGGGGGTTCACTGTATCAGTGAACATGTCCTGTATCTTCTCTCTTCATCATGAAACATTCACATTCTGCGGTCAGTATACTAATACGAGTCTCCTTGACCTTGGACATTCCCTTGTAAGTGATCTAAAGGGTATTCCAGATCTCATGGGCTGAATTGCACATCGAGACCCAGTTGAATTTCACTTTTGTGAGTGCACAGTAGAGAAAGTTCATGGCTTTAGCATTCTTCATGCTTCACTTCTTTTGATCATTTGTGTATTCAGTTCCCTTTCTTTACTCAAGCTTTATGTATTATGATTCTATAATTTCCCAAATGCCTTTTTCCCATGTATTCAAGAAAAATTTGCATTCTTTTCTTCCAATAATCATAATCTAATTCGTTGAATAGCAGTGGTTGGACAAATGATTGCCCTCCCATGAAACTCGTTGTTGCAGCCATGTGAAGGTGAGGTATAACGTCACCTTCACAATCTTGCTTTGATATTGATTGATGATGGATGATTTCACCCAGCACAGATCTTACTTGGCCATAATAACAAGATCAAATGTAATATCAAGTATTAAAAAGAAATATGACACAATAAAATGGAAAACCCATTTGGGTAAAACCAACTACCAAAGCCTCCTACATTAGGATTTTTCACGATCGGTCCACACTGATCAAATCCATTAACTGAAACAATTATCAGATTGTCTCAACCCTTAGAAAACCACCAAGGTGAAGTACAAGTTACTTAGCCTAACTCAATACCGAAACGATTAAGTCATCTCACCCAAAATACAAAAGAAAATACATGATGAGTTATTTGTAATATATGTCTTTTTGTTATTTCATTATTATATGGGGGTATGTGTTGTAATTATCCCATGATGCATTTCTATATAAAGGCACCTAGGGTTTCCCAAGTAATACAAGTCATTTATTTGTTTCCACATGGTATCAAAGCAATTGTCCTAGGTTGAGGCTTTGGTATCCCACCAAATACCACCTCCATCTTCTTCCCTGGACCTAAATCTTCTTAATTGGGGCTTGTAATCTCCTCCAACGTCTACACGATCATCGAAATCAACGCCTTCAACGTTGCTGTAGCCACACCATTGGCCATTGCCACGCAGGATGTAGTAGCCACAACATAGGCTACAGTAGCCACCAGCAACGCTGCAAGAGCCAGCCATAGCACTGCTTAACCCCCCTCCCCTCCGCCTCTCTCTGTTTTGTCATAGTTAAGGTCATCCATTACCTTGGTGTGCATAAAAAAGGGTAGATGTCTGATCTAGGTCACCAACCCATGATCTGAAATCTATATTTTTCATATTAGAGTTTGCCCTTTGTGATATGATCTATGATCTGAATTTTTTAGTAGAAGAAGCCCCATCTAGTGACCCACAAATCGGGGTATTATGGAAGATCACAACGACACGCTAAGCAACTTGATGGAGAAGTTGCCTACCACAAGCGCATCATCCCCCATGAAGAGAACTTCCATCAAATTGAATGGAACTAATTTCCTTATGTGATCTATGCCATTTGCCCAATTTGTGGGATGTCACAAGAAGTATATTTTGATGAAAGATGAACCACCCTCCAGGGGCAAGACAAAAGACTGGGAGGCCAACAATGATTGGGCTACCACGTGCATGCTAAATAACATGAACGAGCCCATTGCCAAGCAAGTGATGCCATACTTGTCGGCAAAGAAGATGTGGGAAGTTCTTCATGAGATCTACTCTCAAAAGAACATTGCCCATCTGTATCAAGCAATTGAGGATATCCACATGTTTCGGAAAGGAACTATGCCCTTGGCAAAGTGTTATAGTTCTTAAAGAACCTTTAGGATGAGCAAGACACCTATCAACCCCTATCGTCTAACACATCGATTATGACCAAGCAAAGAGAAGCCATACATTCAATGCAGTTCCTGGCTACGCTTGGTCCAGAGTATAAGGTGGTCAAGGATCAACTGATGACATCTAAGGCATACCTACCCCAACACAGATCTATGCATGCCTCTCCCGTATTGAGTTATTTGATTCTAGTCAAGTAAATGATGCTTTTGCCATGGCATCAACAGGTCGTGGTCGTGGAGCTTCCTCAGGCAGGGGAGGAGGATGCACCTTGAGGGGAGGCAATGGCCGTGGACAATACCGTGGTGATCTTTTCTGTGAACATTGTCACCGACTTGGTCATACTATTGACCGATGCTAAGTCAAGCATGGCTATCCACCAAGGTAGGGTCTACGTGCTCACCAGGGTTGTACAGGAGCCGAGACTTAACTTCTAGGCAAAGAAAGACGCATCACCGACATGACACCGATATATCAGTGTCGAGGCCCCAAGAGATATTGACACCCCTTGCCATATCTTTTTCCCTAATGTCAGTCGATATGTCACCAATATCGAGGGGTATCGGTAATATATCGTTAAAATTGGAGCCCCTAAGAATAAAATTTTCAACATATCGACAATATATTGTTAATATGTCACTGACATGTATTTTCTTTAAAAAAAATATTTCCTTTTATGTGTAAGTGATTTCTAATTTACAAACATTCTGAGGAGTTATCATGATTCATGAAGCAATGTTGTAAGCAATGAGCCTATAGGCAATAACATGCCATATATCTAAGATCACATGCCTCAAATCTAATTTGGTTGATGATGATGATACAAAGTAAAACTAGAAGCCTACACATCCAATCTCAAGATCCTTCTCCTTAATGCAATTTGTTGAAATTATGACAAACTGAGACTACGAATATCCATGGTGATGCAACCTACCCAAATACTTTCTCGTCTTGTAAAAAAAAGGACAAAGGAAACATCCTAAGGCTACAACTATATTGATGGCATCTTGAAAATTTAGAAACTATAACCTCATGTTTTAGTTATCTACTTTTGCATTGAGATCTTAAATATTGACATGGAAGAGTATGAAAGAGGTGAAAGTACAGATACAACTTGGTTGAGAGGATTGTGTTGGTTTAGTGCCACATTGGAAAATGTGGACTTTGTGTGTGTGTGATGGCTTATAAATAGACGTGTACTCCTCCAATTTCCTTTAAGAAGAAATACAGAGAAAACACGTTCATAGGGCGTTTCTCCCGTGGTTTCTCCCCGCTCCTTGTGAGTAGGGTTTCCACGTAAACTCAAGTGTTTTGTGATGCTTATGTGCTCTGATATTTATGCTTTCGCGTTATTTAAATATTTCAACTAACTTGAACTTTAAAATTTTGTATGGTTGCTTTGGGTCTTTCCTTTTGAATGCTAACTCTATCGATATGTCAGTAGCTATATTAACTGCACGTTTTTATTATGTTTTCATTCAAAATATATGATTTTGATCTTCTAGACATTTCTTCATCCATGTAGTAGTCATTAAAATGTTCATTTTCATCAAATTTGTGACATTTTGGGACATTTTAAACATTTTCAAGCGATTTCCCAAAATTTCCCCGATGTCGACGACATGTCAATAACATGCCCCCTTTTTAACCTATCGACACGACGTCAACATTGACATTCAAAACCTTACTTCCAGGAAGAAGATACTTCTGCCTCCCAAGTCACCACCCTAGAGAGGAATACAATCGATCGATAATGTCACAACCTTCATCTTCTGTTGGCGCATCTGTTGTCGAATCAGTAGGTACTATAGCAATGTTTGTTTCGTTGCATGGTCCAAAATGGGTGGTGATTCTGGTGCTTCCTCTCATATCACTGGTGATGTGACCTTATTCTCATTACAATCTCTGGCAAGCCGTTTAATGTGAGAGTGGCCGATAGTGCACCGTTTGCTATAACGAAATGTAGAGATACACCACTTATAAGACCCTTGTCTTCGATTGATGTTTTACATTCCCCAAAATTTGCTTTGGTGGAGGGATTGAGCGGGATGGTCTATACTACCTTAGTCTACCAATTACTTCCAGTTTTGCCATTCTAGCCACTGCTACTCTACAGTGGCATTTGCGTCTGCACCTAAGTATCTCTGTCCTACATCATCAGTTTCCATAGCCATAATTTCCAGTGTTTTCAATGTGATTCATGTCAACTTAGCAAACATCATAGAATTTCTTTTCCTTCTAGTTTGAATAAGAAAGCTAAATCTCTGTTTGATTTTATTCATGTTGATTTGTGGGGACCTTGTAGAATCCGAAGTCTCAGGAGTTTTAGATACTTTCTTGTTTCTTTTCTTGTTTTGGTTGATGATTGTACCCATGTTACTTGGGTTTACTTGTTGAAAAATAAGTCTTAACACCTACAATCATTCAAAATTTCTTTTCTGAAATGCAGACTCAGTTTTCATCTATTATTCATGTTTTTCGGAGTGATAATGGCCCTGAGTTTATGAACACTAGTTTGACTGATTTCTCTACTTCCTTGGTAGTTATTTACCAAACTTCTTGTTTTCATACCTCACAACAAAAGGGGGTGGTTAAGTGCAAACTTCGACATTTGCTTGATGTAGCTACCACTATCATGTTTCAGATGCATGTCCCATCACAGTATTGGGAAGTTGTTCTTATTGTTGCTTTTGTTATCTATATGATATCTTCCTATGTTCTTTACGGCAAGATACATTATTCTATGTTATTTCTTGGTCGCAATTTTTTTCACATCACTCATGTTGTGTTTGGTTGTATTCTACCCACTTGTTCAAGGGGGACAAGTAATCTTCTCGCTTTGTCAGGTGTTTTTCTAGAATACTCACGTACCTAAAAGGGATATCGTTGCTATGACCCTATGGCTCACAAGTTCTATGTCAGTGCTAAAATAACTTTCTTTAAGGAGGTTCCCTATTATCAATCCAAAGAAAAGAGCTCCTATCCTCCACTATCACAAGATATCCCTCTACCTATGTCATCTGCACCACCTCAAAGGCCCTCTTAGCCATCCCATCCACCACATAATAGCAGGTCCCTTTAAGCCACCTCATTCACTAGCACCATCACCACCACCACCCCCCTTCTACCGTCAGACTTACCACAAGCATGTTTCTCTTCCACAGTTCCACCTAGTGTGGGAGGGATCTAAATGGACCTTCCAATTACTCATCGAAAAGCCTAGCAATCATGTGATTCACTTTCACAGCATATGCCTTATGATAGATTGCATGTTACGGCTCGACTTTTTTCTATAATTGTGGACAATTACTAGGTTCCTCGTAGTTATTCGGAGGCTCTCTAGCATCCTACCTAAAAAGAGGCCATGGAGGATGAGATGACAACACTACAATCTCATGGTATATGGGATTTGGTGGACTTACTCCCTGGTGCTATAGTTATGGGGTGTAGATGGGTATTTACCCTCAAGTGTCTCCCTGATGACTCTATTAACAGACACAAAGCACATCTAGTGACCAAAGGCTATACACAGACCTTTGGCATTAACTATTTTGAGACCTCGCTAATTGCCCGCCTGAATTCTGTCCACATACTTCTTTCTCTCATTGTCAATAGGGACTGGCTAATCTATCACTTAGATATCAAAAATGCTTTCCTTTATAGACCTTCATGAAAAAGTCTACAAGCAACAACCTCCTAGATTAGTTGCTAAGGGGAAGTGTCAAAGGGTCTATAATTTGAAGAAGGTCATTTATGGGTTGAAGCAAAGCTCGAGGGCTTAATTTGAGAGGTTAGTAAAGCAGTTCCAAAGTTTGGCTTTACTAGATTATCCTCAGATAATTCAATTTTCACTCTACATTAGATGACTAGATCGGTGATTCTTATGTATATGTGGATAACGTACTACTTACAAGGAGAGACAAGGATGGTATTGAGTCCACCAAGACATTTCTGCACTCTCAATTTGTTCCCAAGGATCTTTGGACTAATCAGTTACTTCTTGAAAATTGAGGTGCATCATATTGATAGGGGCCTTATTCTTTCCCAGTAAAACCATGTACTTGATATGTACGAGAAGTAGGTATGCTACAATGCAAGCCTACAAGCATTCCACTGGATCCTTCTACTTATGTCGCTAACTCAGACAATCTGTTCTTAGAAGATCTAACCAAATATTGTGTTATTGTAGGTACACTTCTCTATTTAACTATTACAAGACCAGACATTGCCAATGTTGTGGAGCGACAATTTATACAGGAACCCAAAGAAATGCACTAGAGCAGCAATTTGTCAAGTGTTGAGATATTTGAAGAGTGCTCCGATGCTGACTATGCTGGGACTCACGGAAATCGGAGATTCACCACTGGTTACTATATGTGGGTGGAAGTCTAATCACTTGGTGAAGTAAGAAACAGAATATTGTATCTAAATTCAACGCAGAGTCAGAAAACAGAGTTATGACACATACCACCTGCAAACTTCTCCAGGTTTAGTCCATTATACACGATTTTGGTGCACCTATGCCAAGACCTATTCATATGTTTCACAATAATAAAGCCATCACATTTATTGCTAATAATCCAACTTTTCCTAAGAGGACAAAAGATATTGAGGTGGACTATCATTTTGTCAGAGATGTGCTTATCGGGAAGATATCTACCCCCTACATCTACACTGAAGACCAAGTGACCGGCATCTTCACCAAGGCACTCTCCATGAAGTGTCCTGAGTCTTGACTACCTGTGTTCCAAGTTGAGCATGTCTAATATTCATGCTCCATCTTAAAAGGGAGTGTCGAGAGTTATTTGTAATGTATGAGTCTTTTCGTTATTTTAGATAACTGGGAAATCTCCAGTGTTTGTGATTTTCTTTTGTTTCAAACACATGAGAGCACATGCAATCCTATTCCCAAATCCTGTAGGACTAAATTGAACTTACTAAACAAAGCATGTGAACCTTGATTCAAGAGATCATTCCTTAACTATTAGCAAAACAGGCACCACATAAGTTGTAATAAAGTTACATTCTTGAATCTCACAAGTGCTTTGCATTGGTGAAATAATTGATAAGCAGTCTAGGAGTCTGTATATCGAGAGTCATTTGGACAAGTCAAACCAGTCCCCATTCTTAAGATTTTATTACTTGGTAGTCTAGAAAGGAAGGAGTTTGGGTTTGAAGGATCCTGTACCCACAAGAAGAATAATTGGGAAATCTCCAGTGTTTCTGGTTCTAATTTTTTGTTTCAACCACATGAAAGCACATGAATCCTTAGGAATCATGTAGGACTAAGTTTACTAAACAAGGGTATGAACCTTGACTCGAGATCATTCACCAACTCAAGAGCTCATTCACTAATTGCCAGCAATACAGGCTGCACATAAGTTGCAATGAAGACACCATTCTTAGAAGGCAGAAGCGGTTGCATTGGTGAAAATGTTGATAAGCAGTCTAGCAATCAGTATAAAGTGTATATAGAGCATGCAGAAAAGATATACTTTGCAAGGACCAAATTCTTACCAAAAAGGCCCTGTTTCTGAGATGGAAGAGGTCGAACCATCAAGTTGGCAGCATGAGGATCACAGTGTACAAATCCATGTTTAAAAGTCATTTCAGCAAAAACCCGGCTGACCTGCACATTTCATTTACAGGAAAAACCAAATCAATAGATGCCTCCAATAAATGACCAATTCATAACAAATATCAAAGACAGTTCAGACTATTGTCACCACATACCAGTTTGGCAACATCAGTACATTGAATTCCTAGTCTTTTGATAGCATCTACGTCAGTAATTTCAGCACCGTTCATAAACTCCATGATCAGAAGTTTAGATGTACTTAGATTCCAATAAACCTTTGGAGCATACACGTATTTGGCAATTTGAGGAGAAAATCTCCTAAAATTTTTCAAACATAGCTCACTATTTGTTGCCTCTGATAAAAAATTCAATTCCTGAGGAGATAAGATTGAAATTGGTCACAAACACAACTTCAACACTAAATTAGTTTTCAAGGAAAAAAGCCCTAAAACTAATTGCCTAGAAAAATCAGAGACAACAATACTAGAGAATTTAATGAACACTGTGAAAGAAGTAACAAGAGCCGATGAATAAAATGTGCATGTTAATGTAAAAGTAAAATGAAATGGGAACGCTTTGGTCAGAAACATGTATCTTCATTTCTCCCTTACCCTCTTGTTTGTGCTTGTTTGGAATGCTATGCGCAAGGAATAAGATCATGAAAATGGTGGTGACTGCTGGATAAGGGACCATGCAGGATAGATTTTTCCAGCTTACACTACATGTTACTATTTGCACAAGATAACCCTTGTTCAACTCTTATTTCGATATACAGAAATTAGTGGCTTATGGGAAAAATGTGTAATCATTTCCTTGGTTCCATGTCTGACCAGCAAGCATTCAATTATTTAACTGTGTAAGGGTGCCCTTCCCATTCTGCATTTACGAGTCAACTTCCTTGCTCCTTCCAAAGTTTTTTTTTTTTAAGAGAAAAAAAGGAAGATTACCAGAGATTGGCAATCATCTAGTAATTGTATTAAATAAAAAGAACGGACTTACAAATTTTGGAGCCAAATTCATACAAATAATTAACCTCCCTCATTACATTTTCATCTTTGAAGATTCTGTCGTTCCGCTGTAGCCATAAGCACCATAGGCAAAGACCTTCATCCACCCCACGACATCCAGGCTGTAATGATCATTGAAAGACCTCCAAAAGGAAGAGAAGTTGGAGACATCAATCGTTTGAACCTGCAGGCTGCGCCAAATATCTATGGAGAACAGACAATGAAAGAAGAGATTATCCATATCTTCATCACCAGCCTCACAGAAGACGCAAGTAACATCCATATCCTCCCTCCACCTTCGCATGAAGCATTTAGTCACCAACCGTTTTCTTCTTAATAACCAAAGGAATAATATGATCTTCAAAGGCAAACTACATTTCCATATCTTTTTTGAATCTTGCCTGACATCTTCCGTTCCCCCATCAACCGAAATCAGCCTTAAATATGCCTTCTTTACCATAAAAACCTCCTCTCTCCAGCTGAAAGCATCCCTCCCATTTCTATGTGGTTTCAGATCTGAAATCACTTGCAACAGCTGCTGAAATTCTTGCAAAGTGGTCTCAGAGAGGCCTAGCAGCATTCTAAAGTCCCAGCCATTATGTTCATCCCACATTTCTTCCACCACTGCTGACAAGCTGAAAAACCCGTGGAAACATTTCTGAAAGTTTCCCACAACCAGTCCAATCATTCAACCAGAATCTGAAGTTAGCCCCATCACCCAATATCAGCCTGAAGTCGATGATTGAACCTTGCAAGACCGGTTTAATGGACTGCCAAACAGATGATGATCCTCTACATGGCCATGCTCGCTCCATCAGATCCATATCCACCCCATATTCATCTTCCATAACCATATTGACCATTGACTGGCTACCAGAAAGAATTCTCACCACCCATTTAAGCAAAAGTGAGGTATTAAACTCATATAACCGTCTTACTCCCAAGCCACCTTTCACTTTTGGGTAAACAGATTTCATTCCAAGGGACAAGTTGGGCAAATCTCTCCACATGATCAGCACCTTTCCAAAAAAATATCTTTCGGATAAGATCCATTGTTTTAAGTATCTTCTTTGGCAGCCTAAAACAGATAGAAAAAAAAAATCAGTATGGAGGATAAAACATATTTCAAAAGTATTAACCGACCACCTCTTAATAATAGCCTTCCATTCCACAAGGATAGTCTTTTTATCAACCTATCCACCACACAATCCCAATCTGCTGTCACAAGCTTTCTCCCTTTCAAGGGTAATCCAAGATATCGAATTGGCAAATGTGATATGGGTGTTTCCAAAATATTAGCAATCTCCTAAACCTCCCTTTCTGGAATGGAAAAAAGCATTAACAGGGATTTTCTTCTGTTAATTTTCAGCCTTGTTATATCTGCAAAAATCCTCACCAAAGAAGCAGCATGAGATACCTCTGTCCTACCACCTTCCACGAAAAAAGTTGTATCATCCGCATATTGCAATTATGGGGTGATCAAGGTGCCATCCTTTAGAGATGTGAATCCTCTAAACAAAAGACCTTCACATGCATTAAAAGCCAAAGTAGCCAATGAATCAATGGCTATATCAAATAACATGGGTGCTAAAGGGCATCCTTACCTCACTCCCCACTGTGGTTGGATCCAAGATCCGTTGGACCACCCATTAACAAGGACCGAGAAGAAAGATGTGATCACACATCTCTTCATCATTTGAATCCATCTCGAGGGGAAGCCCCGCCTTCTCAAAATATCCCACAGATAAGTCCATGAGATGGAGTTGTAAGCCTTTGAAAAATCCACTTTCCATAAAAAATCCGACATTGTTCTCTTACAGGCCGCCACCATCTCTTCTGCCAACACAAAAGAGTCTTGCAACACTCTACCCTTAATAAATGCTAACTGAACAAGGGAGATAAGATCAGGCTAGACCGACCATAGTCTATTTGCTAATATCGTAGCCACAAGCACATAGATAGAGTTCAAAAGCGCAATCGATTTGAAGTCACCAACCAACTTTGCAACCTATATTCTTTGGCAAAGGAATAAATAAAAACGATTCAATCTATCAAATCCTTCGTTACCTTCAGAGAATTCTCGGATCATAGCCACCACATCCTGTCCCACCACCTCCCACATTTCCTTATAAAAAAGTATTTGCAACCCATCTGGTCCTAGCGAGGCCTCAGCCTTTAACCCATTCAATGCCACTATGATCTCCTCCTCCCCCACCTTATGAACAAGGCCCACCTTGGCCTCTTCGCTCACTTACACCAAGTCAGGAGTACCCATATGCCAATCCCCTGCAGGTTGCCTTCTAGTGAACTCATGAAAATAGTTATGAAAGGCCACAAATTTGGCTCCGATCATGCACCATGTGATTCTACACCTTCAACACATTGATCATATTCATTCCTCTCCTATTGCTTGCAGCGATGTGAAAGAATTTAGTATCAGAGTCTCCCTCTTTTAATCACAATTGCCTAGACTTTTGCCTCCAGTTCATCTCTACTTATGATCTTCCTCCAAAACCTCCCCCTGCATCATCCTACGCTCCTCATTCTCTTGATTTGTCAACCTCCCCTCCTCTTCCTGTCTATCTAACATTGAAATTCTAGACAATGCCTCCTTCCTTCTTGCCTCTCTTCGTTCTTGTAATCAACTACTAAACTCCATCATTGCCTCCCAAATGGCCCGTATTCTACTTACTAGCATACGAGTAGCTGAATCACATGCTAAAGTATTTACCCATCTTACCCATATCAGCTCCTTGAATCCAAGCTCCTTCAGCCATGATTTGCAGAACATAAAGTATGAAGCAAACCATGCATTCTCATTATTACTCCATACCATCGATGTACGATCTGAGAAAGGCCTATCACACGCCATCACTTCCACCCCATGAAAAGCCTCAGCCATAGAAATATTACATAGGAATCTATTTATACACGATGCTATCTCATGTCCATTCCTCCAAGTAAATCGAGACTCGAAGAGTGGGAGATCCACCAACTATAACTCCTGAAACACACACTGAACCTCAAGTGTAGCTCTATCACACCTTCCATCTATCTTCCATATGTAATGTCGTATTAAAATCTCCGCCCATAAGCCATGGCCTTTCATCTGCAAAGTGCGAAGCCCGAGCTATCTCCTCCCAAAAAATAGGCCTAGAAGCATCTTCACATGACCCATACACACAGGAAATAGCAAAAGAAAACTCATTTGTCTTTCTAACAGTACCCTACTTTCAACCAATGATGAGTCAAGCTAAAACTGATTGCCATGCCATAGGAGAAGAATACCTCCTGATCTTCTTTCTATCTTGATTTCAAGGTACTCCGAATATCTATCTCCACACAAGTTATTCTTCATCTACATCGATAACTCATCCAAGTGGGTTTCCTATAACATTAAAATATCTACCTTCCACTCTACCAGATATCTTCTTACCATAGATCTTCGTTCTTCGTTCCGAAGACCTCGAACATTCCATGAAAGCACCCTAAACATTAATAATTCCGGTCGCCACCCCCCTATGCACCTTCTTTATCCCAATTATCTTTGCCACACGCCCATCCACCACGTTCACATCTGTCTCCTCAGATATCTCCTCCTTGTTTCTTGAAAATCTCTTACATTTATAACATGCACCAAGCACCAATTTATACTTCTGCAAAATAATGCGTGCTAAATTTGAAGATCAACTCGAGGACGTTCTCGCAGCTACCCCTTTTCCTTTCCCATCAGATTTGGCATGTCCATGAGCCACTGTCACCTCTGTGTGTGCCTCCTTCTCTAGTCCTCCCGAAGGCTTCTTAAATATGTCCAAAGGCAACAGGTATCCTAGCCCCCTACACTGCATCAAAACATCCAACAGCACCCCCAGAATCTTGCCCCAACGACACATATGGGGACAACAAAGGTACATCATTAAAGGAGCACTCACCACGACCGGACCCAATCTTAGGTCCGGCAACCACCTGCAAAGAGTTCCACGATAGATCAAAGAGTTGATCCATGATCTCCATCATTGCTCCATGAAAATCTCCCGCTTTTGCCTCCACTTGGTGCCCTTTCTGTTGTTCCTATGAATCATTTACCTGCAGCACATCTCCAGCAGCAAGAGACGGGCCCCCACCCATAGCAAATGAAAAGTAAGAGTGAAGATCTTTTGAAGAAGCATACTCACCACGTCTGAATCCCGCAAAGGATTTGGAAGCCACCTATTCTGGTTGCAAAGAGACCCCTCCTGCGCTAGATGCTGCAACAAAACTCCTTGCAACGACTTTCCCGAGGCATGCAGTGCCAACTCCACATCGTTGCCATTGCACGATGCATTTCTCACGTAACCAGCCACGCTAGCACTACCTTTATGAGTTTTTTCCACATTTAGCACACCACCGTTGCCACCTTGCTTTCCAAAAATAGTGCTACCATCTAGATTTCCAAAAATAGGGCCCCTACCACCGAACGGTGGATTTGTTGCACCCATTTTTGGAATTTCAAAATCAGCTAGTTGTCGCTCCTTGGGTTTCCAGATCGGACGTTTACTGACGTGGCATCCACCAGCCTCACGCACCCCCTCAGTGCGACCTTCCATGGCCGTTGAAGCTACGTTCCTCGCCAAACTCATCTCCCTTGAGCCATGCATGTGACTTTCAACTCCATCAGCAACCACCCATGCATATGAAAATCCATTATATATCTTTTTTGTCACCTCTTCAAACAAGATAATAAACTCACAACCTCCAAACCGGAAAATCTCCTTGCTAGGGATGTTCTTTCCACTCAAGATATCTGCATCAACCAACACTGCCGAAGCATCTCCTTCATGTAGACGGAAGCATAGAGCAGTCACCATTCCAATCATTCTCCATCTCAACAATCTTACCAAGGAAGGTGTAATGAGAACACACCCACATAAAGGAATCTCATTGCTAGAGATAATTAAAGAAATAGTTTTAGAAAGGAAAAGGAATTATCTCTTTCCATATTTTTTTATTTCCTAGTTGTAGGTTGATTGAGATTTGATTAGATTTGATTTGTTTCCATTATGATTAGAATTACGATTCGGATTGATCCCTCTCTACAAAAAGGGACCAACTCAATGTATCTCTTTGAGATTCATAATAATAAAAGTTCTCCGATTCTAGTATTCTCTAATAGAACAGGTCAATCCTAGGACCCCAACATTCTCCACCAAACCCTATGGGAACCATAGACCCCCTCTCTACATCGATGTGCATGCGTATCCCCTTGGCTTGTGTTTACGACACCATGAGTCGCACAATCTTCATTGTCCTCTTTGTGTTGATCCTAGTATCGCCCAAAGCAACACCAAGCATTAAAGCTTGGCCAATCTCCGCTCCAACTCCAAACAAAGGGGATCGATTTGGTTGCTATCTCGCTGTGCAACCCCAGCACGCAGCAAACCTTACAACATGGCTAGGTAACACTGCATAAGACTTCAAAGCAGATTGCCAAGGAAGGTTTGAACTAGTTTAGCAGTTCAATCAGCACCTTTCCAACTGGTTTTGACTCCTGCGTGAGTAGAAAAATCCTTATTGTTGCTATGGCAGACGGAGAATCCTTAACAATGACTTGTGAAGCTAAAATTTCAGCCCTGTACTCGTTCACGAAGCCCCAAAACTATCGGGTTCCACAAACTATGTTTAGGATCTAGGCGACCTACCTAATGATATGTTTCAAAATCCCTAGTTTTTTCTTATGGGTCAACAAGTCAATGCCTGAGTCATCAAATACTCAGTCGTTCACGCAAGCATAGATGGAGTGCCTTCGAAATCTTCTAAAGGGTAAAGAACCCTCTTCTTCAATAGCTACAGTTGTAACCACTACAGATGTTGCAAAAGTACTATATGCACAACCTATGGCTAACTCAAACAACACTACTGAAGTCCCAAGCCACATGTGATCGACGTTAACGACACTGATTAGTGGTGCAAAAACTAAATCATGTGCTCAACCACATCTGTAAGTGCCCAACACTAGTTTGTCTTCTCCTACCATGAATATTTTTTTATAATGGAGGGCAACTATCCATGCTTGGGAATGTCTCCCGTATAAGTAGCAATATTCGTATCAGTTCAGTATTAGTTTCAGTTAACATACATCGTATCAGTGCTTAGGGTTGACGGCCATATCGATTTTAGTATCAATGCTTAGGATCATCTCCCCTTTGGTGCTTGAAATCGTCTTCCAACTAAAGTTTCCAAGTCAATTTTTTGGTTCAACTCCAAGGGTTTGGGGTATTCACTAGTGAAGAAACAACTATCCACATGCCGAAAGATCAATCCATCTACATGCTTAAGCACCTATGTGTCTCTCAGATTGCATGCATGTCTACCTACTCCAGCCTCGAATTACATCAGATTGGGGGAGCTCTACTACTGGTGCACTACTACAAGTTGGGCATGGCACGCTCCAACTTGAAGGGAAGTGTTAGACATTATTTAGAAAATAGTTTTAGAAAGGAAAGAGGAGTTATCTCTTTCTATATTTGTTTAGGTTAATTGAGATTTGATTAGATTTGATTTGTTTCCATTAGGATAAGGATTAGGATTGATCTCTCCCTATAAAGGGACCAACTCTATGTATCTCTCTTTAAGATTTATAAATACTAAAAGTTCTCTAGTTCTAGTAATCTCCACACTTATTATTCCTGCTTCACAAATCTCGCAAGAGTCATCTCAATTCTAGAGAAACTCACTCCATTTTTTCAATGAAAGGCATTTACACATTCCCTAGTGAAAAGAACAAAAGGGTGAAGGGATGGAGCATCTCATTTTGTTGGTGTCTATAGTATCCCAAAGATATAGGTGCAATTTCTTAATAAGGAGGGTGTCCTTCCCATTTTGGGTTTTCAAGTCAACTTCCTTGCTCCTTCCAAAGTGTGACAGCCGCAGTCTTGCAAAGGAAGGTGAAATGAAATCACTTTCCACATAGAGCATTCTCATTATTCCTGCACAAATCTCTCAAGAGTCATCTCAATTTTGGAGAAGCTTACTCCATTTTTTTCAATGAAAGGCATTTACCCATTCACCAGTAAAAAGAACGAAGGAGTGAAGGGATGGAGCACCTCATTTTGTTGATGTCTATAGTATGCCAAAGATATAGGTGCAATTTCTTGATAAGGAAGATGGTCTTTATCTATGTCTCATTGGTTATAACCAATATGCATAATTATCAGATCATTTGGTGGTAGACTAGTAGTGCATCAAACATGCAACCACAGATTCTCTCGACAGGCCACAATTACAACGTATAAGCTTCTTCAATTAAATACCAGGAACACATTTCACCATGTTGCATGCAGATTGGTGCTAACAAAGCCCAAATTACATCAGTCCCACTACGGATTCGAGGATAATTTCAAAAAGTGGTGTCCATTCTCTTAATCCTTTTAGATGCAGAAATTTCTGCATATAGTCTCTGATGATCCCAAGAAAACTGCAACAGAGGGTGACATCAAGAGAAAGTTTTTCTTTTTTTTGGAAAAAGAGTTCAAAAGACGTACTCAGTGCATTGGTTGGAAAATCAAAGAGGCTGGCTAATGGATGAGGGTGGACTAATGGGAAACATGTGGGCCCCGTGATACTAAATTTGAACAGCCCAGGGGAGGAAGTTGATTTACAAATGACAACCAAGGAGGATATTGTAAACACTTCAACATTCACAACATGAAAAATAAAAGAAACCTCTCCAAAGAATTAACAACATGAAATTGCATTTCAATCATTTGGAAAACACGTCAATAACCTTTCGTGGAAGAAAGAAAGGTGAATGAATGACTCACATTCCTCTAAATTATATGCGTCTCTGGAATTAGTTTGGAAAACCCACCGAGAGAAGCAAAAACAAAGCATACTTACTGGAAACAATTTCTCTAATGAATTCCTTAAGAACCTTTGCAGTAACGGAACTTATTAATTTGATGACTCAAATATTGTGAAGCTCAGGTCTTTAATATTACAATTATGCATCGGATTTAAAAAATTTACATCCACTTTATATATTTTTATCAAGGGAAAAGGAAACACATGCATTAGTATTCATTGCTGATAAAAGTAATTTTTTTCCCTGAGGATCTATGGATTTTTTTTTACTATCTGCTGCGTTATTGTTCTTTTTCTTAGAAAAAAGATAACAAATACCTATTTCAATATAACCAAAACACATTGTTAGAGAAGTTAAGAAAGAGCATTTTAGAATTAGTTTAAATTTGTGTTTTATATCTTTCTATTTTTAGACATTTGATTTTATTTGAATTGATAATTGTGGAAAATAAGTGGCCACGTGACACTGCCATGTGGTACTGTGGTTCATGTGGCAGGTCTGGTTGGTCATCAGGGGTCCCAGCCCTAGCTGTTTGGTCGAGGGTTTCTTTGAGTCTAAGTTATCTTGTTTTGGTATGTTAGGTGTCAAATAATTAAGTTGTTATTGTTAGTTACTGTTTTCCTTATTAGAGATTAGGAATATCTCTATATATAGAGTGATCATATGTTATTTTTATTTAAGTTGAATATAATTTTATTTCCATAATCAACAACTCCCTCCCTCTCTCTTTCTTCTTCACTATCAACCTCTCTCTCTCTCTCTTGCCCACTAAGCTCCATGCGTGGGTTCTCCACATGCCAAGGCCCACTCCACTTCCACAAATCTTCACGTGATATCAGAGCCACCAGTCTTGGCCTCTTTGTTCTTCCACACATGGACGAAGGAGTTGCGAGGAGACGAGATCACACATAAGAAAGCCCAATCTTGTGCGTACGTCTTCACATGTATCGAAGCCTCAATTTTTGAGGCATCTTCATCGACTTAAGAGTTCCCTCATGCATCCAACGCCTTACACAAGGCGTACAAGTAGAGGAAGGCTTGTTCTCTAAGGACGAGGATGGCTGAAAGCAAGAATCAGATCAACACAGGAGAAGAAAAGGTAATAGTTCAAAGAACCACAATCAAGCTTTAGGGTGTCTCGAACTATAATGTATGGGCACGGGCATTCAAGATCTTTATAGGCGGCCAGGACAAGTTGCATGTCCTACTAGAGGAGGAGCTCAAGTCCAAGGACACAACGAAAAAGTAGGAGAAAGAGAACTACATATTGATGAATTAGCTAACGAACTCAGTCGATACATCCATCGCCGACATGTTATACAAGAAGCCGACATTTGAGATGTAAGATTTCTTGGAGAAGAGATACTCCAAGAAGTCCAGCAACGTCCACATCACCAACATATATACTCGCATCTGTACGTTAATCAAGGAGATCTTCCCCTTATTAAATATTACTCAAAGATGAAGACGTTATTTGAAGAATTGGAGATCTATAAGCCTGTTTGTTGTAACATTCATACTACTATACATGAAAATGGCAAGCCGTAAGATGCTTGTCAAGGTTACAACCTCGATATCAGTTGACACATGACCAGATCTTGGCACTGGAGGAGATGGATCTTTTCTTTTTTTTGATAAAAGAAAAGGAAAGGAAAAAGGAAGATCTTGAGATAATTTATAGTCGTCTCGAGAAGCTTCGAAAACCAAAAGCAGGATCCAACAAAGTTGTGGTGTTTGAAAACACCAAATTGGCCACATTTAATGGAGGTGCAAGATGTGGAAGAGGACGTGGTCAAGGCTTGGATCAAGTCTATCCACCATGTTAACATTGCGGGCACACCAATCATTAGCAAGATCGATGTTGGGACAAGTTTGGGAAACCCGCACGTCGGGCTATTAACACCTCACGCATGGATTCCCTTACTCCTACAGATCTCGAGAAGATTATAGACATGTTTCAAGAAGAGAAGAAGAAGACTACGACAACTATCGCAACAACTATTAAGGTTGCCCAAGAGGCAACTTTAGAGGTCACAAGAGGCTACACCGTGACTTCTACCAAAGAGAAGATCGAGAATGTGGAACTCGAAGAAGATGGAGAATGGTAGGGGCTCTAGCCTCACCATAAGTGGAGCAAGTCGTCCCCCTCCCAACCTCGACTTGAAGGGGAGTGTGGAGAATGAATGACCTCATGGCACTGTAGGCCATGTGACAGTGCTACATGGTAGGTCTGGTCAATCATTAGGGGCACTGGCCCTAGGTGTTTTGGTTGAGGGTTTCTTTAAGTCCAAATTATCTTGTTTTGATATGTTAGGTGTCAAATAATTAAGTTGTTAATGGGATATTTTGCTTATTGTTTTTAACCAATTCATGATTTGTTAGTTACTATTTTTCTTATTTAGATATCAAGAATATCTCTTTATATATAAAGAGATCATATGTTATTCTTATTTGAGTAGAATACAATTTTATTTCCATAATCAACAACTCTCTCTCTCTCTCTCTCTCTCCGACCAAGCTCCACACATGGGTTCTCCACGTGCCAAGGCCTACTCCACTTCCACGAATCTTCACAATAATATTAAGTTGTTTCTATTTTAAGATTATGGGAGATGAAGGGGTTGGAGAGGGCTTGTCGTGTAGTGGTATGCTTCAAGTGTAGAAGTCGCGGTCACATTGCAGCGGAGTGTCATGATCCAATTTTTTTTTTTTGAAAAGTAAGAGGGTAGTTATCTAATTGATAACCACTCATGATCATTTCATTCCACCAGAAAGAATTACATCAAAATTAGTTGGGATCTCTAAAACTCCACCTAGGGCAAAATGGAATAAGAAAAATTTTCAACATAGGGTCTCTCCCCCTAAAAAGCACCCCATTCCTACCCAGCCAAACACCCACAGCACAGCCAAAATCTTAGCTCGATCCTTCTTGAATCTAAAGTAGATATGCCCCTCTTGAGCATTCCCCCTGCGAAAAGATGACCAAAAGCTAACCACATCCCGATGTACAATCCAGTCGATCCCCATCTACCACACCTGCTCTACAAAGGGGCACTAGAAGAAGGGGTGTTGGATGTCCTCTTACGCTCCTCCACAAAGAGGACAGCTCATGTCATCCATTTGGGCCCACCTCGCTCTCCACCTCTTCGTCATGATCCTCCCCCTCATCACCAACCACCTGAAAATCTTCACCTTCAACGAACACTCCACTTCCCAGAGGAGCCTACAGTCTCTTAAAAGATCTACACCTGTGTTGGCCACGCCACCACTCAAATCTACGGAAAACCTTCGCCATTGAGAAATCACCTTCCCAGAAGTATGTGTCACCACCCTCCTCTGGCTCCCATCCTTCTAGCTCCTGCAACAACCTCTGAAAATCCTCACATCTCTGATCAGATAGGCTCCCCTAGAAGACTAGACACCAAGCCTCAAACCAGCAATCTCCCACCAAGACCGACGAGTCAACCATACTCCCAAAGAGACGAGGATATCTGTCACTGAGGGAAAGGCCAACCCCCTACCAATCATCCAACCAGAACCGGAAAACATCTCCCTCACCTAGCGTGAGAGAAAAGAATGCTCGTACCTTCCTTGCCACCACTGCTAGCCCCCTAAGAAAGAAAGATGCCCCTGAACGAGGTGACTCCAAAGGCTCCCAAGAGATAAAAGACAGTAACAACTCCTCATGATGTCACTAAACAGCCCCTGTTCACGGCCCACGAGTCTGGCAATCCACTTCGTGAGGAGGCTAATATTCACTTTTTCCACATCCCTAACTCCCAAGCCCCCCTCCTACACCGACCTACAAACCTCCTCCCAGGCCATCAGCCTCGCCCCTCTTCCTGCCGCCCCCACATTGGACTAGAAAAAGTCACGCATCAGCCTGGAGATCTTCTTCTCTACCTATCTCAGCATCCTAAAAACAGATAGGAAATATGATGGAATGGATGCCAAAACAGCCTTCACCAAAACAAGCCTCCCACCTCTAGACAACAGTCTAGCCGACCACCATGCTAATCTCTTCTCCATTCTCTCCAGCAAAGGAAGCCAAACTCATAGTCTAAGCCTCCTATTCGACAAAGGAAGGCCCATATAAACTAGTGGCAAAGATCCCACTTTCGTCCCAAGCGCTCCACCCACCGACTCCGCCTTTTTTGCCACCATGTTCATCGAGACAAACATCGATTTCTGGTAGTTTATTTACAGTCCAGATGCTGCGCCAAAGAGCTCCAAGATGATTCTCATCCTCCTAGCCTCCAATCTCGCTCCTTCAACCAAAAAAAGGGTATCATCAGTATACTGTAGGATTGTCGTCTGGTCACTCTCTCCAGTTCGGAAGCCACTAATCAGACCTCTATCACATGCTCTACAAGTTGCCCTCGCCATGACATCCGCCACCAATACAAACAGCATAGGAGCTAGAGGGCACCCCTGTCTGACCCCTCTCCTAGGCTGCACCCAACCTCCCGCCGAGTTCCCATTAATCAAGACCAAGAAAGATGTCGTCACACATCTCTTCATCCAACCAATCCACATCGTGGGGAAGCCTCTCCTCAGTAAGAATGCCCATAGAAACTCCCACTACACTGAGTCGTATGCCTTGCTGAAATCTACCTTCCACAGAAATGATTGTTTCTTCTCCCTCTTCTAAGCAGCCAAAACCTCCATAGCGATGACAAACCCGTCCAATATTCCCCTTCCTAGTACAAAGATCGTCTGCACAGGGGATATAAAGTCCCTGAGAACATCTCTGAGTCTGTTTGCCAGGACCTTAGCAACAATAAGGTAGACAGCATTGGAAAGCGCAATCGAACAGAAAACCTGAATCTCCTCTGCACCTTTTTAAGGCAACGAGAGCATATAAAATCTATTCAGCTTGTCAAACCCCCTATTTCCTGCCGCAAACTCCTCCAACATCTCCATCACATCTGTCCCCACCAAAGACCAAAATTCCCCAAAGAAGAAGACAGGGAAACCATCGGATCCAAGGCATCCCTCCGCATTCAACCCCCAAACCGCCCGCCTCACCTCGTCTTCTGAGAAACTGGCCATAAGCCTCTCCGCTTGGGGCAAACAGACTCGGAACCAGGGTTCTGTCTCCCCCACCCCCCCGGTCTATCCTCCAACTGCAGAGTAATGTTGAAGTCTCCTCTAATCAACCAAGGACACCCATGGCAACCCGCTGCCACTGTCGAGAGCTCCTCCCACATTACCCCTCTTGCCTACGTATCTGACAGTCCATAGACCCCCGTGATCACCATCCTAGCACCACCCGTCTTCTGTATCAACCTCACCAAGATGACATGTTCACCCTTAAAGCAGTCATCCAAGAAGAAGACATCTTCCTGCCACCCTAGTATCTGCCCCCCAGAGCGACTAGTTGCTCTAACATAACGACAACCTTCCATCCACAAGCCTCCGATCTCCTTCCATGTTCTAGCATTACAATCAGCGAGCTTCGACTCTTGCAGCAACACAACATCCGCTTTCCACAAGCAAATGTAGTGCCCTAGTGCCCTCCTTCTCGACGGGTCATTGAGACCATACACATTCCACGTAAGTATGTCATTCATAAGGAATAGGTGGATCTCTCCCTCGTCTTCAAGCGAAAGCCACATGCTTTCGCAGTTTGAAGAACCTCATCATCAAGGTCCAAGTTTGCTATCTCCGATGGCTGTGGAAAGCTGCCACGACTATCCACCACTACCCTCTGTCCCCAGCATGAACCTCGATATCTCCACTTTCGCTTGTATCGCAGAGCTCCTCCCCGGCCACCATCCACTACACGCGGCCTCCACCCTATCAGAGGGATGACCATGCGGTCGCCCACTGTCAGGGGTACACCTTCTGCCTGGCGTCGCGGTGAGCCACCAGCACAACAAAGATTCAGCGCCACCACCTCCGCTCCCAGGCCCCCAATCCCCTTCTCCCCCATCGAGGGGGGGTTGGTGGAGACTTCCTCTTCCACGCCCAGCGTAGACTGGCGCCAAGCTCCTTCTCCTGCGACAGCATCCCTTATCGCAGCGAGAAGGACCGACGCAACCTTCTTGGTTGACTCTGGCTGCGTTGTCGAGGGAGGGTCCGAGGCACGTGCCCCCAAAGCGGTCTTCATCTGACCCGGGTCTTGGTCCTCCACATCGTCCGAATTGTTATCACCATTCAAATTTGGAGCTGATCCGACCCACTCGCCTGATACCTCAAAAGGGGGGGTTGGCAGCAGCCCCTCTTCGAGAATCTTCCCGACAGCTCCTCATCACCGCATGTCGAAATCACCTCCTCCCGCTCCTTCGATCGTGCCGCAATCAGCATCTCGACTTCCAAACGCATCGTCTCCTCCAAGGCAACCAAATTCAACGGCTGTTGTGCCTCGATCAGCGAAACCGTCTCCACGTCAGCCTCCAGACGCTTGGGCACCCAAGCAATGCACAAAACCCTAGCTCAGGTATGCGGTGGCTCCGCCGCCACGCCATCTGAGCTCACCGCTCCGTCGGCCACCTCCGCATAGAGGCGATCCTCCCGAAGGTCCTCTTGCGAGAGCAAGAGACCACCCACAGATGCCCTCCATGGAGAAGGATCACCTTCTCCATTACCGCCGCCCCCACCTTCAACTCCACCACTACCCCAAGTGGTCCAGCCGAGAGGCGAGTTCCCCAACATCGACGAAGGTGCATGAATGGAGACACCACCGCCCGGAGGACCTCCACCATTCGGAGCCACCACGGTATCCCCTCAACCACCAATACCATCGGTCTCTCTCCGGTGCGCGCTCTCTCCGTGCTCCATCATGGGCAGATGTCTTTTGCCAGGCCACCATACCTGACCTCAATCAGGAGACCGCGAAGCAAATCTCCATCTTTGCCGGAGACAACCCCACCACAAGGACCCCAATGTCACCTGAGGGAAGCACCTTCACAGTAGACCCCTTCGGTTCGACGTAGAGGGCCTCCATCACCTCCACAGCTGGCCCGAAGTTAGCTCACCCACAAGACCACCGCCTACCAAGCTAAGGAGGGTGGCTACGTCTGCCGACAAAGGAGCCTCCACCTCCGCCAAAGGCACCACCTCCGGTGGTGGCAGCAAAGGGCGTCCCTCACCCGAACCTCGTGCATCACTCTGCCATCTAGAATCACCAAACCGCACCCGTCAATGACCAAGGCCCCCACATCTCCAGCATCGCACCGGCTCTCGGCAGTCTCTCGCCCAGTGGCTAGCCCCCAAGCACTTGAAGCAGCAGTCAGCACCAACCCTCCCCAAATCTGCCGCAATCCGAGCCTCCGCCTCACCACCAACCCTCCCCCAATCTGTCGTAGCGCAATCCTCCACCTTCCTCTTCATCCGCTCAACCACCCTCCATTCTCCGGGGTCTTCGCCCTGGCCGTCCCACAGACGACGAGGTCTCTCTCTTCTCCACACCTCCCTCCACCCTCTCTTGAAGCCTCTCTCTCACTCTCACTCTTCCTCTCTCCTGCTCCATCTCATGCAATATAATCTAATGTCTTCCTCCTGATCCAATTGTTTGCGTAGCATGCAAGGAAGTGGGCCATTGTCAATGGACATGTCCGAGGAGGATCGGTCCTCTCCCTCCATCTCCTCCAGCTCTTGAGGTGGTCCTCAATGAAGTTCCTAACAGTGGATGCCTTGATCAGGTTCTTCATTTTGCAATTGTTAGTGTTACGACTAGAGGTCATTTTTCTTTAGAGAAGGTTAGAAGTTTTCTGAGGAAGCTTGGTTTTGTTTCTAGTAGGTGGAAACTTTCTTTCATTTCGTCAATAAGTTGCTCCTATTTGGACTTTTAGAGGAGGATGTTGAGCGTTTACATTTTGTGGAGCTGGAGATTGGTGGAGGTGTTATTCGTTGGAGGTCTCCTTCGTTGCATGATGGTGAAATTGAGGATCGTGCTCCTAAAGGCTGTTGGTTCAATATTCAATTAGAGGAGTCCAATTATGCTTAAGTTAAGAGGTTGAGAAGGTGTGTGCTTTCGTGTGGCTTGCGTGGTGCAAGGGAGTTGGTCTTTATGGTGATGATACATCCTGGATTTTGGTCGAAGCAACGTTTCATTGTGGTTGTTCATTATTTGCAAGTGTTCTTGTTAGGATGGATGGTTGTTCTTAGATGGTTTTTTTCGAGATAAACACGTTGGGGTCTTCCATAGTTCATCCTTTACGGAGGTGGTGGCTTGCAGCGACCGGAGATTGGCCAGAGGTGGTGGTGGTCGGCCTTCTAGGTAGGGTGGGTAGCCTGCTCGCCTAATTTGGAAACCAAAGATTACCCGAAGCAATTCAAATTTCAAATTCTATAGGGTTGGACCTTCCAAATTTGGTTTCACAAATTTTAGGAAGGTTGACAAGTGCCAGCCAGTTCCTATTCAAGAGAATGATGGTGTTGTGGTTCCTAGGTTTGTCGTTTCTGAAGTTGACGTGGTTGGCGCAACACCTAATTCTGATGATGCTGACACGGCATAAGATTTTATGGGTCCTCGTGGCAATTATTTCAATTGCTAAATAGGGTGCCTCTAGATCCAGAAACGAATCTGAAGTTGGTAAGTGTCCATTTAAGCGTTTTTTAGACCTTCTTTTCGGGCCCGATAACCCAGATATATTCTTTTCTTTTACTACCAGGCCTACTTGCTCTCTAAATCTGTGTACGCGTGAGGTTGGGGCCAAAGGTGCAAAAATCGATCTATGAGACTAATTAATCAGCCGCATAATCGTATGTGGTTTAAAAACGAACTGCGTACCTATACTTGGCCCTATAGTCGATCTACACGATTAATCGACCAATTATCCAATTAATCAACTGATTAATTAGTCGAGTAAGCTTTAAGGTTTCAAAATTTTTTTTAGCTTTGATGCATGCGCGTGGTAGGACTAGCCATGTTGTAGGGTTCTGAATGCTGGGCTATAAACTATAGGCATGTACAGAAGATGTTTGTGGCAGAAATGAAGATGTTAAGATGAATGTGTGGTCATACAAAAAATGACCGTATTTCAAATGAGTTTATTAGAAAAAGGGTTAGGGTAGCACCGATAGAGGATAAAATGAGAGAGGCACGTCTAAGATGGTTTGAACATTTACAAAGAAGGCCACTAGATGCTCCAATTAGGAGATGCGAGAAGTTGGAGGCTGAACCCACTAAAAGGGGGCGAGGAAGACCAAACAAGTGTTGGAAGAAAACTATTAAGTATGACCTCAATTACTTTAATTTAAGTCTTGAAATGGCTGAAAATCGATCTATGTGGAGGCAAAGAATCCATATAGCCGACACCACTTAATGTGGGAAAAGGCTTGGTTGCTGTTGTTGTTTGATGCACGTGCAATGCATCCCCAAACCAAAACTCGACTAAACCCGATGCCTAAATGCACCCAACTAAACCTGACTTCTCCCATTACCCTAAGTTCCCAACGCACAAAAGCCTCTGCCCTAAGCAAAACTCTCGATCCCGAGTCCCTCTTCTCCTCTCTGATGCTCGCCACCACCCACCGACGCTCACAAACTCTTTGCAAGTCACTAGTTCGACCAGCAGGCATTCGGTCGTCACTGCACCGCCCAACCCCTCCATTGCCAATGAGCAGTCTCCACGATGGTTCTTGGCAGCTACTTTCATCGGCAGTGCTTCCATCGTCGGTAAGCGATGTGTCGATGCCCACTACCCTCTCCACCGGTGGCTACTACTATCCACGATCTATCGGTAGTCCTTGCTTCTCTCTATTCTCTTCTTACCTGTGGTTGTGATACCGATTTCTTTCAAAAAAATAGTTTAATGAGAATGCACCAATGTTAGTTTATTTGTCTTATTTTATATGTTGTGATATTGATAACTATATGTTAGAAGCTATATTAAGAGAATATGTATATCAAAATAATAATATTAATATATATGTGGTATTTCAATTTATATATATGTATGCTTAATATGTCTAATGGTATATATAATTATATTTAAAATTTAAAATATTAAAAAATACTACATCGATTAATAACCTGCATACCGTATACTCCTTAGTCAATGACCTCACCGACTGTCGATTTCTGCAACTATGGCTGGGGCCATTTCAGCCATTTCTGATGTTGATGTGGATGGCACAGCACCTAATGCTAAAGTTGCTAACGTGGCAGGAGATCATACGAGTCCTTGTGGCAATTTTTTTGGCACTAAACAGAGTGCCTCCAGATCCCAAAATTGATCCGAAGTTGGTGAGTGTCCATTTAAGCATTTTTTAGACCACCCTTTCGGGCTCGATAACTGGGATAATTTCTTTTCCACTTCTCTTGTTGGGCTTGTTTGCTCTCCTAATCTATGTAGGCGTAAGGTTGGCCAAATGGGTGTGGACCTGCTACTAGTAGGCCAACTTCTTCAGCAACATATGAATCGAAATCTCCTCCATTTATAGACTAACATCCTCAAGAAGCTACATGCCAGCAATCCTAAAATTGCCAAATTAGGTCCCAATATATAATTCTTCTTTCGAAGTGAATGTATGGATAAATGAGGATTAGTGCCCATCCATTATCAATTATTTTTTGAAGATACACTAACGTTTACATTTATAGATCCTTAACCACCTCAACCTTTTCCCCTCAAAAGCAAAAAAGACGAAACTATGAAGCATTCCTTCTTATCCTCAATAAAAGCAAACAAGCATACCCTGTGAGCCACATTTGCCACATCCTTTGAAATTAGAGTCATTTTTTCTATGCGCAAGGATTGAAAAAGAACAATGAGATGCTCCCTTCTTTTTTTCAAACAAAAAATTATGACCTTCCTTAGATCTTCTCCAAAAAGAAGGGAATTACAATCAACCTACATAATGAGCAGCATAGCCTAAACCTTTTTCCTGAAGCATCACTAGAAGAGGAGGTGCCCAAAATCCTCGACGTAAATACAATATAGTAGCAAGTGGATGGTCCCTCGGGTGCTGGCATGAGACAAAAAGGTTAGTCTCCAAGCTCTCCCTTATGAGCTTCTACGTAAAAAAATCTCACATATAATGGCAACTTTGTCTGCAAACTCATTGCCTATAATCTCATGCCCCATCACCTAGGTAGGTGTAGACGAACGGATGTTTATAACTCCCTCACCTCACCTTCCTAAGCATCATACCTGGAGTAATCAAAATGAAGACTATTCAACACTTCATGCAAACAAACAAGGCCTACAATGCATGCATCAAGTAAGACAGCAAGAAACAAAGGGTGACCGTGAACCTCAACCACGCATAAAGGGTTCCCTCCAACAATCCAAGAGCATAACCCTTGGTAAGAAATGTTACAAGTAATTATCAGTCTCATGTCTATGTTTTTCCTTCCTAAAGGATGACAATCCAACTACTTGCACTTTGTAATGAAGATATGAATTTGTCCTTTTGATAAAGCCTAGACCACCTTATATGTGTCTTTTTCATTTTCTATTCTATCATTGCAACACCAGAAAATGCCATTGCATATTTAATCTTTTTTTGTGGGTTCACACCATCACTCATCCACCACAGCATTCCTTTTCAATGACAAACATCATTCATACCCTAAACCCTGCATTGATACCCAGTTCAAATTTGAAAGGTCATGACTTTTGAGGAGAACTTTTAAGGGAAAGTGCACAAGTATTGCAGGGAGTGCAATACGTTAAGTCATCTCACACAAGTATACTACTACAAGAAAAGTCAATGTTTACAGGAGAAAACTCAATATTTATGCCAGAGGCGCACATCAACCTCAGAGATGAGGTCCTGGTAAGTATCATCAAACTTGATCATATAGAGGACACTTGTGATTTGTTGCCTGAGAGGGTAGGAAGAGAGTTGAACTTCGAGCAAAAGTTTAAATGGAAGATAGAAAAGAAGAAGCAGCACTCTGGGTTTGAAATGAATTTACGAAAGTGAGATTTTTATCCTTTGGTATGACTCTAGAGACAACTATTCAATGTGGTGCAATTCTCGGGGTCCAAATGCTTCCTAGTGTATTTAAGCTCCTGGGTTTTCCCCTACCTACATGTCACATTACCTCCAAAGATTGAATTACAATTATCAAGAGGATAGAGAAGAGGCTACAGGGATAGGCCTCTCAGCTATTATGAAAAGGTGGCAGATTGGTGTTACTCTGCTCTGTACTATCAACCCTACCAATGTATTCCCTATCCAAGATGAGGATGCCTGCTACAATCCAGAGAAGAATTAATTCGATTCAACAAAGATTCCCATAGGCAGCTGGCTCAAATGATACTTTCCTTCCAATAATATCCTGGGATGAACTTTGTAGAACAAAGGAGCATAGGGCGTTAAAGGCCCTCAATTTGCATATAATGAATGACACCTTAATGACTAAATGGGTTCTACAACATATGAACCTGGAATAACCATTTTGGGGAAGAATATCATGTGATTTGTATGATGGCCCACTAGATTTGGAGGTGAGGAGATTCCTGCTCAAAGGTTCCTCAAAATTCTGGTTGGATCTACAAAAGTTACTGTGGAAAATCATTGCCACATCGCAAAAGTCAGTTAGGCAATGGCCCTCGGTTTCTCTTTTGGCCACATGTCTGGTTCCCAGTAGGTGTTATTGCAAAGGAATATCCTAGATTGGATGCCATCTCTCCTGATCTGGGGATCCTGGTAGCACATTGCTTCACAAATACTTACAGGTCTCCATCTTTGCCATGGCCTCTCTTTGACACCAAGACAAATGAGCTGTTGCTTCTTCTTCTTCAGGCCACTCGAGGGTTCACACCTACTGTTGGTCAAGATGGGTGGGTGTGGCGCCACAGGAGGTTTTCTGTCAGGAGTACATATCTCTGGTTCATGGGAGACACTAACCATGCATGTGCAACAAGACTTAACAGATGATTGAAGAAAGATATAAAGAGTTAAGACCCCTTCAAGGGTCAAGTTGTTCAAATGGTTGCTTTGAAGGAAGAGGGTGACTACCTAGAAGTATAAAAGGCATTGGGCACCTCAGGATGATGCCACGTGCATCTTCTGTGGAGAGGGGGTGGAAGATTCCAACCAGCTCTTCTTCATCTGCCTCTTTACCCATACCTGCTGAAGTAATGCTATGGAGAGGTCAATTAAACTTGTTGGTGCCAACACTTTAAGGAAGTGTTCGTCATGCTATAGAAAATTGGCTAGAGTATAATAAGATTGTCTTCTATAAGGAATGATCCACTATTAAAGGAATTCACCACTTTTATATGTTCCGCACCTATTGGTCTAATTAGCTCATTTTTTAATGAAAATAGGAGCTAACAACCTTTGTTTTTTTGATAAGTTGTTAACAACCTTCGTTAAGCCCATTTCTCTTTAAAAATCAAAAAAAGAGAAGACGTGGTGTGGAGACGGATATCTAGACAGCACTAGCTAGAGGAAAGGGACTTAACACCAGAATTTTCCATTGCTTCACCAACAACAGGGGGATAAGAAACTCCATTGAAACTGTTTACAATGGCCAGGAGGTGTATTTGGGGCAACAAAAAGTAGGTAAGGCCATGTTGATCTCTTTCAGATCTATTATTAAGAGAATAATAGGGTTTTAGCATATGGGATACCATCAAAGGCACTCTTTGAGGATATGGTTTCATTGACCTGCCCATTTACAAAGGAAAAGGGATGGGATGCTATATGTTCTCTACAGCAGCCCAAGTCCAAATGGGCTCCTGATACTTATGCTCGAGAAATTCTAGCCCCTTGTTAAGGGTGAGTTCATGGCAATCTTTGACTCAATATCTGGTGACAACTTCTCAAAAATCGAGCACTTCTTCCTCTTCCTTCTTTCTAAGGGGGATGCCACAAAGCCTATGGATGACTAGGCCAATAGTCTCTCCAATTTTATGTTTTTAGTGGTGGCTGAGATGCTACCCCAACACTTACCAAGGTATACTAGATTATCTCATCTAGCCAGTGCAGTCTGCCTTTATCGAGGGAGATCTACATTGTGGCCTTAAAGATCTTCTCAGCCTAGAAGAATTATGGGACGAAAGCTTTTTGTTAGAAGGTGGACTTCTTTAAGCCACATAATAGTTTGGACTACAAGTTCCTCTACATTGCTCCTTTGTGCAGACTGGTTGGATGGGTGCTACCAATTGATCTATTAGCTGCACCTCTCATTTCGATTTTTGGTCCAGCATCCACGAAGCCCTTGCTGATGGGAACATAATGAGGAGCGCTTTTATCTTGCTTTGGTGCATCCAATTGGAGCATATGGAATTATCTTTAGAAAGAAGAGAACCTCTATACACAGTATGCTACATCACTATAACATGCTTTGTAATTATTGGTGTAATTAGCTTTTTCATTATTAACGAAAATTCGTGTGTCAACTCCTCTTTCCTTCTCCAAAAAAAAACTACCCAATATCTATAATTGGTAGCCTAACATTAGGCCCTACATGTTATGAATGTACAAGGCATCATGGATTCCCTATAGTAGTAGTGTCCCATCGTTGCCACAATGACCTCCAAGGGTTTAATCCTTGTAAATAAGATTGTATAGTCCTCCAATAACTACAATTGGTACCATCTTGTTTCTTGATTACACTGCTCAGAGATGAAAAAAATTTGCATAGCCATTATATTAAGAGAGCAGTCATAGTGGAATGCAAGAAATAAAGCATGAATTTATAGAAATACATGAATGTGTGATTGCATTAGCGTACTTAAGCTGAAAGAATTGAGAAAGTACTGTAATATATGTATCTATACAATTCCCTCTTGGGATTCTCCTATTTCTAGCCACATGATTCTGGCATTTTGCATTTATCATCCAAACATGTCAAAATTTGACATTGAACCATCTACGTGAGAATGTCAACCAATAATGCTTTGTATTTCGTTAAACAAGGATTCAACCACCTAATTCAAATTTCATTGAAGTGTTTCATACTTGAGACATGTTGTATCCGCACCTACATGTAGAGAAAAATGAATAAGAATTCATACATGATGGATGCATGCAAGTTAAAAAACTCAGTTCCGCTGCGTTGCCAAGAGCAAGAATCCTCAAACAAGGGACCCATGCTAGTAAAAAAACTAGTTCTAGCACTTCAGCATCAAAGTGTATCACAAAGTAAGGAGAGATTTGATATTTTGATGTAGGCACTTTATCGGGTAAGCTTATGGAAATCTGAGATGAGATTTGATGATTAGGAGAAAGATTCCATTTTTTTCGTTGAGTTACGTAATATTGTAAAGGACGTTATGTCCTTTTTATTATTTTATTAGGCTTATGTTGTAACTTTTCCCTCATCTCTGTCTCTATATAAAGAGATGTAAGGACGGCTTGGTAATTAAGAAAAATCATTTTCTTCAACTTGATATCAGAGCTAAGTTGAGGGCTCCACCTCCAAAACCCTAACCCTATCACCAAGCCTCAGATCGTCGCCGCCACCAGCAGTAACGCTGGCAAGCAGTAGCACCACTGCCACTGCCAACCAATGCCGCCACCAACAGCAGCAGCAGTAGCGCCGCCTACAACAGCGCCGGCAACAGCACCGCCACTCAAGCACGAGCACCGCCGCCCACTGTAGTGGCAAGAGCAGCGGTAGGAGGGTTCCTGAACCCCCCTTCTCTTCTTAAAAGCCCTCCTCTTGCTGTTGGGTCCATTGCGGCAGTTAGGAGAGGGAAGTAGATGCTGTTTTTCCTTTGCAACAGGGTCTAGGAAGGTCATCAGCTTATTTATGATGGAGTTCTAAAGCAAGAACCTTCCAAAAGGGAGTTTGGAAATTCGTCTTTGATGATATAATCAAATCAAAATTTTCATTTATGTTTTGGGGTGTGTATCCCCCTTTAATTGTTGACCACGTGTGAGCGAAGTTTTTTGGTATGTTATTCCCCGTTTGGTGCATATTTTAGGGGGTGTATTCCTCGTTTCTGTCAGATTTCAAACATAAAAGGTGTTTGTGGTTTGTTGTCACTATGGCTGCATCATCATCAAAGTTCAGAGTAACATCAGAACAGATTGGAGACAGTGTAGTCTACAAGAACCCGTTCTTTGCTCCTATTATGAAGTTTGATGAGACCAATTACCCCCATTGGTCTCAGACATTTCTTGTCACTGTGGAAGGACATGAGAAGTAGCACGTCCTCATAGAAGCACCACCAGAGCAGAAGACAGGGAAATATGTAACCTGAAGCAGAGATGATGCCATGGTGAGAGTCTGGATACTCAATAGTGTTATACCTCGCATTGGAGATGAAATCATCTATTACAAGACAGCCAAGGAGATGTGGGATAGTCTGAAAGTCGCTTATTCTCATGAGCTCAACTCTACCTAGGTCTCTCAGATCTATTACGATCTCTGTCACTTTAAGCAGGAATCCATGAGTCTGTCATAGTATTATTCCATCATGAAGGGACTCTTGAAGAAATATAATGTATGCAAGCCCATGTGTACCTCAACCATGTGTAGGGATCAAAGGAAAGAGTTCTCTACACATGTGCTTCTGGTAGGGCTTAATGACAGCTATTCCGCTGCAGGCTCATAGATTTTGACACTATCTGATCTTCCTCCTATTGAGGAGATATACAGGAGACTTAGCAGGTTGCAAATCCAATCTATGCCAGAGGGTGTTACTAGTATACCTCCTCTACTCATGCAGCTATGAGTACTCGTGGAGGATGGACAGGAGGCTTCAGAGGCAAAGGTAGGGGGCGTGTTGATGGTAATCGTGGCAAGCCCACCTGCTCTTATTATGGGAGACTTGACGACATTAAGGCCAAGTGCTAGAATAAACTTGGACGGCCTATAGTTGCCAACTAAGTTTCTGTGACTACACCTCCAGTCGTGTCTACTGAGGCAGTAAGCCTTGCAGAAGCGGACTATAATGCAGTTGTACAACGTCTAGCCCAGTTGACTCATGAGCAATCTCAGACATCAGGCACAGCTGCTTATACCTCTGCATCAGGTATGAATAGTTCATGGTTGATTGATTCAGGTGCCTCAGACCATTTAACAGGGAATTCCCAGTGTTTTGAGAATATGCAAAAGATACCACAAGATTGCTCAGTGCAGCTTGCAAATGGTAGTCATGCCCCCAGGGTGTCAATTACTCCATGCATCTCTTTGACATTTATTATGTGCCTATCTGTTAGTACTATTACTAAGCAATTGAATTGTCGTATCATTTTTTATATGGTTGGATGTACGTTTCAGGACCGCATGACGGGGAGGACGATTGGTGGCAGCCATAAGGAGAGGGTGTATACCAGCCATTTCAGAGTCCTGTTGCTACAGCCTGTTATACGAGTACTACTGTGGGGAGTGCCTTGCAATGGCACAGACGACTAAGCCATCCTTCACTGGACAAGCTAAGCCGGAACATCCCTCATCTTTCTCCTACTATAAAGATGTAGTGTGATGCCTGTCAGCTAAGGAAGCATCACCATGCCAATTTCCAGCCTCTATCCAATCTAGTAGTTTTGCTTGTTTTGATTTATTACATTATGATGTTTGGGATCCTAGCCATGTGGCAGACCGACAATTATCGGTATTATTTGTTATTTATGGTTGATTTCTCTTGTTTGTCAAGGACATTTTTGATGCAGAATAAATAAAAGGTTGGATCCATTATTCAACAATCTGTAATGTTTGTGAAAACTCAATTTGGCGTGTGCATTAAGAAGATAATGCCTTAGGATTCTATACTAAGTGTTGGGATTTGGAAATTAACCACATGGAATCAGCCATGTGGCAACCATTAAGCCACGTGGCACTCTAAAGGCCCAACGTGACTAGTGGTTTGGGTTCCCAAGAACCAAACTTGGGTGCACAGTGGTTTTCCTATTTTTAGTAAAGTGGTTTTATGAATAAAAGTTGTAGGATTAGTTCTTTTGTTAAGAGATAAAATCTTTTCAAATGAGAAAAGATTTTATCTCTTTAGGAAATAAGTTTAGGATTTGTTTTAGGATTTGAGTCTTTACTATTTTTAGTATGTATGTTCTCTCTAAAATAGAGAGCCTCTCCAACTATTATTTCCTGGAGCAATACAATTAATTCTTCCAACCAATAGCTCTTCTCCTTTCTCTTCACTTCCACATCAGTCGATTACATCAAGGAAGGGCCTCTGCCCTTCTACGTACACCAGCAGTCCAGGCCTTTTCAAGCCCTCCAAACCAGCGTTTCCCTGACTGTAGACCGATCTACCTACAGCAAAGTGGCTTCCTCTTCGTCCAGCAACCAACAGGACCGGCTGCAGGTGCAGCTAGCCTCCTCCTTGCCAACCAGACGTCTGAAGGACTACCCAGACTTCTGTTGGATAGTCTGGACGTCTAGGTGATCGTCCAGACGTCCTAAAAGCTGCAACACCGTGTTGCTGCATTCTGTCTCTAGATCTGTCCATGCACAATAGCCTCCACGCTCCATCTACGCCCACTTCAAGAAATCTCCACCCTCAGAATTTGGCAGACTTGTATGGGTCACTTGGCATTGTGCATCAAACATCATGCCCTTACATGTCACAACAGAATGGGATTGCTAAAAGAAAATGCCATCATATTCTAGATACAGCTAGATCCTTGTTTATTCAGAACAGTGTCCCATATAGTTACTAGGGAGATGCAATTCTCATTGCCTATTATCTCATTAACAGGCTTCTTTCCTCTGTGCTGTATGAGCAGATCCCAGGAAACATTTTATATCCTGATTCAGATTTGTTTCTTGTGTCGCTAAAGACTTTTGGTTGTGTGGCGTTTGCACACCTCCATTAGCCTGGTCGTGACAAATTGGCTCCTAAGACGGTTAAGAGCTATTTCTTGGTTATTCACGCACCCAGAAAGGTTATAGGTGTTTTGACCCTATACACCAGAGGCACTATGTTAGTGCGGATAGAACTTTCCATGAGTCTATTCCATACTTTTCCACCTCAGGTCACCAGTTGAAAGAGGTTGAGATGGTTGTGCCAATTTCTATACCTCTTATAGCCATGGAGGATTGTTCTCAGAGTAGTGTTGTGCCTACTACAAAGCAAACTGTGGGCACATTCAAAGTTGTACCACCCGATGATAAGACCTTTAACAGTGCTATATATCAGCTTCCTGTAAGTTACAGAGAGGACACACACCCCCTCCTCAGTTCCTACTGAGCCACCATCGTCCTCCCCCACTCAGGTATGTGTTGAGGGTACTGACAATACTTCTCCTGATATTGTATCTCCAGGTTCTCTTTTTATGCCCACAGATGAGGATATCCCCATTGCTATCAGGAAGGCTCCACGATCTTGTGCTAATATCGAGTTACCGAAAGTATTGTTTCTGCTGATTCTCTGAGTTCAGAGTTTCATGCGTTCACTGCTACAGTTTCCAGTGCTGAGATCCCTACCTCGTACCAGCAAGCTCTTCTACATCCACACTAAAAGAGATATCTGCTCTTACTGACAGAGACACCTGAGAGCTGTCTACTTTATCGTTTAGCACGTACCTTGTTGGAGTCAAATGGGTCCTTGCCTTAAAATACAACCCAGATGGGTCTATTTCTCGGTATAAGGCTCGCCTTGTGACCAAAGGATTCATCAAAACCTATAGGATAGATTTCTGACACTTTCTACCCAGTTGCTCAGCTCTCCACTGTTCATATACTAGTTTCTATTGCAGCTCATTATGATGGCATCTACATCAGCTAGATGTCAAAAATATATTTCTATATGGAGATTTGCAAGAGGAGATATATATATATACAGCAGCCACCTGGATTTGAGGTTCAAGGGGAGTGTGTATGCAAACTCCGTAAGACCATTTATGACCTTAAGTAGAGCCCCCGAGCCTAGTTGCAGCACCTGTCTAAGGCGTGTTATCTGTATTGGGATGTAGAGGTCCTCGTCTAACCATTCACTATTTGTGAAAAAGACCAATGGTGGTAAAGTGACTCTACTTGTGTATATGGATGACCTTATCCTCACAGGTGATGATGCAGATGGCATTTCTCAGGTGAAGGAGTACTTGGCACGCTAGTTTGTCATGAAAGACCTTAAGAAGCTGGGATATTTTTTGGGCATTGAGATTGCCACAAGTAAGCAAGGGATAATTATGTCACAAAAAAAGTATGCTCTTGACGTTCTTCAGGAGACAGGCATGCTAGGATCTAAGGATGCCAATATTCCTATGGATCCTAAAGTTCATCTCTTTAATAATACAGTGAAATTGAAGGACATAAAGGTATATCAACAGCTAGTGGGGACACTATTATATCTTACCATCACTAGGCCAGATATTAGTCTTGCAGTAGGTAAGCCAAGTCAGTTCGTAGATAAACCCACTGATGTTCATTGGCAGGTTGTGATGCAGGTGTTGAGATACATCAAGGGATATCCAGGTAGAGGCATTTTATTTCAGAAGAAGGCTCATATGTCTGTTGTTTCCTACTCAAACGTAGATCATGTAAGAGATGTTGAAGACAGGCGGTTTACCACTGGTTTCTGTACTTTTGTAGACGAAAACTTGGTGACCTAGAGGAACAAGAAACAGAGTGTAGTTTCACATTCTTGTGCCGAGTCTAAGTACCAGGTCATGGCACATACTACAGCTGAGATAATATGGATAAGATCTTTGTTACGAAATCATGTTACTATTCAGGAGCCAATGGAGATGGATCGTGACAACCGAGCTGCAACATACATTGCAAAAAATCCCATGTTCCATGAGAGAACGAAACATGTGAAAGTGGATTGTCATTACCCCAAGAGTTTGATTCAGTAGGGTCTACTTCATACTACCTGTCTTGCCTATTCAGATCAGACTGCTGACATGTTTACCAAGCCGGTGTTTCGCCCTCAGTTTGAGAAGTGTAGAAATAAGCTGAGCATGGCTGATATATATGTTCAAACTTGAGGGAGAGTGTTGAGTTACGTTATATTGTAAGAGGCATTATATCCTTTTTATTATTTCATTGGGTTTATTTTGTAACTTTTCACTCATCTCTTTCTATATAAAAAGGTATAAGACCAGCTTGATAATTAAGAAAAACTATTTTCTTCAACTTTTTCGTTCGAAAGACAATGTGTATAGAAGAGAAAACCAAGGAGATTGAGAAAACATGTTTTAAATTATGGTACCGAGGAAAGGAAAAAGCTAGAACTGAAGTTAGAATTGTTATCCATAAAGATCTATAGAAGATTGTAGTTGAGATTAAGAGGATGACATATTTGAATTATGTTAATAACATTAGACTTGAAAGAAGTCCTAAATGTCATGTCAATTTATACACCACAAGTTGGTCTAGAGGAAAGGATGAAGATAATTTCTGAAGGAGATTGATATGATAATTCAAATAATCGCACAAAGAGAAATAACTTGCTTGAGTGGAGATTGAAATGGACACATAAAAAAGATGCTGTAAAGAGTGCACGGGTGCATAAGAATTATTGCTTGAGCAATAAAAATGAAAGGAAGGCTCCCCTCGATCCTCGATTTTGCAATGGTTCATTACCTTCTCATAGCAAATACTTAAAGAATACCAACTGCATTATATCACCTACAATAATAATCTAGCATGAACACATTTAAAGAAAAACAAGATTGATCATTTTGCTATGAGAAAGAAGAGATCGATTATGCTTAACGATTGCAAGATTTTCGACAGAAAGTTTAACTCAACATCATCTATTGGCAAATGGCAAAGATAAAAGTAAGATGGCAAATGACAAGTGCATTATATCACCTACAATAATAATCTAGCATGAACACATTTAAAGAAAAAACAATTGCAAGATTTTCGGCAGAAAGTTTAACAACACATCTATTGGTAATGGATGTGCATAGAAGTGAAACATAAAACTAAGATGCAAGAAAATTTGAACTTGATAGGACAAATGAGCAATCAATTTTAGTGAGAAACCCTAAGTGTCTTTATATAGAGAGGCACTAAAGGGAGAATTACAAGCATACACTCGTGCAATAAGAAATAGCAAAAATAAGCAACATAACTCAACACTTCCTCTCAGGTTAGAGCATACACAACAAATATGCTCAGCCTAGAACAAAACAACTCAAGACATTTCTTGTAAAGTGCTTTGGTAAAGATATTAGCAATCTGATCTTCAGTGGCAATGTAGGGTGTAGAAACCTTGCCAGCTAGAATAACATCTCTGTGAAATGGCAATCAACTTCTACGTGCTTAGTTCGCTCATAAAATGTTGAATTGTTTGCAATAAAAACAACTATTTTGTTATCACAGTACATGAGAGTAGGACCAGAGACAGCCACTCCTAAATCCTGCAAGATAGATCTTACCCATAGCAACTCATACATAGTATAAGTCATTGCCCTATATTCAAACTCAGCACTAAATTTGGAGACAACATTCTGCTTCTTAGTCTTTAAGTGACAAGATTGCCACCAACATAAGTGCAATACCCTATTGTAAAGCTCCTATCCTCATGTGCTCCAACATAATTAGCATCATAGTAGTCCCATTTATCAAAATGACCATGTCTTTTGAAGGATAGTCCTTTCCTAGGAGCCTGTTTAAGGTACCTCAATAACTGGCACACACCATCCCACTGTACCTCTCTAAGAGACTGCATGAACTGACTAAGCCTTCTAACAGCAAAAGAGATCCGATCTAGTAACATCCTTATAGTAGCCTTCCCACCATAACACGATACTTAGTCACATCCTTAAGTAATAGATTCTTTGAATCTGCAAGTGGTATAGACGAGTCCATTGGGACACTGACAGGTTTACAACTGAGCATTCCCGCCTCTCTCACCATGTCTACTATATATTTTCTCTAAGGCAAAACAAGGCCACCATCAATGTGTTGCACTTCAATACCAAAAAAATAACTTATCAGCCCCAAATTCTTGGTCACAAACTGAGAATGCAAAAAATTCTTGGTAGCCTCTACTCCTTTATCACTTCCGGTAAGCCAAATATCATCAACATACACAATAAAAATGACTGAACCATTAACTTTGTGCATGGTAAATACTGAATGATTAGTTATGGATCTAGTAAAGCTATATTCTTAAACCGCATTGCTGAACCTCTCAAACCAAGCCCGAGGACCCTGTTTAAAACCATCAATGACCTTTAATATGCATTCCTTCTTACACTCCCCCTCAATCACAAAGCATAGGGGTTGATGCATGTATACCTCTTCCTCGAGATCACCATAAAGGAATACATTTTTAATGTCTAAATGAAAAACTGACCAATCATTATTTAGTGCCACAAAGAGTAGAATCCATAATAAATTAAGACGTGCCACAAGCGAAAAGGTTTCAAAATATCAACGTTAAAGGTCTGTGTATCACCTTTAGCAACTAACCAGGCCTTGAATCTTTCAACTGACCCATCTGGACGACCCTTAAGAGTAAACACTGACCTACACCCTACAACAGTAGCACGAAGGGGTAAGTCAACAAGTTTTTTTTTTTTTTTTGAAAAGGTAGGTCAACAAGTTCCCAAGTCCTTTGGATTGGAGAGATGCCATCTCCTCCTCCACAGCTAAGGTCCAGGAAGGTTCCTGGCAAGCCTCCATATGACTCCTCGGAATATGATCGTTGTCCACTGCAAGAGATAGAAGTCTCCCTACTGCAAGCAATTGATCAAATGATAATTTGAAGCTGAAAACTTAGCACATGACCTCCGTGGCTTCCTTTAAGCAATAGGAAGATCCACATCATTTACCTCAAGTGTTGTGGGCTCTAGATCTCCAATAGAATCCACAAGTTTAGCAGAGGACTAAGTAGGTATAGTAGAACGAGGCTTATCTGCTGGAGATGTAGTGGAAGCAGGCCTGCGCTAAAAAAGTTAGGGAAAGCTGTCTATAACCTCAGGATGTCTAAGGAACATAGTAGAAAGGACATCTATCTGAGGCACAATAGGTTCAAAGGGTACTGGTGGCGCAGCAGTGGGCATGGGACGTGGAACATCCTGTGACACAATAGACGACTTTCCAATAGCAAAATAATGTGAAATCTCCTCAAAGAAAGTGACACCCTTGCTACCATAAAAATGATGAGCAAGAGGATCAAAACATATGTATCATTTCTGAGTTCTAGAGTATCCCACAAAGATACATATAACATACCGAAGAGACAGTTTATCCACCTTAAACAAGTGAACAGAGCAAACACCACCCAAAAACCTTTGGTGGTAAAGAAAACAAGTCCTGATAGGAAATAAAATCGAATAAGGTGTATTCCCATCCAAATCAGACGAAGAACCATGATTAATTAAAAAAGCTGTTGTAAGAGCAACATCAACCCAAAAAGTAGTAGGGACATGCACCTAAAACATAACAGTACGTGCAACATCAAGTAAATGTCTCAACTTGCGTTCAGCCACCCCATTTTATTGGGAATATGAACACAGGAAGTCTAATGAACAATAGACTAAAAAAACTAAGCCAAAGTTGCATTCACAAACTCAAGTCCATTGTCGGTTCGAAACATGTGAATAGTAGAAATTTGAGTCTATATTTCATTAATAAATTTCTTATCAATCAGGATTTTAGATTTTCCTTCATTATAAATACCCAACAGACACAAGTATAATCATCCACAAAAATCAAAAAATAACGAAAAACCCTCAGAGTCTTAGACTCTTAACCTGACATGGGCCCCACAGATCAACATAAATAAGATAAAAAGGCAACTCAATTCTATTATTGTTACTCAGAAAAGACACCCTATGATGCTTGCCAAGTTAATAGGCCTCATAGGAAAAAGAATCAGGAAATTGCATGTCTGGAAACTAACGACGAAAAACTGAAATACTAGGATATCCCAATCTAAGATGCCACTGAAGAGCAGATGTGGCACAAGCAGCAGCAATGGAGTGATTTTCTAGTGGAAGATTCAGGTAATAAAGGTCATCCTGCTCAAGTCTTCCACCAATCTACTTCATCGTCTGGAGGTCCTACAAAAAGAAAAAGTAGTCATGCAAGACAGCTTTGCAATTCAATGCCTTACTAATTTGGCTTATAAACATTACATTCAGAGCGAATTTAGGAGCATGCATAACATAAGATCACCCAAGCCTATCACTCAGGACAATGCACCATCAACTACCCTGACATGAATGGAGGTAGTAAATGGTCTAAGAGACGAGAATAGCGTAGCATCTCCTGTAATGTAAGAGGAGGCACCTGAATTAGCAAGCCATGATAGTGCACAAGCACCTCCAACACTAGCAGCAATACCCATCGAACGTGTCATAGAAGCCCCGGCAGTGGAAGTAGCTTGAGAAGACACAAATCTATCACACTCCTTGTAGATCGTAATCTGGGTACTAGCTTGTTCCTCCTACTGATATTACTAATCTCCATCTCCACCATAAGCAACCTGATTGGCCTGATGCCCCTGAGGAAACCATGCTTTATCTAGCATCTATCAATTATATGATTCATCTTATGACAATGGTCACAAAACAAATAATGGCCTCTGCCTCCTACTCTCGCACCACATCCTCTCCCCCTACCTCCTGAAGTTCCCCTACCACGGCCAATTGATGCCATGGCAAAAGAATCTGAAGGTGGGATAAGACCAGAAATCTCCAGTCTTGTAATCAAGAATAAATCTAAGCAAGTGTAGGAATTTCCTCCAAAGTCATAAGTTGATCATTTACTGCCTTGTATTCAAGTCCTAAGCATTCAACTAATTGAATAGATCAAAAGGCATCTCTCTACTTGGTAATGACTGCAGCATCAAATGAGATGAACTAATAAGTGTCATGCTCATCCCAAAGATTCTTTATGGAACCATAATATTCAGCAAGAGATATGGTTCCTTTCCAAAAAGAATCTAGCTCCTCAATGACACGATATAGCCGGCTAATATTGCTTTTTTGATAATGTATCTCATGAAGAATTTCCCACATCTTCTTGGTAGAGGCATAAGACATAACCTGCTTCGCTATAGGTTCCTTCATGTTACTTAACATACATGTGGCAGCCCAGTCATTATCTGCTTTCCGGTCAGCAATCTTAACTGCAGATTGATCTTGTGTCAAGATGTATTTGCGATGCGATCCCACAAATTGGGAGAAAGACGTAGACCACTGAAGAAAGTTGGTACCATCCAACTTAATAAAAGTTCATTGCATAAAAGAAGGCACACTCATGGTAGAAACATTCCCCACCAAGTCGTTAGAGGATTCCTTCTTGTCTTCCATAATACTTGATATGTGGGAAGTACAAAATCAAGTGCAAAGTACCAAAAAATCATATCAAATACCTACCTAGCAACCACATATCAACAGAAACAATCTGATTTATATCATAGGTAAATCTGAATTCGTAAATAGGCATAGCAACCACCCTCTAGGGCTAGGAGAGGCCTCTCTAGGGCCAAGAGAGGCCCCACAATGGTTGCCTCTTCTTCCTCGACTTCTCCAGAATGCTACTTAAAGAAGGAAAGCGACAATCACATAACTCCTACCAAAAAGAGCCCTCCACACACTGTAAAGGTTCCATGCTAGAGAGAGAAGGCAAGAGCGGCACTGTTGCACCTCAGAAACGCACCGTAGAGGTGTTGCAATAGCCCCTTTGCCTCAAAGAAGCATCGTAAAGGTGCTACAATAGCCCCTCAGGCCGTTGGAGAGAGCCCTTGCCACCCCTTGCGGTGGCACTGGGCCTACTACCTACTAAGGGAGGTTGGCAGCACCTAGAGAGAAAGGAGAGGGATTTAGTAGAAGGGTGGGGAGGCTAGGGTTGGGTGGGGTACCCAGGCACCAATACAAGACTGCGGCTCTAAGACTATAGTAAGACAAATGAGCAATCAGTTCTATTGAGAAACCCTAAATGCCTTTATATAGAGAGGCACTAAAGGGAGAATTGCAAGCAAACACTCATACGATAAGAAAAAACAAAAAGAAGCTCAAATCTTGAAAAAATGCCCGTGAATTTCAAGGAGAAAATGTTGCAACAAGGGACTTGAGATTTGATGGAAATGTTGATAACATACAGGTGACTATGGCAAATTGTATTAAAAGGGTAGCCAAGGAGGTGTTAGGTGTATCTAAAGGAGGAGCACCAAAGCAAAAGGAAGCTTAGCGGTTAAGTAAAAAAGTGCAAGAGAAGCTTAAAGTTAAAAAGACTTCCTTCAAAGCCTTATATGAAGACCAGACTGATCAAAACTTGGAAAATTATAAAATAGTGTAAAAAGAAAAGATGATAGTTAGTGAAGCAAAAGATTGAAATCATATCTAAAAGAAACTTAATTCTAAAGAAAGGGAAAAGGATATCTTCAGCATAGCAAAAAGGAGAAGAAAACAAAAAAGAAATGACCTTACACATGTAAGGTATATCAAGGATGAAGGATGCTTGTAGCCAATGAGGGTATAAATCAAGGTGGAAAAATTATTTTTATAAACTTTTAATGAAAATAAAATGAAGGATATCCCTTAGGAGAGTTAACCAATTCAGAAGATATAATGCATCGAGCAAGCTCTCAAAAGATACAAAGGAAAGAGTAATAGATGCTTCAATAATGATGAAACCTAGAAAAGCTATTGGACCTAATTATATTCCTATAGATATTTGGAAAATAATAGGAAAGGAAGTACAACCTGGCTCATAAAATTATTTAATGCTACTAGGTAAGGCAAAAGGATAACAAAAGAATGCAAGAAAAGTATTGCAATACTTTTAGGCAAGAAAAAAAGAGATGCACAAAACTGTTCCAACTATAAAGGCACTAAATTGATAAGTCATACCATGAAAGTTTAGGAGAAAGTAATGAAAGAAGGTTAAGGCAAGTCTCTATAGTAATTGATAACCAATTTGCATTTATACCTAGCAAGTTAATAAGTCTACTATTTAAGCAAAACATCCTCTAAGGCATATAATAGAGATATACAGAGCCTGGAATAAGGATTTACATATGATTTTTATTGATTTGGAGAAGGCTTATGATTTTATTCCAAGGATATCGTATGAAGAATTTTAGAAAATAGGAAGGTACTAATTTCGTATATAAATCTCATAAAGGATATGTAGCTACAACTTAGTAAGGACTAAGGCTGACAAACTACTTTGATACCATCATCGGTTTTAATCAAGGATCAACTTTAAGCCTTTACCACTTTACCTTAGTCATGGATGAGTTAATAAAGCATGCTCAAGCTTAATTGCCATGGTGTATGCTTTTTGCTAATGATATTCGTTGATTGATGAGAAAAGCGATTGTGTAAACAAAAAATATGAGCTTTAGAAACAAGCCCTAAAAGTTGTAGGCTTTCATCTAAATAAGACACAAGGTGAGTAGATAAAATGTAAGTATAGTGGTTGTTAGGTTGCAAATGACATTTCTCTTATTAGAATAATCCTAGGGCCCTTTATATAGAGAGGCACCCAAGGGACAAATTACAAGAATGTCCCTACAAAATAACAACAAACAAAACAAATTGGTTGAAATGATTTAATTCTTATTAAAAACCCTAGGACACTCTTATATAAAAAGAAACCGAAATGGTGGAAGTACATAAATGCCCCTAAGGAGCAAACCAAACCCAATAGTCGTCCCAAAAAGAAAATAGAAATAAAGATCATATGCTAACCCTCTCCCTCAAGCTGGAGCATAGATATCTATCATGCTTAGCTTGGATACACATGAATCAAATAAAGATCTAGCTAAGGGCTTATTGAAAATATCAGCAATCTGCTCCTCAGATGTGACTGATATGGTATACAGTAATCCCTTCTAGATGATATCCCTAGCATAGTAGCAATCAACCTCAACATGTTTCGTCCTCTCATGAAATGATGGATTGTTGGCAATGAAAGTGGCTGCTCTGTTATCACATCTCATATGGATAAGGCTAGGAAAATATATCTGCAAGTCAATAAGCAGGGACCTAATCCACATCATCTCTGCAGTCGTCTGAGCCATGACTCTACATTCAAACTCAGCACTGGATTTCGCAATTGTACCATGTTTCTTACTCCTCCAAGTAATTAAACTCCCTACCAAAAAGGTGCAGAACTTAGTAGTAGATTTGCAATCCACATGACACCTGACGTAGTCTGCATTAGAGTAGCCAATCAAAGTTATAGAAGACCCCTTGGAAAAGAGGAGACCCTTCTCAAGAGCCTTCTTAATGTATCTAAGCATCATCAAGGTTGCACCCCAGTGCTGACATGTTGGCTTGGCTATGAACTGGCTCAATCTCCCCACTGCAAAGGAGATATCTGGCCTCATGATAATGAGATAAAGCAGCTTGCTCACAAGCTGACTGTACTGTCTATTGTCCACCAATTGTACATCCTCATCGTAGAGTGGCATGTTAGGGTCCATAGGAATATTGGTCTCATTGGCCCCAAGCATACCAACCTCCTGCAAGATGTCCAGGGCATACTTTCTCTGGGACAAGACTACGTCCTTTTTACTGCGAGCAACCTCAATAGCCAGAAAATACCGTAGAGCTCCTAAGCCCCTCATGACAAACTACTCTGCTAGAATGCGCTTAATCTGAGTAACACCCTGCTCATCATCCCCTCTGACAAATAAGGTCATCAACATAAACAAGGAATATCACAGTACCTTGTCCAGTCCTCCTGACAAAGAGAGAAAAATCGATTGTCGATCTCCTGAATCCAGTTGCCTTTATAACTCGTGACAACCTCTAAAATCAGGCTCTGGGGCTCTGCTTAAGGCCATAAATAACCTTCCATAGTTGGCATACACTCCCCCTGAGCCTCAAAGCCAAGTGGTTGCTGCATGTAGACTTCCTCTTAAAGATCACCATAGAGGAAGACATTCTTCACATCCAATTGATGTAAAAGCCAATCTAATTGAACTACCACTACAACCAGCACCAGTACAGAAGGAATTCTGGCAACTGGTAAGAAGGTGTTAAAGAAGTCCACCCCATAGGTTTGAGTGAACCCCTTTGTCACGAGGTGTGCATTGTATCTAGCCACACCGCCATCTAGGTTGAACTTCATATTAAATACCTACTGACAACCAACAAGTGTAACACTATCAGGAAGTGGAGTGAACTCCCAGGTCCCACGGCCTCTGAGAGCAGCCATCTCACCCTCCATAGTTGCCTGCCATTTTGGATCAAGCATGGCTTCACGATAAGTAGCTAGAATCTAAGTAGCAGCTAATGCCCGAGTGAATCCAGCAAACCTAGGGGCTAAACCATCAGTAGCAAGTGCCCCGGCGATAGGATAAGTAGTGCAAGTCCGTGGTCGCTTTCAAATAACTATCGGAAGATCAAGATCATCACCTGCCACATCATCTGTCCTGTCCATGTGATCATCATATGGCAAACATACGTCAATATCTAAAGGACTCACCTGAGAAGCCAATGGTGAAGGCGAGGGTGGGGGTCCTTAATAGGTAGTATAGGGGCAAACATATGTCAGAAATAACTTAGTCAGACGATAAAAGGAATGTATAGCAGAAGGCGGTGGTGGGAGCGTAGTAGGGACAGGAACCTCAGGAAAACTCCCAAAACGAATGGGAGTAAATGACATAGGCGCCATATCACTCTCAAAAAGCATCTCAGTAGCAGACTTAGAAAAGAAATGTATCGCCTCACGAAAGGTAACATCCACCAAGACAAAATGCCGAGAAGTAATCGGATCAAAACACCGATATTCTTTTTGTGTCTGAGTAGACCCAAGGAAAACGCACTTAACTGCTCTCGATGCTAGTTTATCCCGACCCGGTCCCAACAAGTGGACAAAGGCAACACAAACAAAAGTCTAAGGGCTGACGTGCAACAGGGAGCGATCAGGATACATAACCCGTAATGAAATCAATTCATGTAAAGTATCATTACGCATCCTATTGATCAAGAAACATTAAGTCAAAACAGCGTCACCTCAATAAAGTTAAGGGATAGAATGGTGAACCAACAAAGTACGAGCAACATCAAGAATATGGTAATGTTTCCTCTCAGCAACACCATTTTGCTGAGAGGTATGAGGGCACGTGGTCTCATGGATAATGCTACAACTAGAAAAGAAAGTGCACAAATGCGTAATACAAAACTCTAAGGCATTATCAGATGAAAACGCTTCACCAAATAAGAATGCTGAGTTTTTATTTCTTTAACAAAATGCTCAATGATTTGTCCCACATCGGACTTATGCTTCATAATAAACATCAAAGAAACGTGGGAAAAATAATCAACTAAAACAAGATAATATCTGTTCCCAAGTCGATTAGGAGTACGACTGGGACATCAAGCATCCATATAAATCAAATCAAATGTAGCAACAGATGAAACAGAGGTAAAGCTGAGAAAACTAGCCCTATGGTGCTTGCCCAGCTGACAAGCACCACAAGTGAGGGCAGTAGTGGAGGGTATGTGTGGCAAAACACGTCTAAGGCGATTAATAGGCAAGTGGACAAGGCGGTGATGCCATTGGAGAGGCGATCCAGCAGAAGCAAAGCCCTGGGTAGCAGGAGCAGCAACAACACTATAGCTCAGACGGTACAACCCCCATTCCTCACACCATCCACCAATGGTCTTCCCAGTGAACCTGTCCTGTAAGATACAAGAAGATGCATCAAAAATAGCTCGACGGTTCAGGTCTCTAGTAATTGTGCTAACAGACAATAAGCTCAAAGGAAAATCAAGCATATAAAAGACATCTGTCAGTCTCAAAGTAGGAGATAAGGAAATATCTCCCTTGCCAACAAGTGGCGAATGTCTCCCATCTACCACTTGTGCAGTCCTGGCTGGTGTAACTAGCACTAACTGAAAGAATGAACCCTTGTCGCCACATAGGTGCTGTGACACACCAGAATCAATCAACCAATCACCAAATGATAAGAGTGACGACATACGAAATTTAGGTTCCTCAGAAGATGTGGCAATAGCTGCAATGTCTAGAGACTGAGAAGAAACCTGAGTCAACTGAGTGATTTGCTGCCACAAGGTTTTAATTTCTGTGTTCAGAGAACGAACATCAAGACTGAGAACTCCATCTGTAATCTCAATTGCCTGATTGGCCATAGGTGGCCTATCATGCTTCTGCCAGCATGTAGCCTCAAAGTGACTAAGTCTGCCACAATAGGTGCACGGAGTCCTAGTGCGTGCACCAAAAGGGCATTCACATCCACGACCACGTACAGGAGAGGAAGAACTCCTGCCACGTCCAGGGATCACAACCAGTGCGAACGTCTGAGCACCAAAGTCAAGAGCAGGAGTGCGCACTGCTACTCTACTGAGGCTGCTATAAGCTTCCTCCAAGGTAGGAAGCTCAAGAGCGGTGAGAATCTGATCTCTGGCTACCACATACTCAAGTCCGAGACCTGCCAAGAAAAAGGAGACTACCAACTATCTCATAAACCTCCGCCAGGACTTACAGGCACACCCCGGCAAATAGAAGTGATGCCTCTCCAGCATTCCCTTCATAAGGGAGTAGTACTGTAGCAATGTGCATCCTTCCTGACGCAAGTAGAAGAGGTCATAAAAGACCTGAAACACCCACGTGAAGTTCTTAGCATGTGAGCAAGTGTCACGCAAGGACTCCAACATCTCCTTCGTTGTGGTGTAATACATAATCTCATCCCCTATTCGAGGAATAACTGTCTACATAAGCCATGCATAGACCATGGCATTGTCGCTATCCTAGTTGGCATTTGCGCCAATCTTATCTACGGGCTCCAGATCTGTAAGAATGTAGCTCTTCTTATGATCCCTAACAATCGTAAGGAAAGTCTGAGACCACTGCGAGTAGTTGATCTCGTCTAACTTAACGACAAGACCAAAAAGTGGATTCTTAAGTACCCTGGTGTCCGAAAGAGAGCCCTATGTCACCTTAGACTAAGCATCTGAAGCCATCTTCGCAATCCAGAAGCCTCAATCAGCCTTCCATGTCCAAGAAATCATCAAAAGATCTTAATATGGATATATTCATATCTGCATCTTCGCAGAAGACCCCTTTGGAGAAACATTGGCCTCACTCGGGTGCGAGGAAAAACACTCGAGATGACCCTAAGGGGATTTAGGTGTCAATCTCCCTGTAATCTAAGGAAAAAGTAGCCTTAAAGGTCTACCAACCCCTCAGATGCACGCACAGCCCCTGCACATCATCGCCGGCAAGTCTGGACTGTCGTTCACCAGATCTGACGCGCCGCCAACAAGATCAGCAGCACCGCCATGCTGCTCAGTCACGCTACCACCACATCAGAGCGTCGCTGTGCACGTGGACTACCACGCACAATCACTGGGAGCGTTGCCGCACACTCTACACGTCACCGCACACACTGAGGGTGCTACTACACGTGTGCCTCCACGCACGGTCGCTGGGGGAGCCACTGACAAGCTCTAACACTGCTGCCACTGGGAGAAAGGAAAGGGCGTAGGGTGTAGGGTTTGGAGGCCTTGAGGTTAGGATATCGAGAGCCACAATCTAGAACAAATACTTTAATACCAAATTGGTTGAAATAATTCAATTCTTATTAGAAACCCTAAGGCTCTCATATATAGAGAGAGATCGAAAGAGTGGAAGTACATAAATGCCCCTGAAAAGCAAGCCAAACCTAATAGTCGTACAATAAAGAAAATAGAAATAAAAATCACATGCTAACAAAATAGGACACAACTCAACACTCCCCCTCAAGTTAGAGCATAGACATCAAGCATGCTCAGCTTAAAACATAAAAACACAAGATGTTTCTTGGGAAGAGCTTTGGTAAAGGCATCTGCAACTTGACCTTCAGTAGCAATATAAGGCGTGAAATTTTACCAGTGATGATAGTACCCCTTATAAAGTGGCAGTCCACCTCTATATGTTTTATCCTCTCATGGAAGGTAGGATTATTAGCAATAAAAGTAGCTGCCTTGTCGCAATACATAGGAGTAGGTCCACTAACACTCCAAAGTCTTCTAGGATGATTCACACCCACAGAAGCTCACAAGTAGTATGGACCATAACCCCATACTCAGATTCTGCACTAGATCTGGATACAATATTTTGTCTCTTACTTCTCCATGTAACAAGGTTACCACCCACATAAATGCAGTAACTAGTACTAAACCTATCTTCATGTGACCCAACATAGTCTGCATCAAACTACCCCTAAACCTTAAGATGGCCATGCTTCATTAAAGACAGCACCTTTCCTGGAGCTTGCTTGAGACATCTAAGTACCTAACAAACACCATCCCAGTGAACTTTAGGAGACTGCATAAATTGACTCAGTCTCCCCATAGCAAAGCATATATCAGGTCTTGTAACAGTCAAATACAGCAGCTTTCTTACCATCGCCTAGTATCTGGTGACATCTTCAAGTAAAGGGCTCTCTGAATCTCCAAGAGGCAAGAAGGGATCCATGGGAATGCCGGCAGGTTTGCATCCCAACATCCCTAACTCTTTCAGTATGTCAAGTACATACTTCCTTTGTAATAACACTAAGACCCCATCAACATATTGCACTTCAATGCTCAGAAAATAGTTTATCATCCCCAGATCTTTAGTAATAAACTAAAAATGTAGGAATCTTTTAGTGTCTTCTATTCCTATTCCATCACTCCCAATAAGCAATATATCATCCACATAAACAATAATAATGACCGATCCTGTAGTCATATGCATAGTGAAGACAAAATGATCTGCAGCAAATCTAGTAAAGCCAAACTCCTACACAGCTTTACTAAATCTCTCAAACCAGACCCTGGGACTTTGCTTAAGGCCATAAATTACCTTCTTCATCCTGCAAACCTTCGAACACTCCCCCTCAACAACAAAACCAGGTGGTTGGTGCGTATATACCTCTTTTTGTAAATCATCGTAGAGGTAGTTTTAATATCCAGTTGAGAGATAGACCGGCCCTTGTTGACTGTCACAAATAAAAGTGACCTCATAGAATTGAGTTTGGCCACTAGAGGGAAAGTCTCAAAGTAGCCAATCCTGAAGATTTGTGTGTAACCTTTGGCAACCAGTCTTGCTTTGTACCCATCTACTGTACCATCTAGACGACACTTCAAGATGAACACCAACCTACACCCCACAACAATAACACCAGGGGGTAGGTCAACTAGCTCCCAAGTACCCCTAGACTGAAGAGCAAACATCTCTTCCTCCATAGCGAAGGTCCAGGAAGAATCTTAAAATGCCTCAATATGATTTCTAGGAACTTAACGACTATCAACTACAAGAGACAATAGTCTTCCTGTAGCAAATAAATGATCAAGTGACATATAATTGGAAATAGAATATTTTACACAAGATTGTTGTGACTTCCTCTAAGCAATAGGAAGATCCACATTAGATACCTTTGGGGGTGTAAGATCTGGACCTCCATCAGAATCAGCAGTGTCAACAGAGGACTGAGCAGGGGTAGTAGATAATGGTTCCTCCTCTGAAATAGTGGTAGTGGGATGTTTCCACTCAAAATGTCAAGGGAAGGTCTCTGTCATAGGCACCTTAGGATGTATAGGATAGGATATAGGAGGGTCATCATGAGGTTGAGTAACTCAGAGGGACCTAGTGGCGCAATAGTAGACATCAATAATAGAACATTTGGAGCAGCAGTAGTGTTCTTTTCCATGGTAGAGTAGTAGGGCATATCCTCAAAAAAGGTAACATCTCTGCTCATATAAAAATGATGTGCCATAGGATCAAAGCATCTATATCCCTTCTGGATTCTAGAATAACCAACAAAGACACACTTGACAGATATAGGAGCAAGTTTGTCCACCTTAAATAAATGAACAAAATAGACACAACCAAAAACTTTAGAAGGCAAAAGAAACAACTCATGATTCGAACGTAAAGCAGAATAGGGAACTTTCCCACCAAGAACAGAAAATGACACCTGATTAATTAAAAAAGCAATTGTAAGAATAACATCAGCCCAAAACATAGTAGGAACATTCATCTGAAACATGATTGTCCGGGCAACATCAAAAATGTGTCTCAGCTTGCGTTCAGCCACCCCATTTTGTTGGGATATATGAACACAAGAGGTCTGATGTATAGTACCATGAGACTGAAAAAATTGAGTTAACGTGGAGTTAACAAACTCAAGTCCATTATCAATACGAAACATACGAATAGTAGTAGAAAATTGAATCTTTATTTCATTCACAAAATTTTTAATCAAAACAGGAGTTTCGGATTTTTCTTTCATCATAAACACCCAACCGACATAGGTGCAATCATCAACCAAAACAAGAAAATACCAAAAACCCCTAAGACTCTTGACCTGACATGAGCCCCACAGATCTACATGAACAAGAGAAAATATAGACTCAGTTTGTTTATTACTACTGGGAAAAGAAATTCTGTGATGCTTGCCAAGTTGACAAGCATCGCAAGTAAAAGAATCTGAAAACTCCATATCCGGAAACTGACGACGAAGAACAAAGATGTTAGGATGTCCCAATCTACGATGCCATTGTAAGGCAAAAGTGGCAAAACCAGCAACCATGGAGTAATGTTCTAGTAAGAGGTCAAGATAATAGAGGTCGTCTTACTCAAGTCCACCAATCTGCTTCATCATCTAGAGGTCTTGCAAAATGAAGAAATGATCATGAAACACAGCTCTACAATTTAATACTTTAGTAATCTGACTAATGGACATTAACTTTAAGGCAAATTTAGGTGCATGCATAACATCACAGAGTGGCAAAGTAGAAGACAAAGAAATGACACCCAAGCCTGTAACAGGAGACAGGGCACCATCTGCTACTCTGACATGCACTGGATTGTTAGTAGTTTAAGAGCTGAAAAAAGGATAACATCCCCAGTGATGTGAGATGACACACCTGAGTCTGCAAGCCAAGTCAGCTTACGAGCCCCTCAGACGCTAGCAGCAATACCTGTCTTCTGGAAGATAAACACACCCACAGTGTAAGTGGGTTGAGAAGACATCATTCAATCATATTCTTCCTTGGAAATAGTGACCTGCTGACCGGTATGCTTCCCCTCCTAATAGAGTTGGCTCTCATCTCCACCATAAGCAATTTGGTTGGCCTGATGGCCCTGGGGGAACCATGCTTTATCTAGCATCTATCTACAATGTGCTTTGTCTTGTGACAATGGTTACAAAACAAGCCATGTCCTCTGCCACGACCACCAGTTCTTACTCCATGTCCTCTCCCCATGCCCCCAGAGGTTCCTCTACCTCGACCAGTAGTTGTCAAGGAAAAGAAGTCAGAGATAGGAACAGGATCAGATATCTCAATTCTAGAGAGTTGAGCATAAGTCTGGGCTAGTATAGGAATCTCTTCCAGTGTCATAAGCTGATCCTTTGTAGATTTAAACTCTGGACCAAGAACAGCAAGCAATTGAATAGAACGCTTCACGTTGCTTGGCAATCACAGTGACATCAGTCGAGATAGGTTGATAGGTATCTTGCACATCCCAGAGATTCTTCATGGAACCATGATACTCAACCAGTGACATGGTACCTTTCTGAAAAGAGTGCAGCTCCTCAATCACCCTATAAAGGCGACTGATGTTACTCTTATGAGAATGTATTTCGTAAAGAACTTCCCACATTTTCTTTGCCGATGCATAGGACATAACTTGCTTGGCAATTGGTTCTTTCATACTGCTCAGCATACAGGTAGCCACCTAGTCATTATCGGCCTCCCAATCAACTGACTTGGCAGCAGGTTCCTCCTGGGTCAAAATATAATTCTTCTTGTACGATCCTACGAATCAGGAAAAAGAGGTCGACCATAACAAGTTGGTGCCATACAACTTGATAGAAGTACCCTGCTTGAAAGATGATACACTTGGGGTAGAGATTTTCCTCATCGAGTCGCTAGAGGACTCCTTCATGGTCTCCATATCTTCCGACATGTGGAAAACATGATAAAATCAAGCTGCTGCAGTCAAAATCAGATCAAATGTTGATCTGAAAACGGCCTCATTGATCTAAAGAAGAGGCGTCTAGATCATGACAACCTCCTTCGGGGTTGAAGGGAGCCCCAAAGGGGTTGTCCTTACTTGTGAGTCTCTACTTGACGGAGAGAGGGAGGGAAAGGGTCCTCCTAACCCTTCGGAAGAATAGGTGGCGGCGGCAGCCACAGAGAGAGGTAGCAGGAGCTACTGCGACAGCGATAGCCTGCACCCGGTCACGGCGGCGATGCCCTTCAACTGGTCACGGCGACGGCAGACCAAGGAGATCACCCACGAGGGCGATGATCTACCACACAAGCACCGAATCCCTCAAAGGGCGACGGTGGTGGCAGTTCCCCGTGCTCAGGGGGTGACAACGACGGTGGTTCTGCATGGAGGTGGCGGCAGTCGCATGTCCATGCATAAGGAGGAACAGCAGCAACCGCTCAAGGGGCGGTGGCGATAGGCAGGACTATCGTTCCTAACCAGTGTGAGCCCCTTGAGGCCACCGGTTAGTAGTGAGAGCGACGGCCCAGAGAGAGGGAGAGAGAGAGAGCCTTAGGGTTGGGGTTTGGTGGCAGGGGAACGGAGGCTAATTTCTGGTGGGATACCAAAACCCCAGTCTAAGACAACTGCTCCGATACCATGTTTGGTTGCAAATGCCATTTCTCTTATTAGAATAACTCCAAGGCCCTTTATATAGAGAGGCACCCAAGGGAGAGATTACAAAAATGTCCCTACAGAAATAACATCAAACAAAACAAGACATACAGCTCGACAGTGGTAAATGGGGCAAAAAGGAGATAGAAGTGAAAATTGAGGCAAAGTGCATTTCAAACAAAGATGTTATTAATAGTTGAGGTCCATTTTTCAAACCGTCAATCATATCTTATGTAGCAAAAATGAAAATGTTACCGGCAGAATTGTGGTTGTACAAGGATCAGATTCCTAATGAGAATATTCAGGAAAAGGCTGAGGTGGCAACAATAGAGGATAAAATGAGACACATTTAAGGTGCATTAAGCCACTTGTAGAGAAGGCCAACCAATGTGCAATCAAGAGAAGTGAGAAGTCAAATGTTGAACCTCCTAGGTTGGGGTAGGGAAGACCAAAGAATGCTAGAAGAAAGCTATTAAGCATAATCTCAATTTACTTTGATTTAAGCCTAGAAATGGATCAAAATATATCTAAATGGCAGTAAAGAATCCACGTAGCCAACCACACTTACCATGGGAGAAGTTTTTGTTGTTATTGTTGTTCTTAAACTAATGTACTTTTTTCTCAATCTTAAATTTCCCTTCTAATACTTCGAGCAAGAGAAAGTGTAGGCCACTCTTTCTAGTTTATTTATTTTATGCTTGAAGGAGAATCGGTTACTTTTCCTAGATCTACTCTTGTAACCAAATCAGTAACCAACAAATTTGACATGTTAGTGCGTCAAATACTAATTCCACATCAATTGTCTCCACAATTTTCATGAAAAGCTTTTGCGGATCCATATCAAAGTGATGCCATCATAATTATACCATACAAGAGAGCCCTTAAAATCATTTGCAATAATGTGCATGAGATGGGTAGATGATTTTATGCTTTTAAGGTCCATGAGTTTATCTTCTCCCTCTCATCTCCCTCACCCTTCTTCATTCAAAAAAAAAAATCTCCCTCACCCTTCCCTCCATTTCCACCTTTCTTTTCCTCCTTCAGCAATCTTCTTTATATTCCACTAGAGCAATGACATCTTTTAGTCATTCAAAGGTCCTCGGAATGTGGAAGACAGAGGCACAGGAGTTTGAGTAGAAAACTGACCTAATTTTAAGCCTTATAACCTATTCCATTAAATTTGATGGAATATCTAAATTGAGGGGTGTTTTTTTTGTAAGGAAGAAAAAGGATGTTGATGTAAACAAGACAAGTTTTGTAAGAGTATTTTTGTATATAGTAAAAAATAAGGATACGTTGTCATTGCAAATGATTTTAGGAACACCTATGTAAAAATCTAAAAAAAATTATATTGCAAAGATAATTAACACAAACTTGCCTTGGGAGCACTCTCTCCTATCTCATCCGCCAACCACCTACAAGAAAAAGAACAAAGAGTGTAACACCATTTTCAAATGGCATCGATGTTACAAGAAAATCACCAAAATCTTTTCCTTCAATCTCAGCAGAGTGCAAACATTACAAATGTGCTTGATTTTGCTTATACACGTGCACAACAATCATGTATAGGAATATAATACTTTTTAACTGCTTGGAGAACTGAAAATTGAAAATATCCGAGGAAAAAGTCTATTATCATTCCCTCTTAAGGGAAAAAAAGCTACAATAAATCAATAATTACAAAGGTTATATGATATCAACAAATAAACTGTTAATTATAATGGTGATATAATATAATATTAACTATTGAGACAAATTAGCTGATTGGTTCATTCAAGAAACCCCAAGCGCCTTTATTTAGAGCAGCACCAAGGGACAATTACAACAAATACCCATGTACAATATAAAAATAACAAGAAGACCCACAAATAACAAGTATAACTCAACATACCTGCTCGGGCTGTAGCAGAAACATCAGATATGCTCAACTTGGAACATAAGTAATCAAGATACTTCCTGGAGAATGCCCTAGTGAATATATCAGCCACTTGGTCTTCAGTAAAAATATAGGGGGTAGATATTTTCCCAATACGCACAGCATCTCTGTTTAAGCAGCAGTCCACCTTATTCGTCCACTCATGGAAGGTTGGATTATTTGCAAAAATGTAATAGCCTTATTGTCACAAATCATGGGAATAGAGCCTAGTTAGAACAAATGAGTCTAAGTTATTATTCCATAGCCCTACCTCTCAATATATAGAGATGGAAAAATTACATAAATTCTCCTCGATGAAATAGAAAATACCACCACTCCATAAATAACAAACTAAATATAAATGACTTAAGAGCATAAGAGTTAACACTCCCTTAAGCTGCAGCATAGATGTCAATCATGCTTAACTTGGAACAAATATCAAAGGATGATCTAGGCAGCACCTTGGTGAAGATATTTGTTGTCTGATCATCAGAGGAGACATGAGTAGTGAAAATGAGACCTCTCTGGATCAAGTCTCATGTGTGATGGCAATCAACCTCCACATGCTTGGTCCTCTCATGAAACATCGGGTTGTTTGTGATATAGGTAGCCATCTTATTATCACACCTCATCTCCATAAATACATCAATAGGAACATGTAGTTTTGCAAGCAAAGATCTTACCCACATCATCTCCAACGCAATATGCCATGGCCTTATCTTCTGCCTCTGCACTAAACCTAAAGACAATTGTCTGCTTCTTACTCTTGCTAGTCATTAGATTTCCTGCCACATAGGTGCAGAATCCAGTGGTAAATTTCTCATCTGCCAAACATCCTGCATAGTCTGCATCCGAGAAGGCCACAACACTTATAGAGGTCCCTTTAGTGAATAGGACCCCTCTCACTGGTGCTCTCTTCAAGTATCTTAGCACCATCATTGCAACATCCCAATACTACCTAGTAGGCTTATCCATGAGCTGGCTCAATTTCCCAACAACAAGGGAAATATCAAATCTGGTAATAGTCAAATATAGCAGCTTGCCTAGGAGACCTCTGTACTACTGCCAAGTGTCCAATGCCCCAACCTTCTCATCATACAAGTGCACCTCGGGATCCATAGGGTTATTGGCTGGCTTTGCTCCCAGCATGCCTATCTCCTGTAGCAAGTCAAGTTCATACTTTCTTTGAGAAAGAACAACACCCTTCTTGCTCCATGCCACCTCTACTCCAAGAAAGTACTTAAAAGGACCAAGATCTTTCATAACAAAATTGGTTACCAAACTCTTCTTGACCGTAACAATACCATGGACATCGTTCCCAGTAAGAATGATATCATCCACTAGGCCAGCAGTGCCACGACACCTTGTGTCGTCCTTCTAACAAACAAGGAATGATCTAAAGAAGACCTCTGAAAGCCCAACACCTCAACAACCTCTGATAGCTTCTAGAACCACACCCCGAGACACTGCTTCAAACCATAGATCACCTTGCGTAAGAGACACACTTGAGAATACTCCCCCTGAATCTCATAGCAAGGAGGTTACTGCATGTAAACTTCTTCCTACAAGTCACCATACAGGAAAACATTTTTGACATCAAGTTAGTGGAGGGGTCAATCATACTGCACTGCGACAAATCAAAATGCGAACAATAGGAAGACATTGGAGAAAATATGTCAAAGAAATCCACTCTATATGTCTGCATGAACCCATTGGCCACAAAACAAACTTTATTTTTGGCAATCGTCCCGTCAAGGTTATATTTAATGGTAAACATCCATCGACACCCAACAACAAAAGTTCCTAGAGGCAGGTCAGCAAGCTCTCAAGTGCCATGAGAGCGAAGAACAACCATCTCGTCCTCCATGTCCATGGCCTACTAATGACTAGTAGGAATGGACGTGGTAGAGAGAGTAGGGCAAAACTTGTTATAGGCTCCTCCTAAAAATGCGATGGATACAGCATGTGATATAAGATATTTAGCACAACTCCATAGGGCCTTGCGAACTGCAATGAGAAGTCCAGGTCATATGCCACAAGAGGCTTCTTCTTAGGATTAGGAAGCGTCACCACTGTCATCCTATAGACACCCTACATCGTCATTATACACAATCTCATCGGTGCATAAATTACCTATGCTGATCTAAGGTAGGGAAGGAGCTAGTGCAAAGGAAGAGGGGCATTACTAATAAGGTAACAGGTTGTTGATTGGTGACAGAGGGATCCTGAAACCTAGCAGACTCCACAAGAATAGGTTGGGGGTAGTGGCTTAGAGGGTAATGACGCATTGATTGTGATAGCCTCCAGGGGCATAAATGGAATGAGCATAGGTGCCTCAATAGCCTCAGGAGAGAACACCACCCCGTAGTGAAGTAAGGGATAGACTCATAGAAAATGACATCCGCACTCACATAGTGTCTGTGTAAAGGGATCATAATAGCGATACCCCTTCTAAGTACAAGAATATCTTAACAACCCTAGGAACGAGCTTATCCCAACCTAGAGTGGTAATGTAAACAAAAGCAACGCAACCAAACACCTTATGAGGAACATGAAACAAATTACCCTAAGGATAGAGAAGCTGCAAGGGAATCTATTCATAGCAGAAAAGGACATCCTATTAATCAAGTAGCACGTCGTACGAACAGCATCACCCCAATAGAGAAAGAGAACACTATGGTGAATGAGCAACATGCATGCCACATCAGCATCAAGAATATGTCTATACTTCCTCTCAGTGATCCCATTCTCTTAAGAGATATGAGGATAAGTAGTCTGATGAATAATCCTATCAAATTTATAAAACATAGCCACTGGGTATAGAACTCAAGCATTGTCTAAACGAGCATTCTTAACACAAATGCCAAGCATATTTTTTATTTCTAAAATAAAATATTCCAATACAATGCGCACATCGGACTTATTTTTTAACAAAAAAACCCAAGACAAACAAGAAAAATCATCCATAATGACCAAATAATAGTGATGACCTAGTTGATCAAGAATACGACTAGACCCCCACACATCAGCATGAACAAGATGAAACAACTCAGTGAACCACAGACTCTAACTAGCAGGATACAAACTCTAGTGATGTTTGCTAAGCTAACAAACATACAAGTGATAACAATACACAAAGAAATATGTAAAATGATGTGACAAAGCATGTTCAGTGAAAGGTAGCCAAGATGAAGATGCCACTGTAATGGGGACCAATAGAGAAAGTGACACTCCCATGAGAGGTAGCAGCAAAGGGAGACTAGAACAGGAGATAGACACCTCCTTCCTCATGGATGCCAAGAATCGTCCTCCCCTTCAAGATATCCTAAAGAGTGCAAGCAGTAGCGTTAAATATGGCACGACAATTCAATTCCTTAGTAATCTTGCTAACTAACAACAGACTAATGGAAAAATCAGACACAAAAAGAGCATCAGTCAATCTCATAGTGGGGGTAACAGAAACCTACCGTTGTCCTGCAATCTAAGAATGTCTCACATCTGCAACATGTATTGTCCTCCCAGGTGGAACGAATTGAATAAGCTGAAAGCATCGTCGATCTCCACGAAGATGTTAGGATGCCCCAGAGTCAACGGGCCAATCTGTATCACACCGATCATCGGTGGTAGTGGTGAAAGCAAACTCTATACCTGACAAGGAAACAAATGCAACAGTCTCTAAGGCGGATGATGTCTCCTAGGGCAATTGTGCAAGACCCTACAGCAACTCATCATAGTCCGTCTTAGGCACAAATACCGTATCAATCAACTACTCTGTAGTAATAACTGCCTAGAGAAGCCCTTATCAAAATGTGAAGAACCATTCACAAAAGAAGCCAAGATTTCCCAAATCACAGAATCACCATAACACGCCTGCATAAGCCTCCCCAGAAACCATCCCTGCACTCTAGAAGCTTGTTAATTCATTTGGCCAGAAGACTATCATTCATTCTTCCCACCTTCCTCACCCCTAGCCCTCCCTCCTTAACAGGCCTACAAACCTCTCCTCAAGTCTCCAGATGTTCCATAGTTCGTCCAAAAAAGTCCCATCAAATCGAAAACCTTCCTTTCTACCTTCTGGAGCAATCTGAAGACAAATGTAAAATAAAAAGGCATAGAAGCAAGCACCATCTTCAAAAGCACCAACCTTCCCCCTCGAGACAAAGCCTTAGAGGCCCACCCCACCAACCTCCTCTCCAATCTATCAGTCAACAATACCCACTCCTGCATCGAGACCTCATCAAACAAAGGGAAGCCAAGATAGGAAATGGGTAGACATCCCTTCATCGTCCTCAACTCCACACTACATCTAAAGGCCTCCTCTGGCAACATCTAAAAAGGGACAAAAGTAAACTTGAAAAAATTAATCTACAAGCCAAAAGCCTCCCCCCCTCCACAAGAAAAATGGTATCATCAACAGACTACATCATCGGAAGATGAACCCCACCCCTCAACAAAAAGCCTTTAACCAAGTTCCTTTCACACACCCTACTAGCTGATCTTGCCAAGGCATCTACCACCAAGACAAAAGGCATAGGAGCCAATAAACACCCCCTATCAAACCCCTCTCCTAGGCTGGATCCATTCGCTTGTCAAATTCCCATTAATGAGACGTCATCATTACACAATGTTTCATCCAAGCAACCCACCGATCTGGAAAACACCTCCTCAACAACAAAGTCCAAATAAAGCTCCAATCATAAGCCTTACTAAAATTGACCTTCCAAATGAATGCCTTCCTCCTTTCCCACCTCCAGAAAGTGGGGATCTCCAAAGCAGTAACAAAACTATCAAGAATATTGCAACCCAGGACAAATGTTATCTGCACCTATGAAACAATGTCATCTAGGATCCTCCTCAACCTGTTGGCAAGAGCTTTTGCCACAATGAGATAAATGGCATTAAACAAAGCAATAGGTCTAAAATCTCCGATGTCTTCTACCACATCATTCTTAGGAAGAAGGAACAAATAGAATCTATTGAGTTTGTTAAAGCCTCGATTACCATCCACAAACTCAGACAAGACCTCCAAGACATCATCTTTAAGCAAATCCCAAAACTCCTTGTAAAAGTGAACTAAGAACCCATCAGAATCAGGATAAACATCTACATTCAATCTCCACACTGCCCTCTGCACCTCCTCATTGAAAGATAAAACAAGCCCCTCAACCTGCTCCTTGTAATACTTGGTGTCCTCGTCCCTAACCACCTCCACTGCCCACCCGTCCTCCCTGTGAAATCTCTATAGTAATCAACATCTGCAGCTCCTACAGCTTCCCTTCCTAAGAATTCAACACTATTCACCTGCAACCTTTCAATCCAATTTCTCCTTCACCTCCCTGAAGCCGCCATGTGTAAGTATTTGGTGTTAAAATCCCCTTTCTTCAGCCACTTGTGTCTCGACTTCAATCTCCACTCCACCTTCACCTTACAATCCTCCACCTGCACTGTGTGCAAGTGAGCCGCTCTAGCTAGCATATCCTCCCCAGAAAGAACTACCAAGTCCTCTCTATCCAACCTTGTAATCTCCACTAATGCCTCTGTCTTCCTCCTATTTCTCTCCTTTCTGATTTGCTTTTTGTACACCATCAAAAATCCCCTCAAATCCTACAACTTAGCATCCAATCTTGCCACTGCTGAGCCAATTGGCTGAGTTGACCTCCAACACTCCACACGACTTCGAAATCCCTCCTCTAGGAGCCAAGATCTGTCAATTTTGAAGTATGTCCCAAACTATCCCTCTTCATTGGTCTGCCAAAGCAAGGAAGTGTGATCCATAAAAAGCCTCTCCAACAGTTTAACATCAGCTAGGGGGGAAGGTTTTGTAACTTCCACAATTGATAAGAACCTATCGATCCTGCACATTTGATAGGTAGAACTCTATGCAAAAGCACGCAAGCTCGAAAGAAAATCAAGAAGACCACGTGCAGAAATAAACTTGGCAAAAGCCTCTGATCCGCGATCTCTCCCCCTTATCACCAGGCCTATTCTCCAAGTGCAAGGTAACATTAAAGTCCCCTCCAATTAGTGAAGGACCTTCATTGACTCTATCTACCGCTTGATTCAATTCCACCCAAAGTTGTGGTCACAATGCCTCATTATTGGGCCCAAAAATCGTGGAGATTGCCATTTTGAAGCCATCCTTACGTCTCCTAAACAGCACAATCACAACAAAGGAACCCAAGAAAGAGTCTTCCTTCTCAAACGCATCCTCCTTCCACTCTACAATGACACCTCCCAATCTTCCAAAAAGTTATCCATCCAACCACCCCTAATCTCCACATATATTGGTCACAATGACTAATTTTAGTCTCCTATAGCAACACCACATCTAATACCCAAAGTGAATGTGACCTCTTAGCACCGCCCTCCTTTAAGGGTCATTCAGACCCCTCACATTCCACAAGAGTACCTTTGTCATGGGATACCTGAGACACCTCCTCTAGATGCACGTTTGAACCCCGCAACATTCGCGACCATCTCACACTCCATCTCTGCTACCTGTCCAAACCAGTCTAGCGCACAAGGCAAGTGCTTATCACCCTGTAGATGTTACATCCCATCACCTTCCCCAACCACATCCATACCTCCAGGCTGAGCCCCTGCTGACGTCGCGCCCCCACCCACTCCTCACAAACCCACCCTTGCTTCATCCCACTGCCATCACATTGGCCACCACAGCAACTTTCGCCGCCCGAACTCGAAATCTACACCTCAGGAAAAAGGACAATTGCAGATTCTGAAACCTCACCAATTGCCATCATGTAATTTTCAACCTCATTCCATGTCCTTCAAGCCTCGCAGTCACTCTCCCACCCACTGAGCCGAAGAGGTCCTAAGGATAAGCTTCATCGAGAATGCCCCAATCACGGTCTAAGCGAAGATGCGACTCTCCTACATTCCCATCCATCTTCATTGCTCCCAAGTCAAACCCTCCTACATCAAACCCAAGGCTCGAATACGAACCCCCTTCAAGCATTTTGAATCCAAAAGCGGATATGGTCCCATCGACCCCCACAAAAGGCTTAGAGGTGGCAAACGATAAGCACAAGCCATGATTAACCGCCAAGTCCCTTCGACTGTCACCTCCGCAAATCTTGTCCATGCCCTTTGAGATTCTTTCATCAACAGTGCAATCATCGTGTAGCGCAACTGATTCTGCAAATTTCACACCCCATTGTGATCCTTGCACGAACTCCTCACCTTCCAAATCCACTCCGCTGACATCATGGTGACTCCGCTGCACACCACTGCAACCTCCAATGCAACCCCTCCCAACACAACCGTCCTCACCTGACCACCGATCAAACTCCACCTTCCTTCCTCTCTGCTCCCCCTCCTACCACAAGCACCTCCTTCACACCACCACCTCCAAGGAGTACCTCCACATAAGACCTCCCTACCTCCCTAACCGACGCACAATCTTCACCACCCACGATAAACCTCCAAGGTGCAACATGACTTTTGAAGTCATCTCCGACCCTAGTATGAGCTCCACAACCACCTTTACAAAAGACAAGTCCGCTTCCACAAGGCCAAGACCAATGCACCTCTTGACCCTCACGAAAGGCACAACAACAGCCACGAGAACCTCCCTCATGCAAAGCCAGAGCAGGATCCCCTCCACCTTCACAACCATCTCTACCCTTGTTGGTGACCTCCCCAAAGATGCATCATCATTCCTCGACTACCAGCTCCACCCCACCAAAGCACCTTTGAAAGACGAAATCTCGAAGGCCATCCTTCTCGCACATCTCGCTCCAAGCCAAAGACCAAGAATTTCGAAGGAGAGATCTCTGCCACCTTCACCTCCATCCCCGCACTACACAAATCCCACAATCCCCTCTTCAGCTCCACCCTCTTCAACCTTTCCCGAATGACAACACCTACTAAAGCCCCTACAAGTTACTCTTTAATGGGGCAAACCTGAGCCGACCACAACACCTAAACTTCAACCAAAGGGGCCCCCAACAAAGGAGGAGGCAAACCTAAAGGCTCCCCTTACCTCCACATGCAGCCCCCTGAGAGCAAGCCAACCTACAGTGCCCAAGTCCACCACACCTCAGGCATCTCACCAGTTCACGGCAACCCCCGATGAAGTGTCCCCGACCAAGACACTTGAAGCACCGCACATCCACAAGCGTCCTCTTCCTCGACCACTAGGAATAAACCCCCACCCACCCTCCACTGTCATCACCCACCGCACCCCCTCTTGCTCTCTCCACCATCCACCCTCATATAATCCTTCATAATAAATCACTATTGAACACCTGCACTACCAATATGAGACAAACCATACATAATGTTATGCCCTCTTTTGACTAGAGTTCCCACATTGCCACGTAGTACTGCCGCACAATCACTTATCTTCATTTCACGATATGGCACCTTTTCCAAGCAAACTATCTAGTTCTATCATATTCAATGGCAGATAGCCAAAAGAAACAACTAGATACCATTGGCAAGCAAAGGAGAGCAAGTTCAAAAGGAAATCATTGGAGATCCTACAAGTCCCACATCAAGTGGAAAGGAAGAAAAATCCACTCATCAAATTATCACTTTCTATTTTTAGCATTTTCTATTTTAGAATTCTCTTTAGAAAATTTGTGTGCAATATTAAGAGATTTGATTATTATTTGCTTTCCTTATTTAGTATATTGTATTAGGAGTTAGATTAAGATTGGCCTCTTGATATAAAGAAACCAATATCCTTTTTGATTCTTGAGTTCTCCAATAATAAAATAGAGACTCCACGTATTTTTCTATTTTTTAACATGGTATCAGAGTGAGTTCTCCTGAGAACCACACCTCTAACAATGTGCCTAAAGATCTTACGATCTCTCTCCTCTGTGAAGAACTCCATGCATTATCTAAAGGATGGGAATGACCAAGGTAAGCCCTTGGTTCTCTGGCATCAACACGTGAAGAAAGAGGGTTGTGCGACCCTTTCCCTCCCTGTGCATGGATTAAAGTCTATGCTATACCTTGTCCATGGGCCAATGCCACACATGATTGGTGTTTTTTTTATTGAGGAAACTCAGGTTTCTCCCACACCAATCCCTGCACAGAGATCTCTTCATAGTTCATGTGCATAAGCTATGGTCAATGCAGGGCAGCCACCATATGCTTGGGATTTTCTCTCGTTCTATTGCAATTGCTACTCTATACAGTCACCATCTGCTTGAGATGATCTCTCACCTACTGCTACTAAGGATCATCTTCCAAATTACAACTCTAGTCTATGGTCCAGCTTGAAGATCGACCATCGTCTATGCATGAAACATCAACACATGTGCTCTCCAATTTTCAAGTTCGTGCATGCATGCCTCTACCCATGCAAGTGTGTCTTAAGTTCATGACCAATTTGTGCCTCAAGTTCCTCAAGTTGGATCGTGCACATCCAACTTGGGGGCGTGTTGGAGATCCTACAAGATCGCACGTTGAGTGGAAAGGAAGAAAAATCCACTCATCAAATTATCACTTCATATTTGTAGCATTTCCTATTTTAGAATTATCTCTTTAGAAAATTTGTCTAGGATATTAAAAGATTTGGTTATTATTTGCTTTCCTTATTTAGTACATTGCATTAGGAGTTGGATTGAGATTGACCTCTCTATATAAAGAGACCAATGCCCCTTTTGTTTCTTAAGTTCTCCAATAATAAATGGAGGCTCCACATACTCTTCTATTCTTTAACAGATATAATATTGATGTGCTTTTAGTAAAGGGCTAGACCAAAGAGAACCAATACCTGTAGTCAAAAGCAGGGAAACACCAATGGAGAAAATTCACCAACAGATTGACAGTGGCAAAATCTGCCAACCCAGTATCCGTCAGATGTGTGTGTTGCACCTGATTTCAACTCAGAGGACAATATTAGAAAAAGTTGTAAGGGCAAGCAACAATATTACCATCTATTTCTACACCAAAAATGTACCTTTACAGCAACTTTTTCTCCACTATGCAATCTTGCAGAATGAACCTGTGCAAGGGAAGCACTTGCCAATGGAACCGGATCAAATTCCATGAACACCTACACATAGAAGCAACAAGGTGTAATTTTACGTAGCCAGCCATACCAAAAAAAAAATCTAATATAAATTTGTTTTCAGTTCAAGCCCATTAAGTTCAACTACATATGGCAACAAGACTAGAGTTTGGAGCCATTTTTGAAATCAAAACATGATGACCACTACACACAAACACAAATGTGTGTGCGTGCACACAACACACACGACGAATACCTCAAGTCAATAGACATCCAATACCGTTACTAACTTTGTAAATAAAGATTGTAACTTCTTGACAAAATGTACACAAATCCACTGCTACCAAAGGTGCGGGGTCTTCCAAGGTGCAAAGGAACCATATTGAGGTGCAAGGCACACATTACAAGCACCCAAGAAAAATAAGGCACATAATATATATCCAAATATCTTTTCAAAAAAATTATGTATATTCAAATAATATATAAAGTATATCCCATACTTATAACCTCGTGTATTCATCAAATTGTGTGTCAAACTTAAGAAGTCAAACCAACACAAAATCCACTAATAAGAACTAGCACAAACCGGTTCTTAAGCAAAAAGCACAAGCATCTAGCAGTTCGTAGTAAAGTCTTTGTTTCCTTTTTAGAAGTAAATGGGTGGCTACTCCCTGTCCAAAAATAAAAAAAGGTGGCCACTCAGCTCAATAGGCCCTTAATTCATGTATAAGCTTAAAAGGGGCTAGTACATCAGAAAGCTTACCTCCCCATCTCCCTCCCCACAACCCAGACAACATTTCGAATATAAGGCCTGATCCTCTACACCAAACCCCATTCCACTAAAGCCAAATAGACCAAAGAACAATTATAACTTTGGACCTTTCATCTTTTCAAAAAGAAACTTTGAACCTTTCAACCTTTTGGACCTAAACACTGAGGGGCCATCTCTTCTATATCCAAGGTAGAAGGATTTCCAAAAAAAATGTCGTGTAGAATAACCAATCCACCAAATGCTACAGTTTTTTAACTGTTAAACAATAGAAGAATTCATTGAGTCTCTACTTATTATTGGAGAATTAAAAAAACAAAAGGGGTATTGGTCTCTTTGCATAAAGAGGTCAATCCCAATCCAACTCCTAATACAATCTACTAAATAAGGAAAGCAAATCACAACCAATCTCTTAATATCCTACACAAATTTTTTAAAGTGATAATGCTAAAATAAGAAAGTGATGATTCAATGAGTAAAGTTTTCTTCCTTTCCACTCAATGTAAGATCATGTAGGATCTCCAACACTCCCCCTAAGTTGGATGTGCACGATCCAACTTGGGTAAGAACTTCAGGCACAAATCGGTCACGAGCTTCAGGCATACTTGCACGCATAGAGGCTCGCATGCATGAACTTGCAAATTAAAGAGCACACGTGTCGATGTCGCATACACGAACTGTGGTTGATCTTCGAACTAGATCACATACTACAGTTGTAATCTAGGAGACGATCCCAACCAGCACTAGGTGAGAGACAATCTCAAGCAAATGACAACTGTAGTAGAGTAGCAATCGCAGTAGAATGGGAGACGATCCTGATGTGTATACATCTAAATAGCCTAAAATGTCTATTTATGCATATTCTTAGTATCATAAAAGCATCATGTATTATAAATATTACATAACACACATCATCATGTATTTAGGTTAATTTGTATAAATTGTATAGTAATTCACCTCTTTTTGTAGTCAGGGACAGGGCAATATTTAACAGGGCCTTGGATTGACGATCCGACCGTACGGATCTTATCAGGACAACGATCAAAGTCCAATGCCTCTGAAATCATCTTGATCGAAGTTCTGTAGCACCTTATTAAGTCTGAGAAGATCAATGGCCAAGGGGCTAGGTGACCAAATTCAGAGCTTCAAACGACAAATTCAACCGTACGGATGAATCTAAATCAACAATCGTAGACCAACAGTGCAAAAATCGACCCAATCCGACTTCCGTGGCATCATCTACAATGCATAGCAGAGGGACGGCTTAGATGATGCCACATGGCATCATCTGGATCGCCCAAGGATCGCCACTGCCCCTCTTCTCCAGCCAGTCATCAGATCTGGGCCATTGGATCTTGATCCAACGGCAATGGGTGTGCAACCATCAAGATGTCTGCTCGACAAACTGCAGCTTTGGTGCAACGGTGGAGATAGGCACTTCCAAGCTACAGCCGTGAGTTCGAGACCCACTACGTACCCAATTCTCAACAGATGAACACGTGGATGAAATTGAAGCGTCCAATGGCGATCGGGCGACAAAGAGAATGGCTACGTGGTGCCACCCGAGCATGCGAATCACCCACGCATGATCTGACGCCAAACTGCACGCACGATCATACACATTGGCATCGTGCACGCTGAGGAGGCGAAGCGTGCACGCGTCTTTTAGGCCGTCCGATCAAGATCTCGAGAAAGTGGCGAGCATGCTCAACGCTTGAAGGGGGAGAGACGGGCGACGTGGCGCGTTGTTAAGCATCCGATCAGCGCTCCACGGCAGAGATGAGGCACACATCTTCACCAACGCTTATCTACAGTGACGTGTGCATGTGTCACTAAAGGCAGCAAAGTTAATTTTTCAAAGATAAAATGCCCTTTTTTGCCTTTGTACCTCAACTATATAAAGCCCCACGCCCTTCACATTTTCATCATCCCTTCCTCTCTACTCTCCACCCCTCCAAAGCTCTACAAACTTGTCCCAAACTCGAAATGCTCCATTAAAGTCTTAAATACAATTTTTCCACCTTCTCACCCCCATTCGTGGAGCGCCCGTGGTTGTCCTCTCACCGTCGTTCGGGAAGCGGATCCCACTGTGATGTCGCCCTGCTTCGTCCTCCATCTTCATTCTCCCTCATCCAACATCTTACCACCCTCATCCGGACGCCCCGTAAACGTAACTCGTCCTTCAAGCAACCATCAAGGAGAATAACTTCTCATCACCTTCTCTTTTATCGCTTTCCAATATAGATTTCCTACTTTCTAGTGTAGCGATTAGATGTAATGAACCTGATTCCGTGGTTATGAAATATTTGTTTATTCTCTCCTTATTTTCTCTTTGTTTGTATTATTTTTTTCCTCTCTTCTATTAATTATTCTTTAAGTATATAGCTAGCGTAGATTTAATTAGACCAGCTAATCTGCTTCGTGACAATAAATCCAACGCGATTTTTGATTAAACGTTCACCTCCCCATGTTCGACCTGAGACTCACCTTGAGTTTCAGTTAAATTATCTATTTGATGGATTTTTACGCGACTATAATGACAGGGCTTTCTAAACTCAAATCTTTTAGTGTAGAATTCGTGTCCAACATTTTGGTGCCGTTGCCGAGGAGGCAACGTTCTTTGATTTCCTGCGTTTTCCGACTTACTTATCTTTTACCTCACTTCTCTCATTTCTTATTGTGATTGCAGGTACTCTATCTAGGCGGGCAAAAGTGATAGATTGGAGTAAAGTGATGTTGAAACTTCTGTAAGTTTACCCCACACCTCCCACCCCCCAAATTTCATTTCATCACATAAATAACACAAACCTTAATTAACCTAGGAGCTTACATGAACCCTAAGGTTAATCTTGGTTGTTTGTTTGTCACCACCACTCACCTCAACCCCGCTTATAAAAAAAATCAAAAAAAAAAATCTACAGAGGTACACAACCTCTTCTGATTTCAATCACTTAACTGGGAATCCAACCTAAAGACCTGGTACACCTGCACAACTTATACAAATAAGTGATTAAAAATCTGATTAGGCTAACCATTTTGTGTCCTAATTAGTGGTGCATTAGACCAATTATTTGAGTTGTTTAGGCCGCACCACTTCATTTAAAAACAACTCATCAAGTAGCTTGCTCATTAGGGTTAACATTTAAAGTCAGTACCAGGCACTCTATTTTGATTTCAAAGGAAAACATCTTCACATGTGCTTTCAAACCCTAATGTGCCTCCTGAACTTGATTGAATTCACCTTAATTCAAACCCTAAAAGCTACTAAAGCTAGATTTGAATCCTAAAATTCAAGGCATCTAAAAATAATCTTACTTAAAAACCATTGGCTATGCACGCACACACATTGAAATCAATCATTAAGGGCACAACCTAGATAAAGGGTCCATCACATTTCCAAGCATATTCAAACCTAAGCTTTATTAAAACAGAGCAGACGTTGGCCTTTAGGATTTGACTCACTCTTCGAGGCCCAGATTGAGATTATTTTCGATTAATCTACTTCTGTTCAATCTGATGTTTAGCTATGAGAGCAGTCTCAAATGACCACGATTGTAGGGTATCAAAGGAACCTGAGGCGAAAGTCAAGAGAAGAACCTTCTCCTCAGCCCTTCCCTTTAACTGGTTGGATTTACCAGAAAGTAGATCAAATCGTTCTTTTCATTTCAAGACGGGTTCTAGAAGTCTGTAGATCTTTAGGCTACCCCACTTAAGGACATGTTTAATTGTTTGTATTGCAGAACATCTTTCTTCCTCCCACTTTACCATGGATCCTTCCATATCCTACTCGCATTTCCACTCTTATCCTCCTACCTCTATTTATTCCCAAGATAATTATTATTCCAACCAGACTTATTCTCACCCATCTACTAGTTAGGATAATCCTGATTGAGGATACAATTCCAGACCTCCGTGTTCAGGGTCTAACCCTGAATACCATGATTGTGATTTCTATCATTCTCCGAGCTATAATGATTATAGATCACCTATTGATAATCAATTTAACCCGATCTACAATCAATAATGATATCCTGATTACAACTTTTACCCTCCCCCAAATTATATTGCATATGAGTCACCACCCCTTTATGAATAATCCGAAATGACCTATTATTAGGGAGGGTATCAAGAACCTCAATTTGTTGACTCCCCTCGACTGAACTCAAACCCACCCAACCCTGAACCAAATCGTTTGGTTCAGGTGAACCAGGTCTAAGATAAGGTGTTGGCTAACTTAATGAATACCATACAATCTTTAGAAGCTCAGCCAACACCTTGCACTGAAGAATTGGAGCCTCTGATTCAAATGATTAATGATCTTAACAAATATTTGTCGGATTGGCTCCAAGATGTTAAGGATAAGGACCCGAGTTAGTTTTTACTTGGAAAGTTGTTGAAATTGAGGATGAGATTTGTAGTTGCTCTAATCCAATCTTGGGATGATTCCCGGGATGAATCCCCTTCAGGAGAGCTATTGTCAGAACCCGCTTAGGCACTTGTTGGGGGGGACACATCTTACGAGACCAAGGATGACCAGATTGTTCTAGAGCAATTAGTTGAGGATGAATTGATTACTTCACCCGAGATCCCTAAGCCAGAGTACGAGGAAAAATGTTTCCATGAACCAGGAAATGATAAATGATTTTGGGACATATAAAATGCAGATACATAATTATTTGATTCTGAATGTGAAGAATCATTGCGTGAAGTCTCACCTAAATTTGAGAAAGATAATTTTAGTGAGACAACTGAGCTTAAGGAATTCAATGAATCATTTGATAGCCCTATAATTGAGGAAATTGATCCTGTTGGGGCTAGCTTAGAAGATACAGATCCTGATTTCATGAAGGATTCAATTCATAGCTCCATTCCCCACATACACCCCGTTGAGCATAATGACAATTTGGTTTTTGAGATCACTAGACCCAAGTCAATTTGTTTGAGCCACAAGTTTTGGACTTGAAAATTTTAAATGAGGTGATTAACATGCAGGAGGTCCTAGAATCTGAAATCCTGATTGTGGAGGATAGGAATTTAGAAATTAAGATATGGGAAGCCAATTTCGGGGGAAGCAGAAGTCAGAATCAAAGGGTTCCCATATACCTGAAACCACCAACCTTTTACCAGGACCCTTATGATATTTTCTACTCCGAGGATGTCCAACCTAAGCAAAAATTCATTGATTACCATTTTGGTTTTTCTTTTATCAGACTTTCTAGACATGGGTTGCATCCTCACAAATCGCAGGCCTAACCCCGCTTACATACTAATTTCAGGTTTTGGGTAATTTTTATCCAGAACTTAGACACTCGACCCTCGAGCATAGGTCTGCACCATAATCTGGTCCACATTTGTGGACATCTGTTGGCAGGCCCTAAGGTGAATCTTTTTATTCTGATTCTGACCTACATCTGTAAATTCTTTATTTCCTCTTTGTTTGTATAGTGTGCCTAGCTGAAGGCACTAAATTTAGCACACACACAGTCTATTTTCATCTTGGAGCCGATCGAGTAATCACGAAATTCAAGTGCTTTCTACTCCGCTCTTTTTCATGTCTTTTTAATATAATGGGACATTGCATTAAGATAGGCATCGGGGGTGGATATCATTATCTGAATCATCTTATTAGCTCTGTATATTATTTTTATTCTCTTTATTTAAAAAATATTAAATTAGGAAAAAAGAACTTGAGCTTTAGAAATTTGTCAACCACAGAAAATAATACGTTAGGACCTGAACACTTAGATTCTTCAAGTCTTCGAGCACAATCAGTCTAGGTGTCCACTAAAATGTAGACTTATTTCTCAAGTCATCACCATGCTGAATTCAATTTCTAATTGGTTAATAAGTTGAGGCGATAACTACACGACTTATCAACCCGTCCTCTAATTTGAGGAAACTTCAAGTCTAAGCATTTACACACTTTTTGCACTGACTCACTTTTCAACAGTTTTAACGGAAATTGGGTAGCTTATGAACCTTCAATGGTGATACAGCTGGCAAGTTGTCGATGGTAACAGCTCATCGGCTGGTTGTCCAGAGCCCAGCCACACAACCATTCTCTTTTTGCTACCTTTAGGTAAATCTTAGATCAGGGAAGCCATCTACTTAAAGAAAAAAATAGAAAAATATCCAAAAAGAAAAGAAAAAGAAATAGAAAAGAAAAAAAGGAAAAAAAATAAGCCACACTTCACCACATGAGTATGGTTGGCAAGTTGTCGGTGGTAACAGCTCATCAGCTGATTGTCTAGATCCAAACTCATGAAATACACGTATAATTCCTAAACATTTAGGAAGAAGTGGGGAAGTAGAATAATCTGGGGAGATACACTGGGTGTGCCTTTGTATTGACCCTCTAAAAATAAAAGTAAGGAGAAAGCTATCGATCGTATAGATACACCTTTAGGCAGAATTCCTTTCAAGGTCACCTAGAGGCGTAGAAACCTGAAGTCCGTTCTAATTGCCGATCAGTGAGTCTATCACATTCACATAAAAATATGCTTAGTACTTAGAGTTCTCTTCGAGTCTTGGGTGGGTTGGGTAGCCGTAGAAAGCTGCCTCAAAACCCTAAAAAAAATCCAAAAAAAAATATAAACGAAGAAAAACAAAAAGATGCTTTTGCTTTTGAATAAGGCAAGGCTTGGGTGATCTGCATTTTGGCAGACACCCGGGCATTGTCTCTATAGTTTCGATTCTTAGAAATTTCCTAGTGTTGAAAAATAACTATTACCCAAGTAATTTGATCCTAATTCTTTTTATAAATAGCATATAGTTTTGCTACGGACTAGCAAACGATAGACATAGGGGTGTGATGTGTATACATCTAAGTAGACTAAATTGTCTATTTATGCATGTTCTTAGTATCATAGAAGCATCATACATTACAAATATTGCATAGCATGCATCATCATGCATTAAGTTAATTTGTATAAATTGTATAGTAGTTCGCCTCTTTTTGTGGTCAGGGATAGGGCAATAGTTAACGGGGCCTCAGATTGACGACCCGACCATACGAATCTAATCAAAACGACGATCGGAATCCAATGCCTCCCAAAATCGTCTTGATCGAAGTTTCGTAGCGCTTTATGCAGTCCGAGGAAGATCAATGGCCAAGTGATGTAAACACATTTACACTACTTAAAATGTCTATTTATGCATGTTCTTAAGCATAGGATTGCATTTCATGATATAAATATTGCATTACATGCATCATCTTGCATTTAGAGTAGTTTGAATAAAATGGAGGTTAATTGTCTCCTTTTATGTGCTTGGACAGGGTAAATATTTTATCGGGACCTCGGATCAAAGATCCAACCGTATGGATATGATCAGGGCGACGATTGGAGTTCAACAACTCCAAGATCGCCCTAATCAGGCATCCGTAGCATCAGATAGAGACCGGGGAACCCTAGAAGATCAAGGGCCAGGATGGTGTAAATCCGCACTTCAGATGGAAAATCCGACCACACGGATGAATTCGGATCGACGATCGCAGCCGAACGACACAAAAATCGAGTCAATCCGACATCCGTGGCACCATCTACAACTTCCAGAAGATGGACGGCCAAGATGGCGCCACGTGGCGCCATCCCAGCCGCCCAATCGGCCGCAGGAGTCTTGTGAAGACCGCGCACCGTCTCCTCTCCGCCGTTGGATCTCGATCCAACGGCTGCGGTCGCTCGCGCTTAAAAACGTCCGCGCGACCATTTCGCCAGCGTAGCGCAGCGGCGACGCAGCTGCGGGCGAAGCGGAGGTCGCGGGTTCGAGCCGCGGTGAGGGGGTGGAAGGCGCGGGCGAGCGAGCGCGCACGAGCGTCAGATGAAGATCCAACGGCCGCGCGCGCCCGATAGCGCCGACGCGCAATTGGACGCTCTGGTGAACGCTCGATCACACGCGGGCGGTGCGCTACGCAGCGGGCGCGGACGCGTTCTAAGCCGTCCGATCTCGCGATCGGACGGCTGAAAATCAAGCGACGTGCGTATGCGTTACGCGCGCGGCCAGCCGAGCGGGCGCGCGTGGGCGCGGCGGCGACGGCGGGGCTTTAGCGGCGGTTTTATCCGTCACTAAAGACCCCTTATTTATTATTTTGAAGATGTAATGTCCATTTTGCCCCCACTCCTTGCAACTATAAAAGGAGACCCCCTCCATACGAAATTTTCATCCCTTCCTTCTCCTCTCTACCTCTCCAAAGCTCAAGAGAAGCTTGTCCCACACCCGGGATGCTTCTCGCGAGATAAAGTCCAAATTTTCGTCCCCCTTCGGAAGTGGATCCCGCGACGACGACGGCGTGCTGCTTCGTTCCCGTTCTTCTACTTCGTCCTCCTTCGTCCCGCTTCGTTCTCCTTCGTCCAGGCGTCGTCCCGTCCGGCTCGTCCTCCAAGCGACCGTCGAGGAGGATTCTCTCTCCCTATTCTTTTTACTGCTTTCTAGTATAGATTTACTGCTTTCTAGAGTAGTCTATTCATCCTCCGAGCGATCGTCGAGGAGGACATTTCTCCCTCCATTCTTTTAATGCTTTCTAGAGTAATTGTTTTATGTTTTCTAGTTGTAACGAACAAACTCTTTTATGATAAATTCCTTGTCTATTCTACATCTCATTTTGATTTCCATGTATAGTATTCTTTCTCTCTCTCTTACTCCCTCTCTCTCTTTTATTTGTTGTAGATACTTAGATAGTTTAAATTGAATTTCTTCGTGACAAAATAAAAAGAAACGTGAAGTTTTTAAATCAAACGTTCGCCTCCCTGTATTCGACCCGGAATTTTAATTTCAGTATAAATTTTATTTGTTAAACACGAATCCTTCGCTTTCGAACTACGACAGGTTTTCCAAAATCGAACACGTTAGCGTAGCTTCGTAAAAAAAAGTTCAACACCAAGGAACTAGGTAACGCAATTCAAAGCTTCAAATGACAAATTCAACCGCACGGATGAATCCAGATCGACAATCGCAACCCAACGATGTGAAAATCGACCCAATCCGACGTCCGTGGCATCATCTACAACGCATAGTAGAGGGACGGCTTAGATGATGCCATGTGGCATCATCTGGACCGCTCACAATGGCCCAAGGAGGCAAGGATCATCGCTGCCCCCTCTTCTCTAGACGATCATCAGATCTGGGTCATTGGATCTTAATCCAACGGCCATGGGCATGCGACCATCAAGATGTCTGCTCGACAAACCGCAGCTTTGGCGCAACAGTGGAGACAGGCGCTTCCAAGCTGCAACCGCGAGTTCAAGACCCGCTACATGCTCAATTCTCAGCAGATGAGCACGCGAATGAAATTGAAGCGTCCGATGGCGATCGGGTGACAAAGAAAGTGGCTACGTGGCGCCACCCGAAAGTGCAAATCAGTGCTCCACGACATATAAGCGTGTTGTGGTCCACGACAGAGATGAGGTGCGCGTCTTCACCAACACTTATCTACAGCGACGTGCGCATGTGTCACTAAAGGCAGCAGAGTTAATTTTTCAAAAATAAAATGCCATTTTTGCCCTTGTACCTCAACTATATAAAGCCCTACGCCCTCCACATTTTCATCATCCCTTCCTCTCTACTCTCACCCCCTCCAAAGCTCTACGAGCTTGTCCCAAACCCGAGATGCTCCATTAAAGTCTTAAAAACAATTTTTCCACTTTCTCACCCCCACTCGTGGATCACCTGCAGTTGTCCTCTCACCGTCTTTCGAGAAGCGGATCCCGTTGCAACGTCGCCCTACTCCATCCTTCCTCCGTCTTCGTTCTCCCTCATCCAACATCTTAACACCCTCGTCCGGGCGCCTCGTCAACGCAGCTTGTCCTCCAAGCAACCATCGAGGAGGATAACTTCTCATCTTCTCTTTTATCGCTTTCCAGTATAGATTTCCTACTTTCTAGTGTAGCGATTAGATGTAATGAACCTGATTCCGTGGTTATGAAATATTTGTTTATTCTCTCCATATTTTCTCTTTATTTGTATTATTCTTTTCCTCTCTTCTATTAATTATTCTTTAAATAGATAGCTAACATAGATTTAATTCGACCAGCTAATCTCCTTCGTGACAATAAATCCAACGTGATTTTTTATCAAATGTTCGCCTCCCCATATTTGACCCGGGACTCACCTTGAGTTTCGGTTAAATTATCTGTTTGATAAATTTTTACGCGACTACAACGACAGGGTTTTCTAAACTCAAATCTTTTAGCATAAAATTTGCGTCCAACAGATCCCAAGCACATGGTTGCCCCACATCGATCATAGCTTACGCACAGGAACTACAAAGAGATCTCTACGCAAAGATTGGTGTGGGAGAAACCCCAAGTTTCCTCAATCAAAAAAGCACCAATCATGCATGGAATTGACCCACGCATAAGGTATAACGTGGAATTTAATCCATGCACAAGGAGAAAGAGAGGGTCGCACAGCCATCTTTCTTCTTCACACGATACCAAAGAACCAAGGTCATGCCTTCGTTACGCCCATCCTTCAAATTACGTGTGGAGTTCTTCACACAGGAGAGAGATCACAAGATTTCTAGGTACATCAATGGAGGTGTTCTCCAGAGAACCCACTTTGATACCATGTTAAAGAATAAAAGAATATGTGGAGTCACTATTTTATTATTGAAGAACTCAAGAAGCAAGAAGGGTATTGGTTTCTTTATATAGAGAGGCCAATCCCAATCCAACTCCTAATACAATCTACTAAATAAGGAAAACAAATAACCAAATCTCTTAATATCCTAAACAAAAGAGATAATTTTAAAATGAAAAATGCTAAAAATAGAAAGTAATAATTTGATGAGTGGACTTTTCTTCCTTTCCACTCAACATGGGATCTTATAGGATCTCCCAATATTAATTGGGTAAATACTCATTAAAAGATAAGATGTGCAATGTTCTCTACCCCAAATCCATATAAGCAACGAGAAAGATTCACCATTTCAGCCATCTAGCCCGTAAATCCTTGTGAATAACATGTCTTGTTAAGTAGCCATGGAAAACAACAAACCATCAAGGGGCATCTAGATATCTAGATTAAACTGCAATCTTGCAAGAATGAAGCATCCTAAGGTTGAGAAGCCACAGAATTTTTGATATATCATCCAAACACAGAGAAATCCATCTCCTAAAATCATGTCAACTACGCTCCTTACACACAAACTGCCAAAACCCCCCCAACAAACATAAAAGATCCTCCATCTGTCTATTTGATGGGCAAAATGGGAGTGTGCATGTGTTCACCAATATCTACGTAATGTGTCTAGCAATCAACAACTAAGGAATCCTTCTACGAAAGCAAAAAGATGTAGAAACATATCCGTAAGTTGGCCTATAAATGATTAATTGTCTTCCGAAAACAAAAATCCCATCCACGATCCAAGGGAATTTCGACTAAGTTGCATACCAATAAATAGAGTTAATATTAAGATTTAAGGAAATCAATCGCACACCACAAAATTTTAGAAATATGATATTAAAATTGCTGAAACCAAGGCATATCGGTGAAAGTTTGCCAATACGAACCGAGATTCGACATATGTCAACATTATGTTGTCACCATGGGTTCACACTTTTGGCTTATAAAAGGATTGGAGGTCCTTTCCAAAGGGTTAACGGTGCCTCATTTCCATTACACAGCAGCAAAGAGTGGGAGAGCTTAGGAAAAGTTGGGAGGCTTCATTGACTAGAATCAAGATATTTAAAGCCCATTTTCTTTCCTCGATCTTCATTTGAATCATTCGATTTAGTTGGTAAGTACTAAATGACTTAATGGTAAGAACAAAGTAGCAACAATGTGGATGATTGTATATCAGCATACAATTAATAGCTTGACTCAATTTAGTAGGAGGAGAGTTAGAGAGCAATGAGGGAGAATGGGAGAAGCGGTAATTGAGAGAGAGGGGAAGAGACCAAAGGCGTCATTAGGAGTGGTGGCAAGGGTAGTGACAATGAAGGTTGGACGATTGTGAAAGGGAGGTTAACCTAAAGTGGCAACAGGCATCAAGTCGACCTTGAAGGAAGGTCACATGGTGACTTTTATCATCCCAATCATGGAGGATACCACCGAACGACTATGTCGTCCCGATGCTTCCGTTGTTAGGCTTAGGAGCACTATGCCCACTGGTGTTGGGATCTAATTCAATGTCTCGAGTGTGGTGGCCTTGGTTATTGGCATGATTTTAAAAATCACACCTCGAGGCAAGGTGCAAGGAAATCATGCCTCGAGGTAAGGTGCAAGGAAATAGCCTCAAGGTCAAAGCTTGAGACATGCACCTCACTTTGTTGAGGCAGTGAGGTGTGAGGTGGTGCCAAGCTAGTGAGGTTCTAAGGTGGAGGCAAGGTGCTATCTCAATGGAGAACCCCAATACTAATGTTTAAAATCCATCCCTAGCCTAACTCTCTCACCTAACCCTAAATTATTATTTTTCTTAAGTTATAGTTGGGTTATTTTTGTTTGTTTTTTTTTGACAAAGTTGCACATTTTGCAACCAAAAATGAGAAAGAGAATTCACATCCCCAACGATATTTTCCACCTACACCCGCTCCCCTATTCCATGAGAAGAGCTTCATTAAACTCCTTCGAAGGTCGAAGATCAAGACCACCCCTCTTCTTTGGTCTAAAAACATCCTTCCAAGGGACCAGATGTAGAAATCTTCCTACATGGTCAAGCCTTTAAAAAAAAAATGTTTCCATGCCAAATCCACTTACACCATGACCTTTTATGGTGGCCTAACCAAAGAAAAGAAAAAATTCAACACCGCAAACAAAACAAATTTAACCAAAACCAACCTCCCCCCTTAGATAACAACTTGGCGCTTCATTCATTCAACCTCTTCGCTATCCTATCCATCACAGGAGACCAATCAGTAGTTACCAATCACTTTCCTTTTAATGGAAGACCCAAATAGACTATAAGCAAGCAAACGATGGGACTATCAAGAATAGAGAAAATCACCCTTCCCAATGTTTTTTTTGTTTGTTATATATGCTTTGTTGTGATACTATTATATTTTGTTAGATGCTTTACTACGGGTAATTGACTCTTGACTTTTTTCTTTTCATTGGATTTTCCCTAAAAATAAGGATGTAAGTGTATATTTTGGTTTATTTATATGTTTATCATAGTAATTAGTTTCTTTTTCTGTTGGGTATCTATTTCGTTTATTTGTTCTTGTTATACATTAGTGTGGTTATTGTTTAGTTCTTTTTTTATGTGATTCTTATTTATTTTTTGTTCTTTATACAAATCATTTAGTTACCATTAGAATATGTTTGGTCCCTTTTTTTTGTAATTACTATTTATGCAGTATGTATGTATATTTTTGAGTGTTTGTGGTTACTATTTACATATTTATATGTGATATAGTTAATGTTTATAGTATGATTTGAATGTTTTGAATTTCTTTTTTATATCTGTTTGCATGGTAATTACTATTCAACCATCACCATTTAATTAGTTTTTTTATCATTTTTTTATCATTGTTTGGAGGTTTGTCTTTTATCTAAATGTCACTTCTTGTGTAATTTCACTCTTTGAATGTTGTGATAGAAAAATGGCATGCGAGCTTATTTTTATATTATTTTTTCATTACTAGTACTTAATAAGTATACATCTACGTCATTTTTTCTTTTTTTCCCATCCAAAATGTGAGGCTTATGCTTTAAATGCCTCGAGGCTTATGCTTCACCTCAGTACCGCCTCACATTTTTTAAAACATTGGTCATCGAAGATCCTCGTGTGCTCATTGAAGCAGGAAACTAAAAGTGGTCATACTGCAATTTTGAATTTTATAATTCTTGGTCGAGGAGTTTCGTTACAAGAGGTTAGAGCTATAATGAACCTAATCGCAAAAGAGACCTTTACATTGCAGTGGAAGGGTGAGAGGCATTGGGTTAAAGTCGTGGCTTCGTTGTAGGATGCGGAAACTATCAAAAAGGTAGCTTTTCGATTGCCTCACAGTAGCTTCTTAGTGTACGATGCAGTTGAGATCATCATCACCTAGATGGGGAGTTTTCTTGGTTGTTGAGGACCCAAGGTTTTCCGGAGAACTTACCAAGGTTCTCAGCTTTGCAAGCTCTAGAAGCCACGTTCAATCACCTTCATCAAATTGTGGTCGCAAAGGTCCTCATTTTGGTTGACATCAAATTAAGATCGATAATTCTCATGGAGGTGAATCTCGTTGATGGTGGAGGCTAGTGGAATCAGAAGGTCACCTTGATCGCTCTAGAACATCTCCGACCATGGTTGGTGGTGGCGAGGATCGGGCTCCAGTAGGCCATGGCTCTGGAACACATCCAATCCCAATTGCTTGGTTTCAAGACTTGTAGTTGTTGTCCTTAGTGCATAATTTTCGACCTTCTCCAAGGTCACCTGATTGTTTGGCGTGGAATGGAGGACCTTTTCTAATATACTACAAGGAATGGAAGGGAATCCTGGTAATAATGATGTAATGGGGGTTGTCGATATTTTTGAAGATTGAAGGTACCCTTAAAAGTTAAGGTTTTCTTGTAGTTGCTTCTGAAGGGATAGCTAGTCACTAAGGTGCGTAGGAGCCAATGGGTGGAAGATGCAAATATTGTTTGTAGTCTCTATCATCATGATGATGCAGATATCCTCCACCTATCTTGGTCTTCTGAATTTTCCAAGCATCCATAGGCGAGTTTAGGGCTGCCAGGTGTTAGTGTATTTTCCATGGACAAGTTTTGAGCTTCTTTCAAGAACGGTATCTAGATGAATTACCACTCCTCTTTATGGTTGCAACGTAACATGACAATTTTTCAAGGAGAAAGGACTTGGGTTGAAAATGTTGCAAGGAAAGTTAAGGGTCTTTGATTTTTGGATGCAACATTTGTAATTTTTTTTGGCTTGGAAGTAGAATGAAGTAGATAGCTACTAACCTCTAGTAGCCATCCTTTTATTTTTCCAAAAGAAAAAAAAGAATGTATATTAACATAGCATTTTGAGCACTTTTCAAAAACATAACATCTTAATCATTATCTATATTTCATAATCATAATACCCTAAATACCACTAAGTTAAGACTATTAAGTATGGAATCACTAATTAAATGAACAAAGAAGAAAAGAAACCAAAATAAGTAGAACCCACAACAAGTAGAGGAAAGAAATGGAGATAAGAAAGGCAATGGATGAAAAGCCCAAAGTACCCTCCTCCCATCTCTATCATTTCCATCGTACAACATAGAAACAAAGATAGATATGCCCCTAACGTTCTTGGGCTCTTTTTCCCAAATGACAAGGAATTCAAGGTTAAACAGGGCCTCTTCCTTGAATCTTGTCATTATCACGTACTCGACGAGAGATCTTGACAAGCATCATTGCCCCTCTCACTCCTGCAAGATTGTCGGATTGGGCTTACGCCCAGACTGGATATCAAAAGGCTAGTGTTGAGTTTGGCGCAATCCAAAAGCGTGGAGGCTCTTCCACATGAGGATAATGGGTAGCAACAGGTGCTACCAACAACCCCTATTCTCACGACAGAGAAGAGAGAGAGGGTGCAACCATCGATTGAGAAGAAGAGAGGGAGTTGATGTGTTGATGAAGTACTTCTTTAACTTAACGATAGGAGTTGAAGAAAATGAACTATCATATTTTTCTAAGCCAACCCTACACTTATTTAAATAAAGGAGTGAGGGAAAAACATACAGGAGAATCCAATAAGAAAATAAAAATAGGAAATAACCCAACAATATAAGGTAACACTCCCCCTCAAGCTGAAGCACATATATCAACCATATTCAGCTTATTCTTACACTTCTCAAACATTGGATGTGATAGTGGCTTAGTGAACATATCTGCAGTATGTTCTAAAGATGCTAGGCAAACAGTACGAAGCAGACCCTGCTGGATTAGGCTCCTCGTATTGTGACAATCCGCTTTCACGTGCTTGGTCCATTCATAAAACATGGGATTGTTAGCAATGTAAGTAACTACCATGTTGTCACAATACATCTCCATAGGTTCTTGAAGCGTGACATGAAGGTCTCTCAACAAAGATTGTATCCAGCTCACTTCGGCAGTTATATGTGCCATGGCACAGTATTCTAACTTAGCACTAGAGCGTGACACCACACCATGCTTCTTGCTCCTCCAAGTCACCAGATTTCCAACAACAAACGTAAAGAAACCTGTAGTAGACCTCCTGTCCCCAATATCACCTGCATAATCTGCATCGGAGTAACCAACAACCGTTATAGGAGCTTTCTTCTGAAATAAAATATCTCGACCTGGAGCTTCCTTAATGTATCTCAAGACTTGCATCACTGCCTGCCAATGGTCATCAGTAAGTTTGTCCAGAAACTAACTCGACTTATCCACTGCAAGACTAATGTCTAACCTAATGATGGTCAGATAAAGTAATTTCCCCATCAGCTGTCTGTAAGCTCTCTTATCTATCAACCTTACTGAGTCATCAAATAAGTGAACCTTTGGATCCATAGGGATATTCGCACCCTTAGATCCAAACATGCCAGCCTCCTAAAGAATATCCAAGGTATATGTCCTCTGAGACAGGACAATACCCAGTTTACTCGTGGCAATTTCAATGCCCAAGAAATACTTAAGTTTCCCAAGGTCCTTCATAACAAACTGTCTTGCCAAATATTCTTTCACCTGAGATATACCAACTACGTCATCTCTGGTCAGTATTAAATCATCAACATATACAAGTAAAGCCACAACACCACTGCTAGTCTTCCTCACAAACAAAGAATGACAAGAACAGGACCTCTGCAATCCAACAACTAACAAGGCTTCTGATAAGTGTTGAAACCATGCCCTAGAGCTCTACTTAAGGCCATAGATGGCCTTACGTAGTCTGGATACGTACTTCCCCTAAACCTCAAAACCGGGAGGCTACTGCATGTATATCTCCTCCTAAAGATCACCATAAAGAAAAGCATTCTTGACGTCTAGCTGGTGTAGTAGCCATCCGTAGTATGCCGCAACATAGATAAGGATACAGACGGTGAAGAGACGAGCCACCGGTGAGAAAGTGTCAAAGAAATCCACCCCAAAGGTTCGAGTGAATCCTTTGGCTACAAGGCAAGCCTTATATCGAGAAATAAGCCCATCAAGATTGTATTTCAAGACAAAGGCCCACCTAATACCAACAAGATGCGCACCAGAGGGTAACGGAGTAAGCTCCCAGGTGCCTCTGTCACGAAGAGCAGCCATCTCCTCCTCCATGGCAGACTTCCAATGCAGATTCAAAAGAGCCTGCTGATATGAAGTAGGTGTCTCAGAGCTAGACATAACAGCTATGAAGGCATGAAACGCAGCACTAAGAGAGTCAGTGGCGATTGCACTCCCAACTACACGGTACTGGGCACATGAATGAGGAACCTTACAAACGACAATAAGAACATCATCATCAGTACTGATGAAGACAAGACCTGGAGAAACATCAACAGAAGCACTGTTAGTGGGCTCAACACATACCTAAGCGGGGGAGGACGATGCTGACTCAGTAGGAGCTGAGGAGGAAGAGGGGTGGGGGCTTCTCTCTGTAAGTAACAGGTAACTGATATGTAGTACCCTTAAATGTCTTCTCATCTAACGGGTCTACTCTAAATATGCTCATAAGTGACTCTAAAGAAGTAGAAGGCCTGCTAGTGCTAGGAAAATCATCCATAGATATAAAAGGCACAAGCATAGGCACAGTTGTCTCCACATCACGTAACTGATGAGCTTACATCGAGAAATATGAAATCGATTTGTGGAATGTGACATCAGCACTAATATAGTGCTTCCGATGTATAGAATTAAAGCACCTATACTCCTTCTGAGTGCTGCAGTAACCAAGAAATACACACTTGATTGTTCTAGGTGTAGGCTTATCACGACCAGATCCAAACAAATACACAAAAGCAACACAACCAAACATTATCAGAGGTACTTAAAAGAGATCTACATCAAGATATAAAACTATCCATGGTACTTAAGAATGACTGAAGAGGGAAGCCTCTTAATAAGATAGCAGGCTGTAAGGACTGCATCTCCCCAGTAGGTGTGTGGTACGCTATTCTGAATAACCAGGGCATGAGCCATATCTAGAATGTGTTGGTGTTGGCATTCTACAACCCATTCTGCTGTGACGTGTGGAGGCAGAAGGTCTAATACATAATGCCAAGAGAGCTGCCAACTGCTTGGTGCAAAATTCCAATGCATTAGTTTTAATACACACCACACTGAGTTTTGACAAATGCCAGAAAGTGTTGAATGATGGAACCAACATATGATTTATTATGTATCAAAAATAATTATGATAGGCGAGAAAAATCATCAACAAGAAGCAAGTAATAACAATGACTATGTCTATCTCCCACACGGTTAGGACCACAAGCATCACAATGAATTAAATCAAAACATACTAAACTACTAGACTACATAGACATAGGAAAACTGGCTCTGTGATGTTTCTCTACCTGACAAGCATCACATTAAATCTTTGTGGCAAGCAAAAGATGTGGGATAATCCGACGTAATTTGTCCAACGATGGATGGTCTAGTCGTCTGTGCCACTGCAAGGCACTCCCAGCAAGACTCATCTGACAAACTGCAGCAACTGGACTTGTAATAACCGGTACACCCCCATCCTCATGTCTGCCACCAATCGTCCTCCCTGTCATGTGGTCTTGAAAAGTACATCCAACAACATCAAAAATAGCATGGCAATTCAGCTACTTTGTAATAGTACTAATGAAAAGCAACTGCATGATCATGTTGAGTACATAATAAACATCTGAAAGATGCAAAGTAGATGTAACAAGCACCCCCATTTACCACAAATAGGGGCATGCCTACCATCTACTAGCTAGACTGAATATCCCTATGGAACATCCTGCATACCTCCAAAACACTGAGGATTCCCAGAAAGATGATCTGAAGCGCCAAAATCTATCAACCTAGTACTATTGGTACATGATGCCAATGCATAAGCGACTGTGCCTGAAGACTCTTTAATAGAGAGAACATATCACAATCTTCTAAAATAAGCAACAAACTAAATCCTAATCAAATCATATCTCCTATTATTAAAAAGAACAAATCCTCTAAAATAAACTTTCTAACAACCAAATCTACCAAACAAAAGACTACCAAACTTAAACCACAAGACATACCAAAAATCCCATAAGATCGATGCCCCTTTGGATGTTTCCGAAATTGCCGCATGGCCTAATAGGACTGCCACGTTGCACTTCTATTCTCCACAACTAGAATGGCCAATTAGCACCCACAATGCCAACCCAACTTTCTAATGTGATTTCCATTAAAAAAAATCAAAATGCTTGTCCTAAATGAATGATCAAAGTGTGGTTTTCCTTTTTAGGATGGGCTTGCTCTCCACCTTCTCCCATTTGTTAAGCCACTAAAAGACCTTGGAAAAAAAAAAGTTACACGAATTTGTTGAAACACTTGTTCTTCTATTTTGCTGAGGTGCCATGATGTATGCTTCTTTCTAATAATGACATTGTGTTGATTGATGAGACAAGAGGTGGAGTGAATAGAAAACTTGAACTTTGGAGGGAAGTCCTGGAAGCTAAAGGACTACGCCTAAGCAGGACAAAGACCTGGAAGCTAAAGGACTACGCCTAAGCAGGACAAAGACTGAGTATATGAAATGTAAGTTTAATAGTAGAGGAAACAGTGAATGGATGGATGTAAAAATTGGAGAAGAGCGCATTCCAATGAAGGATATTTTTAAGCACTTGGGATCTATTTCCAACAAGATGGTGGAATTGATGAAGATGTTACACATAGAATTAATGCAGATTGGTTGAAATGGAGTGGTGCATCTGGTATTCTCTATGATAAGAAGGTTCCTTTAAAAGTCAAAGGAAAGTACTATCGAGCTGCGGTAAGAGCAACCATACTGTATGGTTCTGAATGTCAGGCTATCAACTATATGCAAGTGCAGAAGATGTCTGTGGCAGAAATGAAAATATTAAGATGGATGTGTGGTCATACAAGAAATGACCATATTTTAAATGAGATTATTCAAGAAAAGGTTAGGGTGGCACCGATAGAGGATAAAATGAAAGAGACATGCCTAAGATGGTTTGGACATTTGCAAAGAAGACCACTAAATACTCTAGTTAGGAGATGCAAGAAGTTGGAGGCTGAACCTGCTAAAAAGGGACGAGGAAAACCAAATAAGTGTTGGAAAGAAACTATTAAGTATGACATCAATTACTTTAATTTAAATCTTGAAATGGCTCAAAATCGATCTGTGTGGAGGCAAAGAATCCATATAGCCGACCTCACTTAGTGTGGGAAAGGACTTGGTTGTTGTTGTTGTTGTTGTTGTTGTTGTACTAGTTCCTCCATTTTGAGTTGTATTTCCCATTCTATGGGCATCATAGTAAGCAATGGACTCTAGATTGGCATGCCTATGAAGATTGGTATGCACATGCCAAACTATAAATTTAAGATGGAGTATGCTATCCTGCACAATTGCATAAAGGATTAGAATTCAAGGACATGATGGAATATGTGGTTGCCCAATACTGGTTCATTTAGTCTACGGCGATTTCATCATAGAAGTTATTTTTTGAACAGTTCATGCCAGAAGTTACAAAGACCAACTCGGTTTGACTTGTTCTGAGTTGCTTTAATTCAGCCTAACCATGGCAAAATGAGCGAGATACCTCCTCCTTTCAAAAAAAAATGAGTGAGATATCTGAGTTCTTGAATCAAGTACCTCAGAAGAATATGACCTGCATGTTATCTGCAGAGATCTGCAACACACAAAGTGACACATGATTGCTGCTTGTTAAGGCCATCCATTATTCCTAATAGGTCCTTTTAGCTGCAGGAAAAGTAGACCCCTACATAGAGAGGAAAAAAATCACTGACAGGAAAGGAATGGCAAACCCTGGAAAGTGACCAAGGCTAGAAGCTATGTCACAGTGGCCACGGAAGAGTGGAACTAGAAAGAGGAATAAAATGTAGGGATGATCGACAATTTCAGGTTTGTCTTTCTGTATGACAGAAAAGCAAGGATTAAAAAGAAAATGCACTCAATAAAGACCATATCTTACAGGGATAGGCTCGAATCATAACAACTACTCACAGATATGGATCTTATATAAATCCAATTTCAATAGTGACAAAGTGACCAAGTCCTGCAACATTTCCCATGACGGATTGCAATGACAATAATGCTTTAAGAACCACTCGAATAGACTAATTGCACCATTGATCTATAAGATCTGCTGCCTTGAATACAGGTTAGAAGGTCAAAGAAGGTCAAACTACAAACTGAATGAGCTGCTTCTATACAAAAATAAAGAATCTCTGATCCCTCACCCCTCGTAAGAAAATTAATCACACTGATCTCTAGAAAATTATCAAACAAACAGCACTTTCTACAGCAGCCATAATATGACAATGAAGATGAGAACCACTTAAGAAGACCACAGGGGCATGCACCCCTCGGAAAAGAACAAGACCACAATTATATGGCATCAACTGCCTCCCATTCACCTTCTTTTGATGTCTAGATGCTTTATTTGCACTCTCTTATCACCACAAAGTCAATAATTGGTAACTCTCCTTATTAGATGACTTATGAGAGACTTTATTTGATTTCATGTTTTGCAACTCTTGGTTCTTCCACTATCCCTCCATGCAAAGAGACCTAGGATTTCATTGATCAGTAAGACATTTCACTCATCAACATGGTATCACAGTGATAGGCACTTGTCCTGCTGTCACTATCAAACACTTTCTTCAACCTTGCATGGCCTTCTATGGTTGAGGAATGATAGGAAACCCAGTTGACAAGAGACGATGGAATGGTATCAGGCAATGGAGAATAGCAATGGCTAATTAGAACTTAGCACTGCTTTGAACAAGCAAGGAATCCACCACAATAAGAAGGTACATGGATGATGGTGCATGCATTTCAAGGTCAACAATTATCTCTCCTCATTCCCCTCTCTTTCATCATAGTCATCCATCCTCTAGTTTTCACCATCTCTTCCCTTTCGCGGTCATGATGCCTCTCTCCTCTTCTAAACTCGCATTGCTTCTCTCCTCTTGCTCTCTCTTTTGGCACTCTTTCTTTTACAAACCTATTATCACTCTTGTTAAGCATTAGTGGAGTCACTCAACGTGGTATGGTACAACCTCCTCAGTCAAGTTCATTGAGCTTTGACTCTAATGACAAAAGTCAAGAGGCCTATATCTTTATTGTTTTTCCCCTTCTTCCAGCCACATCTTGCAAGACAAGACAACCTCCTTTCCATTTTATTATCAGAAGCTTATAGCCCAAGCACGGGCACTCGAGGCATTCTCTCTTTGCTTCCATTTCTCCTAGTTCACTTTACCTACTTTTAGTTTTGGCTCCCAAAATATGCCTATCCAATGCTTTGGCTACCAGAAAACAAACAATTAGTATATCAACTTACATGACAACATTATTCACTGGTTCAAACCAGCATCCTTACTGTTTCAACCAAAAACAAACGCCATCGTGGGTCAGTACTTGTTGGTCTTGACAAAGTAGCAAAGCTAGGTTACCAACCAGGAGGAACACAGCTTCAAGTAAATTGCTGAAAGGAAAGAAAGAAGACGATGAAATAGCAAAACATACATCTTCCGGAAGCCTCCCCAGCTCTTTAACAAAAACATTGCACACTTGATCGTAAGAAGAGACCGGACACCTCTTCAACATGGATGCCCGAAATATTAGTAAGTACTCAGAGGGAACAACATAATCCTGGAACAGACACAAAATTTGGTGAGAGAGGCAAATAGAGAATAAATATCATACCTGACATCCTGATCAAAAGCTCCAAGTATACCTTAAATTACTACCAAACTTTGATACTTATCACAAGATTCACTTCTGGTTACAAGATCAAGGCCAAAGCACACAAAGCATAGGAATCAAGAAAAATGAGCAACATGAAAACATGGCATCATATGATCACAAAAATCATAGATAAAAGCAATTCAAATATAAAAAACACTTGCATTTCTAAGATGCAACAACTTCAAGTTACTTGCACAGAGACACCCACTAATTCTGATGGTGATTTTGATATTCCAGATCTTAGAATTTTGAATATATTTGATACCTTCCATACCTAAGGCTTACTTAGGTTGGTTGTATTTTGTAAGATAGTCCTCATAAAGCAGGTGGAATAGATATTGCCATCCCAATGAAGGCGACAATTTGCAAAAGTACCCACAATTAACATCTATGTTTTTTCCTCTTTTCCATAAGACCTGAGACTATAACAACCACTGATTCATATCATTCGTTGTAAGAATTAATTCAAGCATCATTCATATGTGGAAGAAATAAAGATGAACCAATAAAAGCTGAGCTCCAACGTAAATATAACAAAGCCTGATCAAAAAAATAGTAATCAACTAAAAGTTCATCACATCAATGCACCAAAAAAGCTTTTCAAATAAAAAAAAATACAAAGAAAGAAAGATGGTAGATCTTAGAATAGCTCAGGTATCCAAAATCTCCTCCGACAAGTAAAATCTAGATGGACCCTATACAATTTGTCAACCAAATACATAGAGAAAGAAATAATTGTTCTATTACTCCAAGAAACCCTAGGCCTTTATATAAAGGTGAGGCTAGGAAACAATTATAAACAAGCTCTCAAAAAATATAAAAAGTAAGAAAACTTATGAAAATGACCACATAAAAAAGAGTTATCTGTCTACACTGAAACTTATGACAATGACCACATAAAAAAGAGTCATCTGTCTATAGTCACCCTTAAGCTAGAGCATAGAGGTATATCATGGTCAACTTGGAACAACACCAATCATAGTATGAGCGAGAGAGAGCCTTGGTAAACATATCTACAAAATGATCTCCAAAGGCCACATGTGACATGCAAATGAATCCCTTTTGAATCATATCTCAATCCACTTCCAAATGCTTTGCTCTCTCATGAAAGACTAGATTATTTGCAATAAAAAAGGTTGTCTTGCTATCACATCTCATCGCCATTCGATTAGAAACCAGAATACGAAGATTACCAAGTTTGGAGCAAACCTACATTAGCTTAAATGTAGCCTAGATGATTGCCCTATACTCAAACTCTACACTTGATCTCGCCACTACAGTTTATTTCTTAATTCTTCATGTGTCTAGATTGCCTCCTACAAATATGCAAAAGCCAGTGATAGACTTCCTGTCCTTTGGAAATCTGACATAATCAGCATCAATGTAAGCTACAACATCCACGGACCATCCATGAGTAAATAGTAGACCCTTTCCTAGAGAGATTTTAGGTACTTAAGAATCATCGAACTATATCCCAGTGTGCCCTCCTGGGTTTATCCATAAACAAGCTCACCTTGCTTATTGCAAGGGCAATATTAGGGTGTGTCACTATGATATACAACAATTTTCCCAACAAGCACTTGTGCTATCTAGCATCAACTTATCCCAAGTTATCATCATATTAAGTGCACAATCAGGTCCATGGAAATTGAGGTTGGCTTGGCAAAGTATCAAAGTAACTCTAAGTCCTTTGTAACAAAGTGTTAAGCTAAAGACACCTTGATAACCTTAATCCCCTATGCATCCTAAACTCTAGCCAACATGATGTCATCACAGACACTAACATTACTATAGTCCCTCTGTCAATCTTTTGTACGAAAAGAGAGTGATCTGCTAAAGACCTCCTGAAGCCAATTCTACCAATAACATCTCATAATTTCTAAAACCAAGCACGTAGACTCTACCTGATCCCATAAATCACCTTATGGAGACTATAAACTTTGGTACACTCCCATCAGTCTCAAATCTAGGAGATTAGTGCATATACACTCCATCTTGGAGGTCACCATAAAGGAATTTGTTCTTCACATCTAGCTGATAAGGGAGCCAATCTAGGTGAACAGCTACAAAGATGATTATCCTAACTATTAGCAATCATGCTACATGAGAGAATATGTCAAAGTAATCCATACCATAAGTCTAAGTGTACCCCTTGAAGAAAGCATGAGCCCTAAATAAAACCATCAAGATGGTACTTTACTATGTACACCCATCTGCGAGCTTGGACGATGGAAAAGCTGAAGAAGAAAAGATGTAGAATGCTTTTGTTTTTTTTAATTTAAGATGGAGAATGCTTATGTAGCCTTTGACTCAATTTGGAATCCAGTGACTACCTCGTGCAAGGATTCTATGTTCACAATCAATTCTAAGATATCCTTTTCGGTCACAATTCTCAAGGCTTTCTAATCCAAAGAAACTTTTCATAAAAAGCTATCATTATGCTAAATGGAATATGTCAAGCATTACTAACTACATGGGAGGATTGCCTTCTCTATTTGCACATTGTCCCTCTCCGCCTTTGTGAACGTCATCCTTCTTACCATTAATGTCCCTATTTTCATCCTTCCCTAGCCCAAAGGTCTTAACATCTAGTGATCATCAAACAATCATCTAATGATAACAAAGGGTTGGGTAAGACATCAATTGTCTAGTTTAAACCTTTCGAACAAAAAAAAAAAAAGATGGGATTCTTGATTATTCAAGATCTAATGAAATCCTACGTAGGGTTCAATGGAATTTCCTATATCCTTATATTTTCCAAGAAAATTTCAATTTCTTAAAGAAGAGTCGAAGAAGTAGATTCATAACTCCATTCCAATATCAAAAGAAAAAATTCATAACTTGTTTTCACATTTTGATAAAAATTCCCATCAATGGTATTTTAGGTAGAAAGAAATATTTCATAGAAAAATCCTCCTTATTCCAAAAATGTAAAATACTTTGACAACATTGTAAAATGGGATTATTCATAACAAAATCTTCCTTATTCCAAAATATAAAATACTTTGACAACCATGTAAAATGGGACTTTTCGTAATTGAATCCTCCTTATTTTAAAAATGTAAAATACTTTGATAATCTGTGAAATGGGATTATGTAATCCTCCCCTTTCATAACTAGAAAAAAAATGTGTTATTCAATAGCTAGGGAAACTGATGAAATCACAAATAGCACGAAATCCAAAAAATCACTCTCAATTTATCACATGGACTCCCATCACTCCCCATAAGGAAATATCACATGAAATTTCAGGATTGGATTCCACTGTCCCTTCTTGAATCCAATCCCTCCTCATCTAGGATTGAATCCAAATAGAAAAAATAGATCCAAAAGTAAGAGTTTTGTTTGAGTAAAAGCATAGCAGATTCTAAATAGGTCTATATTATTCTAATAGAGAGAATCAAAATGTAAGTGGAATTCTATGGATTTCCTTTGTATTAGAAGCAAGACATGTTACACAGACTACAGAGCCAACGACTACTACAACAAAAGGAGGCTCAATAAGGCTCCAAGTACCTTGAGAAAACCAAGGTTGGCATCCCATCTTCTACAGCTTGCACCACTTCAAATCGAGAAATGCCTCCTGACAAGTGACTGGTATATTTGTAGCCAATAAGGCACTAACAAACTACTTATACTAAGGGATCAAGCTCACCATTAAAAGTCAAAAACATATTTGAAGATAGGATGCATGGCACATAACCAATTCCCTTATGCACAACAATAGGAATATCAAGACTATCATCTCTTGAGTCATTTGCCATAACTGGATCAGACTGTTGTGGACTACATACAAGTATGCTAGACTCCTCCTAAGTGTTCAAAACACCTGTAGCCCCCAGCACATCAAAACTAGAAGCATCAATACTATCATGGACAAGAATTACCTAGGTGCAAATGGAGGCATAGGCTCAAAAGGAAGGGAGTCAACTTCCAGCACATGACAACGAGAATGAATCATCCTAAACCCAGTATCAAGTCCCACATCAATATCAACTAGAAAGGGGATGAGTAAATGCTATGACACATAAGCCAAAAGAGTAGTAACGTACAAACTCAAAGAAGGTGACATATGCACTAACATAATAACCACGACCAACTATGTCATAACATCTATGCCTCTTTTAGTCCTAGAATATTCAACAAAGATACACTTGACAAACTGAAGAGATAACTTATACCAGTCGGGGCCAAAAAGGTATACAACGGTGGCACACCTAAATACCTTAGGTGGAACCCACAGAGCTCAAGTTCAAGAAACAAAATGGGGTATGGGACTTGAGACAATAGAGGGCATCTAATTGATTAGGCAACAAGTGATAAGCACGACATCACCCCAGTATGAAAAGGGTGCACTATTCTAGATCAGAAGAGACTTAGCAATATCTTGACAATGTTTCTTGTTGGCTACACCATTTTGTTGTGAAGAGTAAGAGCAATTGGTCTAGTGAATGATGCCATACCCTAGAAAAAGGCATGAAGAAACTAGGTACAGAATTCCAAGACATTATTAGACCTAATCGTTTTTAAATTAGCACCAAATTGATTCTTTATTTCTAACAATCTTTGATTACATCACCCACATCTGACTTAGATATCATTGAAAACACCCACGACAAATGAGAAAAGTCATCAATAGCAACAAGATAAAACATGTGCCCCATATGATCAAAGCACAACTAAGATCCCCGATATCAAGATGAAGATGGAACATAGACATAAGAATTACGACTTTGTTGACTAGGAAAAGAATGCTTGTGGTGCTTTCCCAGCTAACAACCTTCACACATGGAATCTGTGGTATCACTCGTCGGAGATTGAGTAATGAAAGATGACCATTCTCAAGTGCCAAGAGTACCCAAACTGCTAACAAAATTGCCTATATACCAAATTGCCACTACCTGTTCTACTAGGTATGACTTAGGTAGCAACCCCACCCATGGCTGTAACCATAAACATAGCAATGACCAATAAAGATAGTTCCGATGGTACTAATTTTTAAAACTTTGGCATTATCATCTAAGTCCGCCAAATTTAAGTTCTTGATCTTCCAAACAAGATTATCATGTTGCACAAGAAGAAACTTCAATTCTTCAAAACCAAGAAGAGGTAACCTAGCAATAACAATAATGATTTAAACATCTAACACTCCCTAAGTCCAAAAAATCAATGTATAGATTTTATCATAGTCACTTATGATACATCTAATGAGAGCAAGTTCACTGCATATTATCTACAACTTATTACAACACTCAACAACGCTCATCTTTCGTTGAGTAGCCAAGTCAGACTTCAATTTGGAGATATTGGCTTTAACCATTTGGCAATATCCATCGTGGAGGGAGTCCCATAGTCCCTTAGCAACCAGAATAATAGACAATTTGCATAACTTCTCTAGGAAGAGTCTACTCAATCCACCTATCAAGTTGTTGATTTGCCACCTAAGGGGTCGACATAGCGGTATATCCCCCCATTGGCATTCAAGAGGTCATGGGATCATGCCCACCATATTTACCTTCTCCAAAAATGAAAGAAAAGTTGTTGATTCAAGGCAAACCACTAGCAATACTCAAGATTCTGAATAAAACATCTTACCTGGTCAAACACAATTCTTTCCCTAAATCACTTGCAACCTTTTCCTGTGGGTACTTTGGAGCATAGGAAAGTGCCCTCAACACATATGATAAGTCATCGTCCATGAAGAAATGGAAGAATCAAACATTCCACAATAAGCAATTCCCATTTCTTCATTAGCTAAGCACTGGCGAAGTACTAATACTTGGTGAGTAAAGGTCAACAATTTGATGAAACAGCCACTCATCAACTGGCTCTACCACCTTTTGCAACCTTGAAAATCAAGTATATGCCTAATAGTTGTAGATTTTTATATATTAACACACATAACAATTATTCAAACCTTGTCCCTCTCAACATCCAAATATTTTATCTAGCTATTAAAAGAAGGCTGGTTACAAGGATATAAACGAAGGCAGAGGGCTTTGGGGTAGAGAAACAAATTGCTCATTTTCAGCCAGTTGAATCACTTGTCTTTTGGTGTCAATTTGTTGTGGCAGACTAGAGTACCAATTGCTCCCATTGAATGCATGTTTTCTAATTTTGCAATCCTACTAGAGCTTTGTAAAGGGACACAAAGCTGTAGGCACTGACTCTTCCATTCTAGAATTGTGGACTCAAAAGTCTTTGCCATTATGTGGGCTACGTTGCTACCAAAAAAAAAAGGGAAAAAACGAAAATGCAACCATATTTGACAATCATCGAGCTTTTGTCAAAGAATGTTGTTAGTAGTGCACAACATTTCACCTCCTTATGGGGGATGGACTTAGTTTGGTTGATCGACAAAAAGATGATATTTTTTGTATTGAAGGTAAGTGACTACTAATCTCAAGCTCTCGTCTTTTTACCTTCAGAAAAGAAATGGATCCCTATCAGCTTCCAAGCTCAAAATCCAGGATTCTAATGCCTATGGTGTGGGAAGGAAGGAAAGAAACAATTTTGAAAGAGACCCCTCTGCCCTGACTACTGAAAACCAGATATCAGAAGCCAACGGAAGAAGGATGCACCAAAAAGAAAAGAAAAAAGAAATAATTTTCTGACAGACATACCATAGTAACACCATACCAGCTGAGCAATGTGCTGTCCGAGCTTGATGTAGATGCCACCGTTGCGGAAGCAGAGCTCCCGAAGCCTCCGCGCGGATCTCACGTGGACCTCGTGCTTCATTTTGGCGTAGTCGCCGCTCCCTTCCTGGAGGCCCCTCAGGGAATACTCGTAATCTGCAAAGACAGTGGCAGTTAATAAGCAGAGAGTGAATATATTAGTGGACATGAGTTACGTTATTACGGACCGAAGGCGATGGCGGCGGCGGTGAAGGAGAGGCGGAGGATGCGGACGGGGACGATGGTGCAGATCTTGACGGCGGTGGAGGGGTCGTCGGAGGTCGCCACGAAGGCGCCGCCTCCAAGGAGGGCCCCGGCGGTCGATGCCTTCAGCCACGATCGCCGGAAGAAGCGGGCGGCCATGGGGAGGGTGGGTGTGCGGCTGGGGATGATGCGAGCTGGAGAGGAGAGGGAAGCGCAAGGACGAGTGTGACGATTTGCGGGAATAAAGTAACAAATGATGGATGGCTTCGACCAGTCGGAATGGCATTTGGGCAGGGGGCGAATTTAGACGAGGGTTTGAAATTCCCTCTTGACCCCATGCACGCCTGCTCCCCCTTCACCCATCAATACGTTCCCGTGGAATTCCTCCCTCTTACTAAGAAACACTTTTGTTGAACATTTCATGAAAGAAATAAAATACAAATAAAAGGAGAGAGAGAATAACTAATCATCACTCTAATTATATATGTATGGCATCTTCTCCACCACCTCATTCATACAACCCGTCTAACCATCACTCCATCCTAGATGACCCCCTCGAGTTTCTCCCCTCTTACCAAATGATCACTGATCGTCCTCTTCAACGAAAATATCACCGGTGATCTGAAACATTATGAGCATATTTTAATAGCTTATTCCTTAGGCAAGCGGCCATTTTATAGTCTTCTCAAGAGTTCATTACCAACTTCTGGAAGCTCAATGGGCATTTCCTCTTCCACTCCCATGACAATGATATCTTCATTAATTTTGAGTTCTTCAACAAGGAGGATGGTGCTAATGCCCTTAAGCAAGGACTTAGTTTATGCATGGGGCTTGGTTGGTGGTTCATCAGTGGTCACCGAAGGCTCCCCTCGCACGAGTTGAGCCAATCTCAGCACCATTCTAGGTGTGCTTCATGGATCTTGGACTTCATCTCTGATGAGGGGCAAAAAATGCCTTCAAACCCGAAATCCCGCTATAGCCTGAAAAGAAGGATCAGACCCAAAGAAGCTTGAAAACAGTGGGATCGGAGATCCAACCTGCCTACATCTATGGAAAACTTCCTGCACAGACGGATCTGACAATCCAACCCTCCTATTCACAAAAAGGTCAGGCATAGCCAGACCCAAAGGATCCCATCCGTTAGAGGGGACGGCGAAAGTACAGCAAGCCTGTGCCCACAATAAATGCTGACAATGGTAGCCACTATTAATAATCTGGCAGTGCGCGTACAATTATCGAGCGGCGTATCTGTTCAGAAGATCTTGCTAGAAGCCAGATCTCAGCACTATAAATAGCTGGGGAAGGCCCCCAAGGCCTCCCACAAGCAACTTGAGAGAAATCGAGAGACTATATACTTTGTAATCTGGAAAACTTCTAGCGCATAATTGGGAACTCCATTCTCCCCCCAGACGTACACCCCTTGTGGTGGGCTGGATAACCACTTCCTATGCCATTGTGAGATTGCTTAGATCCCACGATCGGATCATCCACCCATGGAGAAGGTCCGATCGTTACTTGAGTCGGATACTCCAAATCTTAGGGTATCAATTAATTGGCGTCGTCTGTGGAAAACGATTGTCAGTTGATAACGTTTCCTACCTCTCGAGGTTATCTCGATGGCTCCCACAATTCGCAAGTCCTCCCACGCTAACCCCGACAAAGCATCGAATCAGGTCGAGTCAAGCGTGTCAGTGTCCAAGAGACACCCCTCGCCAACCAAGTCGAACAAGGAGAAGCAAGGAGTCCTCGTTCAACCGCCAGAGGACGACGAGCGTGACCCCCTCCTTGAACTACAGGCGAGGGAAGAGTAGCTTTGGGCTAAACTGACGGCTCTTAGGGATGAGGAAATCTCAGTCACAGAGAAGCTCCTAGAGATCAAGTAGATCTAGGAGCTCGACCCACCTCCACAGTGGGAGACCAGCCAGCCCAGCCTCAACGATGAGCAACTGAGGTGGGGTCGTATGGTAGAAGATAAAAATGCCCATCTGCGCAAACAGCTCGAGAAGCTAAAGCACAAACTTAGTAGCCAAAGAGGGAAAGTCCCTCCTAACCCACTGAAGGCTCCACGCCCACCATCCTTGGAGGAGATCGCGAGGGCTCAACCCTTAGCGATCGATAGTAGGGGATCGATCCTTGAGATCATCCATCAGGTTACCAGGGCTATAAGTGGTATACGCCCCTGGGCCTACGTCACCACCAACCCCTTCACTGAAGAGGTGATGATAGCCCCCCTGCTCGAAAGATTCAAGCAGCCCATCATAGCCCCATATGATAAGACAGCGGACCCTAACAGCTTCATTCGGAGTACTGATGTAGATACATCCATTTAGGTTGAAATTCCTATTTATGCATGTTTCTAGGCTTAGATTTACATTTCAAATTATAAATATTGCATAGCATGCATCATTCTGCATTTAGAGTAGTTGTGTATATGTTAGGTTAGTTACGTCCTTTTGTGGTCAGGAGAGAAGGAGATTTATTTCGGAACCTCAGATTGATGATCCAACCGTACAGATCTGATCAGGACGACGATCGGAGTCCAATGCCTCTGAAATCACCTTGATCGGAGTCCTGTAGCACCATATACAGTTCGAGGAAGATCAACGACCAATGGACTAGGTGACGTAATTTAGAGCTTCAAATGACAAATCTGACCACATGAATGGATTTAGGTCGACGATCGTAGCCTAACAGCGTAAAAGATGACTCAATCTGACCTCTGTAGTAGCTCCTACAACGGAAAGAAGATGGACGACCCAGATCGTGCCACGTGGCGCAACCCAGGCTATCCATGCGCACGCACGCGCAACAGGGTAGAGCACGCAGGCGCATAGCGCGCGGAGGCATGGGACATGGGCCTACGAAGCACGCAGTAGTGTGGGCACGTAGCTGTCTTTAGCAACGTTTGCCGCGGATCTTCAGCGACGTTTATGATTGTCACTAAATGTCCTATGTACGAATTTGATTCTTTCCTCCACTATAAAAGGACCCCTACCCCTCCCATTTTTCTTCACCTCTTCCTTTCTTCCTCTCACCACCTTCAAGGCTCTAGAGAGAGCTTGTCCCAAGCTCGGGATGCTCCTCTAGAGTAGAAAACAAACATTTGTCCCTGCCTCTCATCCCCCTTCGTCTTATCGCCTCCCTTCGGGAAGAAGATCTTCGTCGCGACACCATCCTGCCTTGCCCTCCATTCTTGTTCGTCCCGCTCCTCACCACCTTTTTCCAAGTGACTTCAGATCAAGTCATCCTCCAAGCGACCGTCAAAGGGGATTTCTCTCACCTATCTCTATCTTTATTGCTTTCGTAGTATAGTTTTCCCGCTTTCCTAGTTGTAATAAACATTCCCTTATAAAAATACATGATTGTTTCTCTCTTTTTTTATTTTGCAAGTAGATTAGCAAGATTTCATCGACCTGATCTCTTGCCCTATTAAAAATAAAAAAAAAAATTAGAAAAGACAAAAACGACAGAAACAAATAAAAAGCAAAACGCATATCTTTCAAAACCAAATGTTCGCCTCCATGTGTTCGACCCGGGACTCACTTTTCGAGTTTCGGTTATAAATTTTATCTGATAGACGCATTTTGTGGGCTACGACGACGGGTTCTCTAAACCCAAATTTTAATTTGCGAAACCCACCATCATCATTTTGGCACCGTTGTCGAGGAGTCAATGCTCTTTGGTTTTTTTTACGTTTTCCTGCATTACTTACATATTTTTCTAACCTATCTTTCTTCTTCGATTTATGGTCTTACAGGAACCCGATCGAGGAGCTGAAGGCGGTAAATTGGAGTAAAGTGCTGGTAGAGACATTTGTAAGTTTTCCCCCACTTCCCCACACACTAGATCATTTTGCCACCTTAATATTCAAGACCTAATCTACTTAGGTGTTTTCATAAACCCTAGGATAGAAATTGTTTATCTTGTTTGTTACTCCACTCACCTCGCCATCCACACAAATAAAAAAAAAAAGTTATCTGATTGTTGGATTTCCTGAATGAGACACATTAACACCCACAACTCTCGACTTAAGGTGCACCATTCCACTTTGATTCTACCACTTAATCAAAATCTAACATGTGAATCCGGTACACCTTAACTCAACACACAAATAAGTGAGTAGACAATTTGAATAGGTTAAACATCTTGTGTGCCTTAATCAAGTGCTGCAACAGGCAATTAATTGAACTGTTTGGGCCACACCACTTAAGATAAAAGTGATTTATCAGTAACTTACCACTTAGGGTTGATTTTTAGGGCTAAACCAGGCACTCCACATTTTTTCTGATTTCTAAAGGAATACATCATCACAGTGCTTGTAAAACCTGGAGTGTTCTACTGAACCTTGATTGAACCAACCTAAGGATTAAACCCTAAAAGCTATTAAAAAACGTTAAACCCTAAAAGATACATCATCAAATAACCTTGTTTGCAAATCCTGGTTGTGCACACACACACATTTGAATTGATCATTAAGGGCACAACCCATCTAAAGGGCCCATCACATTCCAAGTGCACAATCATCTCAAGCTTAATTAAAATTGAGTAGACGTTGGCCTTAAGGATTGATTTGCTCTTCGTGGCTCAGACTGAGATTTTTTTCGATTAATATGCTTCTGCTGGTCCATCTGATGTCTAGCTAGGGGAATAGAATTAAACGACCGCGGCTGGGGGGTACACTAAGAACCGGAGGTGCATGCCAAAAGAAAAGCCTTCTCCCCAGCCCCTCCTTCTAACTGGTTGGATTGACCGGATAAAAGTAGACCAAATCAGTTATAATCTCAAGACAGGTCTTGGGAGTCTGTAGGTCTTTAGGCTAACCTACCTACGGACAAGGTTGATTGCTTGTACTGCAGGGCACCTTTCTCTCTTCTGATTTCCCTCCTACTCAACCATTTATCCTTCCACATCTTTCACACATTTTCAATCATATCCTCCTACCACCACTTATCCCCAAGATGATTACTATCCCGACTTGACTTGTAATTACCCATCCACTAGCCATGATAACTTTGATTGGGATATGAATACGGACCTCAGTGTCCATGGCCTAACCCTGGACAAGACTATGATTACTATCCTTTCCAGAGCTACAATGATTATAGATTTTCATCCTTTGATCACCAAACCAACATGATCTACAATCAGGAAGGATATAATGATTATAACACCTACCCTCCTTAGTATTCCACTGAATATAGGTAGCCACCATCCTTTAAACAACCGAAAATGACCTACTATCAGGGAGGGACCCGAGAACCTCGATATCTTGACTCCCCTAGATTTAACCCAAACCTGAACCGAACCATTCGGTTCAAGTGAACTAGGTCCAAGGCAGGGTGTTAACTAACTTGAGGAACACCATCCAATCTTTAGAAGCTCAACCAATACCATGCACTGAAGCATTGGAGCCTATGATTAAAATGATTGATGAGCTGAATAACTCTTTATTGGATTTGCTCCAAAATGTTAAGGATAGGGGCTTGGGTGAGTTTGTACTTGGGACATTGTCGTAGTTGAGGATGAAATTTGTGATTGCCCTAGTCCAATCTTGGGATGATTCTCAAGATGAACCCCCTTCAGGAGAGCCAATGGTTGAACCTGCTCAGGTGCTTGTTAGGGGGGATATATTTTCTGAGATCGGGGATTACCAGGTTGGGCTAGAGCAACCCATTGAGGATGAACCGATTCATTCACCTGAGATCCCCGAGCCAAGGAGCAAGGAAAATTATGTCTCTTTGAACTAGGAAATGGCAATTGATTTTAAGACATATATAAATGAGGATCATGAATTTTTTGACTCTAAGGGTGAAGAATCTCTTAGTGAAGTCTCACTTGAGTGTAAGGAAGATGATTTTAGTGAGACAAACGGACTTGAGGAATCTGATGAACCATTTTCTAGCCCAATCATTGAAGAGTATGATCATGTTAGGGCTAACTTGGACGATTCGAATCTTAATGATTTAATCAGTAGCCCCATTCCTCAACCACACCCTAAAGAATTGAATGATGATATTTTTGAGATCACCAGACCCAAGTCAATCCTGATTCAGTCACAATTGTTAAACTTGGGTACTTTAGATGGGTTGTACAATAATTTGGAGGTCCCGGGAACATTGATTTTAGAGGGTAGAAATGTGGAAATGAAAATCTGGGAAGCTACTTCTGAGGGAAATACAATTTTGGATATAAGGGTTTTTGTTAACCTGAAACCACATACCTTCTATCAGAACCCTTACGATATCTTCCACGTGCGACCCAAGCTTGGAATAATTGACCATCTTCCTGAGCTGAACTATAAGTGGACACCCGATTTTAATGAATCAGATCAATCCGTTGTCCAACACTTTAGTCTTGGGTTGCACACCACCAAACCATAGGTCCGGCCCCGTAAATACAACAATCTTTGGTTATGGGTTATTTTCATCCATAACCTTAGAACCACTCAACCTTAGGGCATGGGTTTGCACCACAACTTCGTCCACATCTGTGGACATCTTCTGCTAGCGAGTCTGAGGATTAATCTTTTGATTTTGATTCTAACCCGCACTTGTGAATTCTTAATTTCCTCTTTGTTTGTATTTTATACCTAGCTGAAGGCAATAAATTTAGCACGTGTGTATATTAATAATTCAAAAAAAGAAAAAAAAATAGAATTAGGAGAAGAGAACTTAGGCTTTTGGAAGTTATTAACTTTAGGAAATGATACGATATGACTTAAATACTTAGACTCTTTAGGTCTTTGGGCTTAATTAGCCTGGGTGTCCACTAGAATGTGGACTTAGTCTCGAGTCCTCACCAATTCAAATTCATCTTTAATCTAGTAAATAAATTGGGATGATAAGTACATGACTTATCAACTTGCCCTCTGATTTGAAGGGATTTTAAGTCTAAGCATCTACACACTATTCGCACTGACTCACTTTTCGACGGTTTTTATAGAAATTGGGTAGCTAATGAACTATCTAGGGTGGTATAGTTGGCAAGTTATCGTGAGTAACAGCCTATTAGCTAGTTGTCCAGAGCCCAGCCACAAGACCATTTTCTTTATACTACCTTTAAGTAAATCTTAGATCAGAGAAATCACCTACTTAGGAAAAGGAAAAAAAAGAAAAAAGTATATAGAAAAAAATAGAAAAAGGAGAAAATAAAAAAATAAACAAAACCACACTTCACCACATGAGTATGGCTGGCAAGTTGCAATGGGTAACAACCCATTGGCCGGTTGTCTAGAGCCTAGCTCACAAAAATGCACAATAATTCCCAAAACACTTAGAGAAGAAGCGGGGAAGTAGAATAAACCAGGGAGATATACACTGGTTTCGCCCTTGTGTTGACCCCATAAATAAAAGTAGGGAGAAAGCTACCATTCGAAAAGATAAACCTTTAGTCAAGGTCATATAGGGTCGTAGAAACTCGAAGTCCGTTTTAACGGCTACCTAGTAAGTCTTTCACTCTTTTCACTAGATGCTTAGCACTGAGTCCTTTTCGAGTGTTAGGTGGATCAGGTAGCCGTAAAAGGTTATCCCGAAACTCTCAAACTCCAAAAGTCAAAAAAAAAAAAGAAGAAAAATAAAAAAATGTATCTTCCCTTTTCAAATAAGGCGAGGACGTGGAGCAGTGGCAGCGCACGTGGGCACGTAGTGCGCGAAGGTGCACGACATGGGCACACGAAGCACGTCCCAGAGCAATGTCAACGTGGGCTATCTTCAGCGACATTTGCGACGGATCTTCAGCGACGTTTATGGCCGTCACTAAATGTCCTGTATACAAATTTGATTCTTTCCTCCACTATAAAAGGACCCTTACCCCCCCCCCCCCCCCCCCCCCCACATTTTTCTTCATCTCTTCATTTCTTCCTCTCACCACCTCCAAGGCTCTAGAGAGAGCTTGTCCCAAGCCCGGGATGCTCCTCTAGAGTAGAAAACAAACATTTGTTCCCGCCTCTCATCCCCCTTCATGGAGCATCCCATGGCCGTCTTCTCACCTCCCTTCGGGAAGAAGATCCTCGCCACGATGCCATCCTGCCTCGCCTTCCGTCCTCTGGCTCCGTCCTCGTTCGTCCCACTCCTCACCACCTTCCTCCAGGCAATGTCAGAGCGAGTCATCCTCCAAACAACCGTCGAGGGGGATTTCTCTCACCTATCTCTATCTTTATTGCTTTCGTAGTATAGTGCTCCCACTTTCCTAGTTGTAATAAACATTTCATTATAAAAATACATGATTGTTTCTCTCTCTCTGTGTGTGTCTCTCTTTTTATTTTGCAAGTAGATTAGTTAGATTTCATCGACCTGATCTCTTGCCCTATTAAAAATACCAAAAAAAATTAGAAAGACAAAAATAACAAAAACAAATAAAAAGCAAAATGCGTATCTTTCAAAACCAAACGTTCGCCGCCCCGTGTTCGACCCGGGATTCACTTTTCGAGTTTCGATTATAAATTTTATCTGATAGACACGTTTTGCGAGCTACGACGATGGGTTCTCCAAACCCCAATTTTAATTCGCAAAACTCGCCTCATCAGTTATCGCCAGATGATGCTGGTGCACGGCTACCCCGACAGAGTGCCCTATAGAGTATTCCCATCCTATCTATTCGACATGGCCCATGAGTGGTTCAACAAACTGCCGACTGGACAGATCGCCTACTTCCAAGAATTGGCCAACAAGTTTTGTCAGTACTTCACCGGACAACAGAGGGTTAGAGATAACCCCGAAAGGCTGTCAAAAGTTTGGCAGCGGAAGAGTTAGTCCTTTCGGTCATACCTAGACTGGTTGAAGGCCCAATACTTCAAGTGCAAGCGGCCTCATGATGCCATCGCCATCCAATACTTCAAGTCAGGACTTCTAACTCATAGGTTTTGGTATGACATCGATGACTTCCTACCCAAGGACATGGCGGAATCCGGGACTAGGCCACAAGGTTCACGGAGCAAGATGACTCTTTCCGCTCCTGCAACTGGCTGGTGTAGGGATCTGAGGACGACGCCAACCCAACCCGAGAGAGGCGGGTCCCAGGCGAGTCCACCCCCATCTCCATCCGTGGAAGTGGCCACTTCAGTAAGTGTAAGGCCAGCTTCTCTGAGCGGAAGAACGATTGGCCGGGCAAGGACCAAAATAATGTACCCCTCCAAACTAGGCAGAATTATTTCGAAGAATACACTTCCCTGATCGTGAACCAAGCAGACGTGTTGGCGGAAATATGTTCTATGGACAAAGACCTGCTACCTCCGCCTAAGCCAATGAAGAAGAAGGCAAACACCAGGCCTTATTGTAAGTATCACAAGGCCTGGGGCCACACCACCGAAGACTACCGCGATCTGCATGACTAGATAGAGTCCCAGATCCGGCACAGGAACTTAGCCCACTTCGTTAGGTGGAACGAAGGCCAGGATAAAGGCAAGGGGCCTATGGAAGGCCCACAGGACTACCACAAGGAAAGGCTCTAGTACCTCCGTGGGATCAACATGCTATTCGCTGAGGACCCAAAGCCCAACGATGCTGCGGCTCGCCTCCTCGAGCAGACAATATTCCCCCTGTTCCCGCCGACTGAGTACCACTATTGGGTCTTAGCAACGATACCCAAAGTGCCCCATGATTAATGGAATTTCTTAATGAAAAGTATTGAGTTTGGAAAATCCATTGTCGTAGTGTAATTTGCAAGAAAATCCGATATCAGATAAATTTTTATCAAAGCTCAAGGTGAGCCCCAAGTCAAACATGGGGAGGCTACGTCGATTCTAAATTCGTAATTTTTTTTTTTTGCAATTTTGTTTATAAAGGAGACATTCACAATGATAGCTAAACAATAAAACTAGAGAGATAGAGAGATAGAGAGAACAACTTTTATAATAAAAATAATGTCATTACAACTACAACTAAAAAGCTAAAAATCTAATCTAAAAAGCGATAAAAATATAAGGGGTGAGAAGTTATCCTCCTCGACAGTTGCTTAGAGGACGAGCCGGATGGACGACGCCTAGAAGAAGGAGAGCAAAGACGGAGGATGGAGGGCGGATCGAGAAGAATCGAGGATGAGGCAGGGCATCGACGTTGCGGGATCCACTTCCGGAATGGGGGTGAGAGGACGGTTGGTGAGAGCTCCATGAAGGGGATAAGAGGTGGAAAATTTTGATTTTAACTCTAGTGGAAATTTCCGTAGCTTGGGAGCACTAGAGTGAGCTTTAGAACTTGAGTTCTTAGCTCTTAAAGAGGGAGAGAGATGACGGAAGGGATGAAGAAAAAGTGGACGGTGCGGGACCTTTATATAGTTGTATAGATGGGGGCAAAAGGGGCATTTTAGCTTTCAAAAATTAACTCTGCTACCTTTAGTGACGAATACGTGCATCACTGTAGACGCACGTCACTGTAGTTGCACATTCATCTTTGGTCGTGAGATGAAGATCCCATGCTCCACACGCTGCCACATCGACATCGCCCTGCCTTTAGCAGTTGCATGCGCCAAATCCATCTCAGCCATCTGATCAAGAGATCGAATAGCTTAAAAGCGTGCGAGTCTCTTCATCTTCAAACGTTTCATGCGCCTGCGTGTGATGGCGTGTACGATTGTGTATCATCTCACGCATGCAGTGTGCTCTTCCATTCGACGAGCGATAGGGCACCACGTTGCATCTGATCTGTCGTCTGTGCTGCATCCAACAACGCAATTTCGTGTGCCATCTTCCTCGCGGATTTAATCCTCTCATGCACATGTCGCTTCTTCTCGCGTAGAGCTCTGAACCGTTGCGTTGTGTCGCTTCTTGGTCGAGTTCTTGTTTTAAGGTTCGAGATCACGCGACCTTTGATGAAGAGGAAGAGCGCTAGTGCCTTTGGGCAGCTTGGATGGCACCACGTGGCGACATCTGAGCTGTCCATCGTCAAGTGCTTGTAGGTAGTGCCATGGATGTCAGATTGGATCGATTTTCATGCCGTTGGGCTGGGATCATCTGTCCGAAGATTCTGAACCCATCCATGCAGTTTGATTTGTTGTTTGAAGTTTGGATTTTATACCAACTTGCCCCTTGACCTATGATCTTCCTTGGACTGCATCTGATACTACGGAAGTTCGATCGGGGCGATCTCGGAGTCGTTGAACTCCGATCGTTGCCCTGATCAGATCCGTTTGGTTGGATCCTCAATTCGTGGCCCCGAAATGATATCGCCATGTTCCTTAGCCACAAAAAGGGAAATTATTATATAATTTGTACAAATTAACCTAAATGTATGATGATGAGTGTTATGCAATATTTATAATGCATGATGCTTATAGGACACTAGGAACATGCATAAATAAACATTTTAGACTAATTAGATGTATGCACATCACCCCAGCACATTCATGACCCACACCCTATGGGTGCGGAGGTCAAAGTAATCTTTGGCGTCAACACCACCCCAAGCCAGTAGTCCAGCCCTTCCAAGAGCCTGACCCTTAGTGCTTTCCCCACCCTCTAGTGGGGCGAAAGAGGTCCCGCCAGGCAAGCAGCCTCACGACTGTTCGCCTCCCTCCCCGATGTTTGCACCTCAAAACACGCCTGTAATAACGCCTTCTTGTGCTATTTTCTAGCATTAACATTGCATAATAGGATCCTGTAATCGCATTTGTAAAAACGCTTGCATGCATGCATTTAATCAAGAGAAAAAGAGGAGTGAAACAATGGCTTGCATAGTTACATTTTATCTCAAGTGCCTCCTTGCAAATTCCACCTCTTTTTATTTTTTTCTCTCTTGATTTCTTCTTTTCTTCTTCCCGCGGCTGCACTTCTTCTCGCAGCAGCTGCATGCATTTACTCCACGTCACTTCTCCCTGCCAACGCCGCTCCCTACAGCTGCAACTCCCGCACCCTCTCCCTGCTGCAGCCGGCACGCCACTCTCTCCTCCTCTATAAGAAGCTGCAGCTTCTTCCTCGCAAGAGAGGCTGCTGCACAAAACAAAAAAACCCGCAGCCACCTCTTCCACCGTCTTCCCCTCCCATACGTCGGCCCTCCGTCGAGGAGGCACCCGGCGAGCAGGAGAACCCATTGTGGTGCTCACCACCACAGTGGGAACACCACCGCCCAGCTCTTCAACGAGCCGGTGGGCGTGGTGTCTTCTTTTCTTTTCGTTTTCGTCTCCACGCCATTGCTGCCACTTCAAGCTCCGAAGCTTGAAGCAGCAGCAGCAGCAGCCAAACCGCTGCGGCGGCAGCAGCAGCAGACCTCCTCGCCTCCTCCGCGACCTTCCCCGCAGGCGCTCAGCCCTCCACGCGCGCCTGCAGGGCACTCTCCGCTCAGTTCTCCGCTCTGACCCCTCCACTGTTGCACCCACAACCGGCCGCTGCGTGCACTGCAGCGGCTGGCCAACCGTCGTCCCGCTCCCCTGCCAACCTCTGCAACCCTCCGCAACCGACTGCAGACTCCCCGCCGCCCTCTCCGAGCACGCCATCGCCTGCTCTCCTTCCTCGCACCCGGCCTGCAGACGCCTCACCTTCTCCGCGCGAAGACGCGCCTGCATCCGCGACCATCAGACGTCAGCAGCCATCTGCAGACGACTCGACCTCCAGACGTCGGGCGCCTTCTGTAGACGACTTAACCCGCGGCTCTCTCCTGCGTCCGTCCGCTCCCGCCCGCTCTCTCTTCTGCTCTCTCTCTCGTTTTTTTTCACTTACTCACAGCAACACACACACACACCTTCACCGACGCACACACACCTTTTACTCACACATACTCACACCCACACACACACACTTATAGTAACATACATATATATACAATATATATACATATATATATAATATATATATAGCTACTTATATATATCTATATACTTATACATATATATATCTATATACTTATACATATATATATATATACATCTATATAGTATTATATATATATACTTATATACATATATACATAGCTATATACATGTATACATACATATATATATATATACATATACACCTATATATATATATACATATATATCTATATATATCTATACATATATACCTATACATATATATATATATAAATATATTTACTTATATATATGTATATATACTTTCACGTTATTTACTATACGCTGTATCGCGGGAATATCTGCACCAGTTGCTGATATTCTCCGATACACGCGTACGAAAAAGCGTGGACACATTCATCATCCATCCTCCATCCACACTCCACGCGGCACATAGTCATGTTGGTTGCGTCTTTCTAGACGACTACTGACTCGACACGGTGCTACACTCCATCGCCACCTCCACCCCCACCCCTTTATATATATACTACATATAAATATATATCTATAGCTATTATATTTACTTTCTGTCTGTTAGCTTCCTTCTTAGTAAAAAGATAAAAAAATACATAAAAGAGAAAATATAATCTTTGACTTGCAGGTACTTCGTCTTGCGAGTAGCAAGTCCCGTTTTTGACCCTGTTTTGGCTCAAAGCCAAGAACCCATTTTTTGAGGGTGTGCCTCATGGACAAGGATTACTAGAAAAAAATCTAAATAAGAAAAAAAATAAAAAAATAGAATAAACAAATGGAAGAGACGCGTTTTAAGGAAAACGTAGAAACTCGACTTAAACCCCACTTCCCTGAGTTCGACCCTGGGCCTAAAAGTGACAAGATAAAATCAATTAGGCCAGGTTAAAATTTTGTAAAGAGATGGTTAGGTCCGAATTAGGTTAATCACTATACACATTTCAACGATAAAATCCCCATATTAACAACCTATCCGGGCCGACCCATCACCCGACCTTACGGAGCATACTGACTCGCTGCTGGTGACTCTCTTACTTGCAGGGCGCAGCAGCCTCGGCTCCTCGTTGACGAGGGAAGTGCCATGGACGTCCTCTTCCTCGAAACTCTACGCCAGCTGGGTTTCACGGAAGAGCATCTAGCCCATTCGGTCCACCCGGTGGTCGGGTTTGGCAATCACAAGGTATTGTCAAAAGGGGAAATCAACCTCCCCTTGTCCGTCTGCGATGGGGACAGACACCTCAACTGCACGGCCACATTCGTACTGGCCAAGTTGACGGCAGCTTTTGACGGCATCCTCGGTCGTCCCACCACCCACGCCTTCCGGCTGATCCGCTCCTTATACTTCAATTTGTGCTTTTCCAGTCTCCACATGGAGTTGGAACAATTCACGGGGATCAATCAGCCAGGCGTGAGCTCCTTCGAATCGAGCTGGAGCGATCTCTGGAGTCGAAGCCCTCCAAATCACTAAAATGGGCTAAGCAAAGAAAACAAGTCTAGGCGATCCAGCAGGAGACCATCCCTGGTGATCAGTTAGTGACTTCAGGATTACAGTCGGGCTTTTCAGTTATGGCCATACAGATTTATGCCGACGATATTACCAAGCTCGTCTGAGTCAGAGTAGACCTTGCACCCTCTTAAATGCAGGAGTTTCTACTCTTGTTTTAGGCTAACGTGGACATCTTCGCTTGGTTTGCCAACGACCTGCCCGGGGTGGACCTGTCCCTAATTCAGCACCACCTAAACATTCAGGCAAGCACCCATGCAGTCAAGCAAACGAGAAGGCATAAGTCGGCCAAGCAATGGCAGGCAGCCGAGGCTGAGGTACAAAAGCTCCTGGATGTAGAATTCATTGAGGAATCTCTGTAGCCAGTATGGCTCTCGAACGTTGTAAAGGTGAAAAAGGCCAATGGTCACTGGCACATGTGCATCAATTTCACCAACCTAAACGAAGCCTGCCCAAAGGACGTGCTCCCCTTGCCAAGGGTGGACTCCTGTAGCGGACAATCCCTCATGTCCTTCGTAGACGTCTATAGCGGGTACCACCAGATCAGCCTCGCCCCAGCAAACAGGCCTCACACCTTTTTCATCACCGACAGGGGCTTGTTCCAATATAGAGTCATACCCTTCAGCCTGAAAAATGCCGGGACCACATACTAACGCCTTGTAAGCATGATTTTCATAAAAATAATAGGAAGATCATTTGTGGTGTATATTGATGATATGCTTGTGAAGAGATCAAACTTCCCACAACACCTAGAATACTTGGCCGAGGTATTCCAAATTCTAAGGAACACCAGCCTCTGCTTGAACCCTGACAAGTGTACCTTTGGGGTCTCAGCCGACAAGTTTCTAGGGTTCTTGGTCTCTAGTCTGGGAATAGAAGCCAATTCAGACATGATCCAGGAAATTGAAGAGCTACAACCACCAAGCATGCTAAAAGGGTTGCAACTTTTGGTCGACAAGATTGCCTCAGTAGGCTGATTCTTATCTGGATCTTCTGACAAATGTCTACCCTTCTTCGAGTGCATAAAAAAGGGCAAAGGCTATAACGCCGCCCACTGGACTCCTAATTGCCATAAGGCCTTGGAAGAAGTCAAGAGTGCACTCCGAAGTCCCCCCATCTTAATGGCCCCCCAGCTCGAGAAGTTCTCTCTCTATACTTAGTTGCCTCTACATCAGCCGTCAATGCCATCCTCGTCAGCGATTGGGGTGGAGTTCAACGATCCGTGTACTTCATCAGCAAAACTTATCAAGGCACAGAAGCCAAGTACATGGTTATTGAAAAGTTGGGACTAGATCTCATCACCGCAGCCCAAAAGTTACGCCCACACTTTCAAGCCTACACAATAACGGTCCTATCAGGCTACCCCCTTCGGAAAATGTTACACAAGCCCACAGGGTTAGCACGATAGATCAAATGAGTTATGGAACTAGCCGAATACGATGTCAAATATCAACCACTAATGGCAATCAAGGCACAAGTTCTGGTGGACTTCGTGGCCAAATTCATAGATCACGATGCCTCCCTCTCACTCCCTTGGCGACTATACGTCGATGGCTCGTCCATGACAGCCAGGTCTGAGGCTGAGATAGCCCTAACTACCCCAGATTGCGCTACTCAAAAGTACACCATAAAATTAGACTTCCCTACATTCAATAACCAGGTAGAATACAAGGCCATGATGGTAGGCATCTGGGTAGCAAAATCCATGGGGATCACCTTGCTCGAGGTCCATACGAACTCCCAGCTAGTCGCCAACCAAAGAAATGGCGAATACCAAGCTCGGAATCCGAACATGATGTTGTATGCTGACAAAGTCAGGGAGGAGTTGGCGGATTTCAAGACCATCTCTATCAGGCGGGTGCCCCACGCGGACAACCCTTTAGCAGATGCGTTGGCTAAACTTGCCGCTGCCATCCCTCAGGGGCAAGACGAGGACATTTGCCTTTAGACTTTGAAAGAGCTAACTGTCTTCGCTCCCAGAACGCATGCGATAAAGCAGTCCGCCTCCTGGATGATGCCTATCATTACTTACTTGAGCTCTGGCGAGCTACCCCCAGGAGAACCCCAACCCAAGGTTTTTCGCCTTAAAGCATCTAGATACACCCTAATGGAGGGGTGGTTGTACAAGTGGGGATATTCCACCCCCTACTATGCTGCATAACTAAGGATAAGGCAACCTAAGCCCTCCAAGAGGCCCACGGAGGCGCTTGGGGGAACCATGAAGGGTACAAGGCACTCCTCGCCAGACTATTTCAGGCGTGCTACTTCTGGCCCCAAATGAAGCAACATTGCAAAGCTTTCGTGCGCAAGTGCGACAAATGCCAATGATTCTCCACCCTACATCACTTGCCGCTTGGAAAGATGGTATCCGTCATGTCACCCATCCCCTTTGTAAAATGGGGCATGGACTTTGTCGACCCCTTCCCTCCAGCACTGGCTCAGAAGCAGTTCATCTTGGTGGTTGTTGACTACTTTTCTAAATGGGTTGAGGCTGAAGCCATGGCCAGCCCCACGACTGAAAAGGTCATTTCCTTCGTCCGTAAGAGCATCATAGCTCGGTACAGAATACCCCACTACATAGTCACGGACAACAGAACCTATCTCGCATAAAAAAAAATTGAAAAATTTTGCGCCAGCTGAGACATCCATCTGTGCTTTATGTCAGTGGGTCATCCCCAGGCGAATGGACAACCCGAAGTAACTAACCGCACCATCATCTCAGCGCTCAAACGTCGGCTAGATTCAGTTAAAGGGAGGTGGGAGAATGAGCTTTTAGATGTTTTCTGGGGATACAGGACTTACCATAGGACTTCCACAGGCCATACACCATTCAGCTTAGTATATGGCATGGAAGCCTAGCTATCCATTGAAATAGTCCTCCCCACCTATAGAATGCAACTTTATGACCCGGCCACCAACGATGATCAATTCCGCCTATCCTTAGACCTCCTAGACGAGCTAAGGGACAAAACCTCCGAGACGACCCTCAAGCATAAAGAGGTCACAGCTGCCTCCTAGAATAAGCACGTCAAGAAGCGGACATTCTCTCAAGGAGACCTAGTCCTACGTAAGTGCGAAGTCTCCATGCCGACCCAGTCGAGCGGAAAGCTAGATCCATCATAGGAAGGGCCTTACAAGATTCTTAAAGACAGTCCAAGCGACTACTATGAATTACAAGCCCTAAATGGTAGAGATATTCCTTGCACTTGGCATGCAAGCAACTTACGAATGTATCATGTATAAATGCCCGTGGGCAATGAAGAAAAGGGATTTTTTCATTGCACAAGTTTCTCCTGTGACATCTCTTTCCAAAAAGAAAGAAAGAGAGAGAGATAGCAAGGATAACATTGCTAGAGGACTCTACTCCCACTGCTCAAACATGTCCCCACCACCTATAAGAGAAAGGCAGAGTGGACTAACAACTCCTGCAATCGAGTTGGCGACCTTCGACTGGCTTGCCTCTTTGATAACCGGTTGAACTGCCTCCTTGGTAGCCTTATGGGCTACCCCATCATCAGGCAACCGATCCGCAGGCAGTTCCACGGGCTTGTTGTCAGCAATAAGACCATCTCCCTTGAGACGGTCATATTTCGACACCAACTGGCCGATGGACCATTTGCACAACTCCTCCACGAAGACATGTTTCCCCTTAATAAGGGTTTGTACAGAAGTCAGAGTCTGCTTCTCGATCTCCCACGAAAGCTCCTCTAGGATCAGCTCCATTGATGGGTGCATGGCATAGAAGTCCATCACCACCTCGATGTTTAGCTCAAGCCCCTCTGCTACGGGCTCCTCCGCCCCTTCCAATTTCGTTGCCTGCAGGCCCCACTTCGACGCAAGCTTCTGGGCCTCGTCAAGGTCGGCCCTCAGCCTTTCTGTGCTCACCTCCGCCTTCTCTAGACTTGCTCACATGGAAGCAAGTCTATCGATCAGTGCGCTAAGGTGGGTGTGCTCCTCCTCAAGAGCCCTCTCATACCCCTCCACCGAGGAAGAATGCTTAGCCTTAAGCACTTGCACCTCCTCCTTCAAGGAGACAACGTTGGTGCAGGTGACCGAAAGGTGCTTAGACAGGTCCCTCAGAGCCTCTAAATGGGTGCTATGTGCCCTTATGAGCCTCTCCTCTAGCTCCTCGCCAATGACGGAGGTCCTCCACAGGATGGAGTGGGTCTTCTTCAGCTCCACCTCCAGCTAGCCCACATGGTTGGCCGCCTCTCGTTGGGAGTAGTCTTCGCTTGGCCTCCTCCGCCACCTTCTCCACCTTCTCTCTCACAGTAACGGCCTCTGCCACTTGCCGGAGCAATTGCCGATGTTCTGCTTTGGCCGTCACAACTCCTCCACGAAGACATGTTTCCCCTTAATAAGGGCCTGTATAGAAGTCAGAGTCCGCTTCCCAATCTCCCATGAAAGCTCCTCTCGGATCGGTTCCATCAACGGGTGCATGGCATAGAAGTCCATCACCACCTCGACGTTCAACTCATGCCCCTCTGCTACGGGCTCCTCTGCCCCTTCCAATTCTGCTACCCACAGGCCCCACTCCGACGCGAGCTTCTGGGCCTCGTCAAGGTTGGCCCTCAGCCTTTCCACGCCCGCCTCTGCCTTCTCTAGACTTGCTTGCATGGAAGCAAGTCTATTGATTGGTGTGCTAAGTGGGCGTGCTCCTCCTCAAGAGCCCTCTCATACCCCTCCACCGAGGAAGAATTCTCAGCCTTAAGCACTTGCACCTCGTCCTTCAAGGAGATGACGTTGGTGCAGGTGACCGAAAAACGCTTAGACAGGTCCCTCAGAGCCTCTAGATGGGCGTTATGTGCCCTTATGAGCCTATCCTCCAGCTCCTCTCCAATGACGGAGGTGCTCTGCAGGATGGAGTGGGTCATCTTCAGCTCCACCTCTAGTCTGTCCACATGTTGGCTGCCTCTCGTTGGGAGCTGAGCCTTCGCTTGGCCTCCTTTGCCACCTTCTCCACCTCTCTCACAGTAACGACCTCTACCACTTGCCAGAGCAATTGCTGATGTTCCTCTTTGGCCGTCACGGCCCACTGAGTAGCCAGGTCCACTGCGTTGCTTTGACCAGCTGAGGTGGGAAGGTCCAGGGGAGCGTCGGTGCGCGGAATGCAGCACGACCCAAGCATCTTCGCCTGAAAACAACGAGCGTGTCAGAATAGGAGTAGCTCTAGCCAAGAAAAAATAATAAGTGAAACATAGGCCTCATGAGCTTATCGTGCGCATGCAGTAGAAGAATACGTGGTTATAGTCCATGCCGCGAGGCTCAGAAGTGGCATAAGACACAGCATTGTTTAGGTGCCTTAGCACCTATCTTTCCAGATAGGGGGCGCTGCTTGACGTCCACAGCTGCACAGGCACCCCAAGCCTGGGTCCGGATGCCCTAGGGGCACCCTTCAACATGGATCCAACAATGCACTCGGCGGTACGGCCGATCATCCCCAAGCCCCCCCGACCAGAAGGGTCCCCTAGAACTTGGGCGCCTGTAGAGCTTCGTTGGTAGTAGAGCTGGCCAAAAACGTCACTCGCGCCAGCCGCCTCCTGTGTTAGTAAGGAAAAGGCCCCCAGCGAAGCCTACGAAATTAGGAAGCTGGAGGTACCCTCTGAACGAACTACTTTTAGAGGTGCCTTCGAAGGAGAGTCATTAAAGGCAATCACCTTAGGAAGCCCAGACCATGCCAGGGGAGCGGAAGGCACACCTTCCCCCACAGCCTCGTCAGGACTCTGCGGAGAAGACATCGCCGACTCCTCCCACGGAGGCCCCACTTGGAGACCCTTCTCCCGCCTCAGGGGAACCTCTGGCTCCTCCCCATCGCCTTCAAGGGCTTCCTTTTCCTTTTGCTTCAACCCCTACAGATAAGCAGGCTGACTCCCCTCCGCCTGCACCACAAGCCTTTCCTTACCTTACTGCGACCCATGGCGGGCAAAGCTACTGCCTCAACACTTGGACGCAACCAGCTGAGGAAATCGCTCAAAAGCTTCAACCAAAAATACCAGATTAATAGGATAATTGGCAGGTGCAAGGTAGACATGAAAGCCATTTTCTACCTCCCTCCACTTACATGGTGTAGGCAACTCGTCTGCCACCCATGACAATGCCTTTTGGAGGTCCTTCCGCCTGAGCTTCGATCAAGCAATCAGACCAAACTCAACTAACTTTTCTGTGTTTGCCAGGATGAATGAGTCAAGATCCTCAGCTCAGGGCGATTAGTCCCTTTCAGGCAGACCTTGCCAAGTGTAGGGGACTCTGAGGTCTTCAATATTGGAAAGAAAAAAGAAATGGTTGTCCTACCCCTTTAAACTATCGAGGAGATCCACTATCCAATATCCAGTCTGTCGGCTATACAATGTGTAAGTGTCTAACGGAGGCCTGCCCTTCTTCACCTTCAAGGGCATTAGCCTAAAAGCAAGAGGAATTGTTAAGACCCGTGACATCAAAATACTTTAAGACGTCTGGGAGTTGGTCTAGACGTCTGGTCAGACGTTTGGATGCCTTCCCAGACGTCTGGAAATTAATTTTTGCGTGCGTACGATCACGAGTCTGCGCGCGTGCCACGTGCAGACTGAAACCCACCGCCCTCTTCTTTTTCTCTCCCCTCGTCGCCCTGCAGAACCGCCCCCCCCGTGCCTACAAATACTCTTATCCTCCTCTCCCTCATGCCACCCACATCCATCCATCTCCTCCTTCCCCAGCGCGATAGCGAGGGCAGCAGCTGCTGTCGGGTGCAGTGGCGGAGAGGAGAGGTGCAGCAAGAGGGAAGAGGAGAGAGCGCGTGAGCCGTGAGAGAGAGAGATCACCGGAGCAGCTCGAGGCCGGCTGGCGTGCGCACGAAGGAGCGTTGTGTTGGGGAGGTTTCCCTGGTGTTGCTGCAGCTTGGGTAGCGAGAGGACGAGCGAGGCACGGCCGCGCGCAGCGGGAAGAAGACAAAGGAGCTTCTAATTCTGGGATTTTTCCCAGAATTAGACGTCTGGACCTACATCTAGACGACACGAACGACGTTTGGAAGAAGCTCCAGATGGCTGATAGGTACAGACTGTGCCTATACCTTCCTTTTTCGGATACGGCCATGCAGGCCATTTAGTTTAAGCTCTATCGTGTGCCTTACTGAGGGAGTTTTGCGTGCGTGTGCAGGTTTCACTTCGGGAAGGCGTAGGACACGCCCTCCCATGCAGTTCAGATGTCTGGGCGAGTCACCAGACGGCGGAGAGCGTCTCCAGACGTCCGAAGAGGTGGTCGGACGTCTAGAGCTGGGTCCAGACGATTCAGCAGGACCTCTGGACATCTGAGGAGCAGCGCAGAGTGAGGTATGACCTGGACCTCTTTTTAATACGGCTGGAAAATGTTCCAGACGTTTGATTTGAGTCAGAGTTGTCATTTTTGACCCGTTTAGGGTCCATTCAAGGTCTGATTTCCGCGTTTAAGATTCTGTTCTTCTCAGAATTAGTTCCTCTACTTGTTTGAAATACTTTTATCCTATTCCGGGTGGCTTCTTGTGATTGATCCTTGTGTTAGGACCTCGTTCTATTGCGACTTTGGGGGTTACGGAGGCACGTGGACCTACCGATCACACCCCCATTACCCCCAATTTTACGGGTAGAGTGGCTTCCCTTAGTTAATTACAAACATTAATGCCTAAATGAAATAAATGATAGATCCTAGGGTATGGCATGAATCCTAGGACCTGAAAACTAGATTGAATGATAGATCCTAAGGTATGGCATGAATCCTAGGACCTGAAAACTAGATTGAATGATAGATCCTAGGGTGTGGCATGAATCCTAGGAGCAGAAACAATGGAACGAATGTCTTGAATGCCTGAATTGCAGTCTTGGATAAGTAGATAGAATAATGATAATTTCCTGTAATTGGATAACAGCTGCCTGCGAAATGTAGAGTACTATTGCTAGTAGCTGTTACATGTAATTTCTGTTGGTTGAAATTAAATACGAGTTGCTTGTATATAAATTGGAAAGGAAAAGAGTTTGAATGTTAGAAACACGTACTATATTTGAATAAACCTGAAATGATGAAACCTAGTATGGCTTGGCCTGAGAAACATGAGCATGAACCCTACGGGGAATTAGGAGTAGAACTCCTGGAAATAAATGGAATGGAACTGGAAAAGTGAATGGGAAAGTGTGTTGTCTCTTGGGTATGTAGTACCAAGGGAAGCATAGGTTACCTCTTAGTGCAGAGCGGAGCCAACTGCCCTAGGGACCCGAGGTTAGGTCTGGCCACTTTGTACCGACTTTTGGCCCTCGTGTACACCGTACCAGGGAGAGATGCTAGTGTAGGGAAGGAGCTAGCCACCCCACGGGGCCCGGGGTTCAGCCCACCGTCCTACACCGACTTGTTAGGCCCACTGGGCAAACTAGGGTAGTCAGGCGAGGGTGCGCGGACTGTAGAGGGGCAAGACCCCTGTTTGGTTACTATGGAGGGGCTAGACCCCTGTTACTGAGAGGGCTTTGCCCTATACTGGTTCCGTGCTGTGCTTTGGGCGCACCCGTTAACGGAAATGACTGATCGCGTGCCAGTGCGGGGTAGCTACCTGTGTGTTTATCGCGCGTGCCATAGTCATCGTTACGTTTGTCAGCGACCTTAGGGTGGTTGACTGAGGGTAGGAGCACCACGGGGGACTCTCCCGGCCAGGAGAGCACCACGTGCTACTTCTACTTCTCGAAAAAGACTACAATCAAGATCGTTCCCATGAGGAACATTCGAGATCAAGAGAAAGACCTGAGAAATAAACCAAGAAAGAGTAAATAGATAAATAAAGAAAGAAATTAAAAACAATAGCTACTTGTCCACCTTTGCTGTTTTTCTTAGCTAGCTGGTTGCCACTCTACTCAGGGTTTGCTGATGTGTCATATTTGTCACCTTTTTCAGGACCAGGTGTTGAGTGGCCAGAGCCTACGGCTGCGGAGGGTGCTGGGCCTAGTAGAGCCTAATAGTTGTACTTTTGTTGTACCCATTTTTCTATAGTAGTGAGTATTCTGTTACGCCTTTGTACTCTTTTATTATAAACTTCATATTTCTATACCTGTTTTTAATTCTCTACTGTTGTGGTGGTGTGTACTGTAGCAGTTCTTTTCTTTACTGGTGTACTTTTGTTACTGTTAGTTACTTGCATGGTGAATGTGATTTATTTTACTGCTTTTTGGTTACTTTCTCGTTGGATGACTGGGTCTTGGGATCAGTCGAGTTGATCCGATTCTAATGTCTCGTAGGGATTCGGGAATCGGCTCATAACAAGATGGTATCAGAGCAAGGTCGTCTCGAGAAGTGAACCAGCTGGCTGGAAAATAACTAATTCATGTGCTTGTAACTAGAGTAGCCACCACAACGTACCTTTTGACATCTGTTTTAAGGTTCCTTCGTTGAATATCGATTAGTATTGACGTCTTTTTTGTTCCATGTTCGCGTCTCCTTGCAGGAGATGCCTTGACGAGGAGGTAGCGAGGCGGGCCGCGGACGCGACCGAGGACGAGGTTGGAGGGGCGGACGCGTTGAGCCCGACGCCTCAGTGAACCAGCCACTGCTCCCGGGCATTCAGGCCCAGGACCTCGCCTAGCTGATACGAGACATCATGCGAGAGGAGCTCAACTCACCGCCACGAGCGCCTCTCCTTGGGTTGCAGAGGGGGAGTCCTCTGTGGGACAGCAAGACGGACATGGTGCTGGACGCAGGGGAGGGGGTGGGCCTCCACCACCCCCACCTTCCTCCGACACTTCTGAGCATGTGGCCTCTTTACCGGGAGGTGTACCAGTGTCTCCCTTTCAGCGCCACTACGAGCCTTTCGGATAGTTCCGGAAGCTGAAGCCCCCCTCTTTCAAGGGGGATGAGGACCCGATCGAGGCGGAGGACTGGCTCGAGCAGATCGAGAAGGTATTTGACACCCTTCGCCCCCTTGTGGAGTGCCGCGTAGCCTTTGCCACGTACCAGTTGGAGAGCGCGGCACACAGGTGGAGGGCGATCAGAGGTCAGGAGAGGGACGAGCCGACTTGGGACCAGTTCGTCACCCTCTTCTACGAGCAGTACTTCCCCCAGACTTGGCAAGACCAGAGGAGGCGGGAGTTCCACACTCTCCGTCAGGGGACGATGACCGTGAGCGCATACCGCATGCGTTTCCTGGAGCTGTCACGTTTCGCAGCGACAGCTGTGGCTATCGAGGAGGAGCGCCTTTGGAGGTTCACCGAGGGGCTCCGGCCTGCTATTCGGGGGTATGTCAAACCCCTAAAGCTGCTTATGTTCTCGAGGGTTGTAGAGTCAACTATGACGTATGAAGAGGCCAACCCGTCCGCACGTGACATTGACAGCGGGCGAAAGAGGCCCTACCAGCCAGACTACTCACAGGGTCGACGAGAGAGGAGGCACGCGGCGCCCGCGGGAGAGCCGTCACGCTTTGCGGAGCCGTTAGTGGCCTTTGAGGGCCCCCGATAGGGGACAGCTACTAGCACCAGACCCCCGCCCAGCCGTCAGCAGGGACCCACTAAGGGCGGGAGTCGAGTCCCCCTTTGCTTCCAGTGTGGCCAGCCGGGCCACATCAGGAGGGACTATCCGTCTAGGGCTGGAGGTCAGCAGATGCTCCCCGCGCCGAGCACTGGAGGGCGAGCAGGAGGCTGCGGTTTCCAGGCGCGAGGAGGGTATCGGCTGGTGGCTACCCATCCGACTCAGAGTGTGGCTGCTTCGTCCGCACCTAGGGCTGAGGGGCGTATCAACGCCCTGACACACAGGGATGCCAGAGCTTCAGGATCAGTGGTGGCAGGTATGGTTTCAGTTTCCGGCAGACTTGTTTACACGCTTTTCGATTCCGACGCCACGCACTCGTTTGTCGCTGCCAGTTTTGCGGTTAGTCTGGGGATGGACTGTGTGTTGTTAGAGGATCTGTTCGTGATCAGAGGTCCGGGTGGTCAGCTGTTTGTAGCTGAGGAGGTGTACACGGGTTGTGAGGTCAGTGTTGGAGGACACAGCCTTTCCGCTGACCTGATCATGATATAGATGGAGGACTTTGGTGTGATTCTAGGGATGGACTGGCTGTCCGCTTGCCATGCCTTGGTGAACTGCTTAGAGAGGAAGATCGTCTTCTCCATACCGGAGTTGCCTTCTTTCGAGTTCCACGGGCAGCCAGTGGACGGAGGCTTCAAATGCTTTTCTGCCTTCGAGCAATGAGACTTTTGGGTCAGGGGTGTGTGGGCTTCCTAGCTTGTGTGGTGGTGGAGCCCAGCCCTGTGGCAGACTTTCAGACTATCCCGGTGGTCAGAGAGTACCCCGACGTGTTCCCAGATGAGTTGCCAAGACTACCGCCTGAGCGTGAGATTGAATTTGAGATCTCACTGGTACCGGGGACCAGCCCCATTTCTACAGCACCATACAAGATGGCACCACTTGAGCTACGAGAGCTCAAGTCTCAGTTGCAGGACCTTCTGGAGAAGGGCTTTGTGAGGCCCAGTGCGTTACCGTAGGGAACCCCGGTATTGTTCGTAAAGAAGAAGGATGGTACTCTACGCCTTTGTGTGGACTACAGATAGCTGAAAAGGGTTACCATCAAGAACAGGTATCCGCTGCCGAGGATTGATGACTTGTTTGACCAGCTGCGAGGTGCCACAGTATTCTCCAAGATAGACTTAAGGTCTGGATACCACCAATTGAGGATCAGAAACGTAGACGTCTCCAAGACAGCTTTCCGTACCCGGTACAGACACTATGAGTTTTTGGTCATGCCATTTGGGCTGACCAATGCCCCTGCTGCCTTCATAGACTTGATGAGCCGGGTGTTTAGACCGTACTTGGACCAGTTCGTGGTGGTATTTATTGATGATGTGCTCATTTATTCTCGAGATCAGATGCAGCACGGATAGCACTTGCGGATGGTTTTGGACACATTGAGACGACGTAGGCTGTACGCCAAATACAGCAAATGCAAGTTCTGGTTGAGGGAGGTGACCTTCTTAGGTTATGTGATCTCCGGGGATGGCTTGGCTGTGAACCCAGCCAAGGTTGAGGCAGTGCTCAGGTGGGAGAGACTGCGTACTGTTACTTAGATCCGCAGTTTCTTGGGACTGGCAGGCTACTATAGGCGATTTATCAGGGGCTTCTCGTAGATTGCACAGCCTATGACACAGCTGACCCGGAAGGACGTGCCCTTTACTTGGACAGACGCTTATGAGGCGTGTTTCAGGAGCTGAAGGAGAGGCTGACTTCGGCTCTCGTGCTCACCATCCCAGACAGTAGTGGTGTGTTCGTTGTGTACACGGACGCCTCTTTGCAGGGGTTAGGGGGTGTGCTCATGTAGAGGGGTCACGTCGTTGCTTACGATTCACCGCAACTGAAGCCCCATGAGCATTGCTACCCCACCCTTGACCTCGAGCTGGCAGCTGTCGTCTTCGCGCTGAAGACTTGGAGGCACTACTTGTACGGTGAGACCTTTGAGATTTTCACAGATCAAAAGAGCCTCAAATACTTGTTTGATCAGAAGGAGCTCAACATGAGATAGAGACGTTGGTTGGAGCTCCTGAAGGACTATGACTGCAGTATTTCCTACCACCTGGGAAAGACCAACGTGGTGGTTGACACCTTGAGCCGAAAGACGCCCGCCCACTTGACCAATTTACAGGCACAGAGTTGGAGCCTCATGAAGGAGATGGGCAGTTGGCGACCCCTAGAGTTACGGGGGCACTGTGGGGCAGTGACTGTGACACGACAGACGAGGTCAGAGTTGATAGACCGCATCATCACCGAACAAATGGCCGACCCGTACTTGCAGTCATTGTGTGACAGAGTGCTGTTAGGAGACCCTGGGGACTTCTCTTTTACAGACCAGGTACTGCGCATGAGGGGACGTTTGTGCGTTCCCAGGGACAAGGAGCTGTTGAGAGTTCTCCTAATTGAGGCACATGGTTCCAAGTTAACCATACTTCCCGGAAACACAAAGATGTACCATGATTTGAGACGCGACTTTTGGTGGAGGGGAATGAAGCGAGATGTAGGTGAATCCGTACAGCAGTGTTTAGTGTGCCAGCTTGTGAAGGCCGAACATCAGAGGCTTGCAGGGCCATTGCAGCCACTTCCAGTGCCAGAGTGGAAGTGGGAGAGCATCACCATGGACTTGGAGGTGGGCTTGCCCGTTACCCAACGAGGACACGATGCAGTCTGGGTGATCGTGGATAGACTGACAAAGACGACACGTTTCTTGACGATCTGAGTCACCTTGGGACCAGCACAGTTGGCAGAGAGGTATATCCGCAACGTGGTACGTCTACACGGAGTTCCGTGGGAGATCGTATCCGATCGGGATACCCGTTTTACGTCCCAGTTTTGGGCTGAGTTTCAGCAGGCCTTGGGGACACGATTGAGATTTAGTATGGCATACCACCCCCAGAGGGACGGATAGTCTGAGTGCACGATACAGACACTAGAGGACCTTTTGTGTGCTTATGTACTGGACTGGAGGGGCTCTTGGGAGGTGCACTTGCCTCTGGCGGAGTTTGCATATAATAACAGTTATCACTCGAGCATCGGCATGGCACCCTACGAGGCTCTGTACGGACGACGGTGTACGGCACCCTTGAGTTAGGTTGAGGTGGGGACCAAGTGAGAGGTTGGACCCAGGCTGATCCGGCAGAGTTAGGAGGTGATCGAGCAGATTCACAGGCGACTCCGCACTGTCAGGAGCAGACAGAAGAGCTATGCAGATCGGAAACGCAGAGAAGTGCAGTTTGAGGTTGGGGACCACGTCTTCCTTCGCGTTTTGCCCATGAAGGGCCTGTAGCGGTTTGGGGTGAGAGGGGAGCTTGCGCTGAGGTTCGTGGGACCCTTTGAGGTCCTGGAGCGGGTTGGATCCGTTGCTTACAAGCTTGCCCTTCCTCCCCAGCTTTCTGGTGTGCACGACGTGTTTCACGTGTCCAACCTCAAGAGGTACGTCACCGATCCCAGTCACGTTTTGGGCCACGAGAGCATCGAGGTGGGTGACGACCTGACCTACCCCGAACGGCCAATACAGATTCTCGACAGAGCCGTCCGGAGTCTGAGACGGAGGTAAGTACCCCTGGTGAAGATCTTGTGGAGGAGCCAGCGGTACGAGGAGGCTACCTGGGAGCTTGAGGCGACGATGCGGGAGCGGTACCCGGAGCTCTTTGACGGTACGTCTTCTCGGATCGGCTTCGGTCCTCTTTGAGTTTGTTATGTGTATATTGTTCTTTTTCCGCACCCTAGTTAGCGCAAGTTTTGGGGACGAAACTTCCTTTGAGTTTGTTATGTTGTTAAGACCCGTGACATCAAAATACTTTAAGACGTCTGGGAGTTGGTCCAGACGTTTGGAAATTAATTTTTGCATGTGTACGATCGCGAGAGCTCGCGCGTGCCGCGTGCAGACTAAAACTCGCCGCCCTCTTCTTTTTCTCTCCCCTCGCCAACCTGCAAAACCCCCCCTGTGCCTACAAATACTCTTATCCTCCTCTCCCTCACGCCACCCACATCCATCCGTCTCCTCCCCCAACATGAGAGAGAGAGCGAGGGCAGCAGCTGCTGCCGGGTGCAGTGGCGGAGAGGAGAGGTGTAGCGAGAGGGAAGAGGAGAGAGCGTGTGAGCCGTGAGAGAGAGAGCTTGCCGGAGCAGCTCGAGGCTGGCTGACATGTGTGCGGAGGAGCGTTGTGATGGGGAGGTTTCCCCGGTGCTGTTGCAGCTCGGGCAGCAGGCGGACGAGCACGGTGCGGCCGCGCGCAGCGGGAAGAAGACGAAGGAGCTTTTGATTCTGGGATTTTTCCCAGAATCGGACGTCTGGACCTACATCCAGACGACGCGAACGACGTCTGGAAGAAGCTCCAGACGGCTGATAGGTACGTACTGTGACTATACCTTCCTTTTTCGGATACGGCCATGCAGGCCGTTCCGCTGAAGCTCTGTCGTGTGCCTTGCTGAGGGAGTTTTGCGTGCACATGCAGGTTTTGCTTCGGGAATGCACGGGACAGGCCCTCCCACGCAATTTAGACGTCTCGGCGAGTCACCAGACGGCGGAGTGCATCTCCAGACGTCCAGAGAGGTGGTCGGACGTCTGGAGCTGGGTCCAGACTGTTCAACAGGACCTCTGGACGTCTGAGGAGCAGCGCAGAGTGAGGTATGACCTAGACCCCTTTTTAAGATGTCTGGAAGATGTTCCAGACATCTGATTTGAGTCAGAGTTGTCATTTTTGACCCATTTAGGGTCCGTTCGAGGTCCGATTTTCACGTTTAAGATTTCGTTCTTCTCAGAATTAGTCCCTCTACTTGTTTGAAATACTTTTATCCTGTTCTGAGTAGCTCCTTGTGATTGATCCTTGTGTTAGGACCTCATTCTGTTGCGACTTTGGGGGTTGCGGAGGCACGTGGACCTGCCGATCACGCCCCCATTACTCCCGATTTTGCGGGTAGAGTTGCTTCCCTTAGTTAATTACAAGCATTAATGCATATCTGAAATAAATGCTAGATCCCAGGGTATGGCATGAATCCTAGGACCTGAAAACTAGATTGAATGATAGATCTTAGGGTATGGCATGAATCCTAGGACCTGAAACCTAGATTGAATGTTAGATCCTAGGGTGTGGCATGGATCCTAGAAACAGAAACACTGGAACGAATGTCTTGAATGCCTGAATTGCAGTCTTGGATAAGTAGATAGAATAATGATAATCGCTTGTGATTGGATAACAGCTGCCTGCGAAATGTAGAGTACTGTTACTAGTAACTGTTACATGTAATTTCTGTTGGTTGAAATTAAATACGAGCTGCTTGTATATAAATTAGAAAGGAAAAGAAGTTTGAATGTTGGAAACACGTATTATATGCGAATAAACCTAAAATGATGAAACCTACTATGGCTTGGCCTAAGAAACATGAGCATGAACCTTACGGGGAATCAGGAGAACTCCTGGAAATAAATGGAATGGAACTGGAAAAGTGAATGGGAAAGTGTGTTGTCTCTTGGGTACGTAGTACCAAGGGAAGCACAGGTTACCTCTTAGTGCAGAGCGGAGCCAGCCGCTCTAGGGACCCGGGGTTAGGTCCGACCACTTTGTACCGACTTTTGGCCCTCGCGTACACTGTATCGAGGAGAGCTTCTAGTGTAAGGAGGGAGCTAGCCACCCCACGGGGCCCGGGGTTTAGCTAACCGTCCTACACCGACTTGTTAGGCCCACTCGGCAAATCAGGGTTGTCCGGCGAGGGTGCGCAGACTGTGGAGGGGCATGACCCCTTTTTGTTTTCTGTGGAGGGGTTAGACCCCTGTTACTGAGAGGGCTTTGCCCTATACTGGTTCCGTGCTGTGCTTTGGGCGCACCCGTTAAAGGAAATGACTGACCGCGTGCCAGTGCGGGGTAGCTACCCGTGCATTTATCGTGTGTGCCGTAGTCACCGTTACGTCTGTCAGCGACCTTGGGGTGGTTGACTGAGGGTAGGACCACCACGAGGGACTCTCCCGGCTTGGAGAGCACCACGTGCTACTTCTACTTCTCGAAAAAGACTGCAATCAAGATTGTTCCCACGAGGAACATTCGAGATCAAGAGAAAGACCTGAGAAATAAACCAAGAAAGAGTAAATAGATAAATAAAGAAAGAAATTAAAAACAACAGCTACTTGCCCACCTTTACTGTTTTTCTTAGGTAGCTGGTTGCCACTCTACTCAGCATTTTGCTGACGTGTCATATTTGTCACCTTTTTCAGGACCATGTGTTGAGCAGCCAAAGCCTACGGCTGCGGAGGGTGCTGGGCCTAGTAGAGCCCAATAGTTGTACTTTTGTTGTACCCGTTTTTCTGTAGTAGTGAGTATTCTGTTACACATTTGTACTCTTTTATTGTAAACTTCATATTTTTGTACTTATTTTTAATTCTCTACTGTTGTGGTGGTGTGTACTGTAGTAATTCTTTTCTTTACTGCTGTACTTTTGTTTTATTAGTTACTTGCATGGTGAATGTGGTTTATTTTTCTGCTTTTTGGTTACTTTCTCGGTGGATGACTTGGTTTTGGGATCAGTCGAGTCGGTCCGATTCTCGTGTCTCATAGGGATTCGGGAATCAGGTCGTAACAGGAACAAAGTAAGATTGGGGCCAATCCTCAAATGTAGGCAGAGGGTAGTAAAGGCATTTAACACCAGCCAGTAATTAAGGCTGAGCTGCGAAGGAGCAAGGCGATAAAGACAAAGGAAGGAGGACACAAAGGGATTCAAAGATCCCCATAAACCATGCTCTGTGGTGTATTTACATATAATAAACATGTCCTTCAACCCATTTGAACATAAACAGATCTCGGACTCATAAGCCTCAAACGGCACCCTGCCAAGTTCGTATTCCTGCAAAAATGGCAAAATCGCAGATCGACTACGGAAGTCCGACGAAAAACTATATAAAGATCTAATCACGACAGAGACTCTAGAGGAAGAAGAAGCAACTGACTTACCCTTGCTCACAAAACCCAACATGGCAGCTTTCGCCTTAAAGAGGCCTCAACACTGTGGCGCTCCGACAAAGGACGTCCCCTGACACCGCTCTGTTGAGAGTAAAAGCTCTTCGCATAAGTGCTCTCCGAGGTAGATGGGCCATTAACAATGACCCACCACCCCTATATATAGCCCCCATGGAGGGCGGTTCCCCCCTTATGGGGCGCAACATTCGAAAAAATGAAATCTTGCCGTATTTGGCGCAGATTCCAAATATCTAGCCAAAGGCGAAGAAAACCTCGGCCATCATTATAGGCATTTAATACCCCTACACACATATCCACTGCCATAGAAAGGGGGGTCCCATCAATGGTCGACATGACGCTTGAGGCCTTCACCGCATCATAACAGCAGTAAATGTCGGTCTCCTGAAATAATGAGACACCATATCGATCCCGATGTAATTGGCCATTACCCGTAGAAAAAGCAAGCAGACGCACCTCAAAGCCGCCTCTTAAGGCCGGTGACATGGTAGGCGGATGGGCCGCAAGACCACCTCTTAGGGCCAGTGACATAATAGGCGGACGCACCTCAAGACTGATAAGCCTCGTATTCGCCTCCTAAGGTTGGTGGCATAATAAGCCCATGTGCCCTATACCACCTCTTAAGGTCCATACAACTACAGGCCTTCGCCCCTAAAATCCCGCTATATAACAAATGCTCCCCCTCTTAAATACACAACTAGGGCAACATTTGGGGGCATTACCTATCATGAAGTTTTTACTCCAGACGTTACTCTCTTAGCAAGCATTCCCTAGCTTGAGAGTATGGGGCATATGATGAGGGACAACAAATGCCCTCGAACCCGAAACCTTGCGATAGGCTTGAAAAGAAGGATCTGGCCCAGAGAAGCTTGGATACAGGCGGGCTCAGAGATCCAACCTGCCTACATCCAAGGAAAACCTCCTGCATAGATGGATCCAGCAATCCAACCCGCCTGCGCACAAGAAGGCCGGGTGTAACCAAACACAAAGGATCCTATCCGTTAGAGGGGACGACGAAAGTATAGTAGGCCTGCGCCCCCAATAAATGCTAATAATGGCAGCCACTATTAATAACCTGGCAATGCATGTACAATTGTCAAGCGATGTATCTGCTTAGAAGATCTTACTGGAAGCCCGATCCCAGCATTTTAAATAGTTAGGGAAGGTCCCCAAGGCCTCCCCTAAGAAGCTTGAGAGAAATTGAGAGACTGTATATTTTGTAATCTAGTAAAATTCTAGTGCATAGTTGGGAGCTCCATCCTCCCCCCAGATCTACACCCTTGTGATGGAACTGGGTAACCACTTCCTGTGCCATTGTGAGATTGCTTAGATTCCATGATCGGATCATCCACCCACGGAGGAGGTCCGATTGTTACTTGAGTTGGATACTTCGTATCTCAGGGTGTTGATCAATCTCCAATATAGGAAGGCAATTAGAAAACTAGTAAGTGCCATTGGAGTCCCGATCGATAGAGACCGATGCTCACTTTCTTCCAACTACCTTGACCATGTCAAGGTATGTATCAAGGTTAACGCCTCAAATAATCTCCCTATGAGATCTCCTTCTATTGTGAAGGGGGAACCATGCTCTCCGTGAAGCTACAGTACGATTGGGTACCCCCTAGGTGCCTAACCTATGCGGTGTTCAGTCACACATTGGACTCCTATCCGAAGGAGGCGGCAGCAGCCCAGACTAGCGGTGCCATTGCGAAGGAAGGGAAGCATTGCAACTGCTTGGCTTCGAGATCTTGAAAAGGGCTAGGATGTAAAAGACCACGCAAGCCCACCAAGAGTCACCAAACTTTATGTAACGTTCATGAGGAGGCGAGAGCCTAGAGTGTGCATGAAGAATCGCAACGATTGAGTCTGATTTCTCACAACATGTATGAGAGTGATCACGTTAGTAAAAACCACACCTATTTGAGAAATGAGAATGACAACACTTCATCAAGTGGGGACCATGCTCATAATGGGGGACCATCTGCCATCAATAATAGCCAAAAAGCCCTAATTAATCTAAACCCCTCCTTGAAGCCCTCCCAACGTTCCTCCACTTCCTCGGATAACGATGTTGTCACATAGCCACTCTGCTTCTCCTCCATCAAAGACTTACTTAGAGAAGGTCTAGGCATGGAAGAAGGGGAGTGGAAGATTTAACACCCCAAAATTTAGGTTCCGAGTCATTTTAGAGTGGTGCGGGTCACTTCAAACCTGTAAACATGGTCGCAGTTTGGTGCAAGTACAGTCACCTTTTGAAATAGGTAAAAATGCATATTTTTAGTCAACCCCTAGCAAAATGGTTTAATGTATAGTACCGTTAGATTTCTCTCATTGTAAACTTTCCAACGACGTTTGTTTCGCATGGATCCGATGTGTATAGCTCAAGTTATGATTAAAACAAGTCGAAAGAACCTAAATGTAAGGTGAACCCAACTTAAGGGGTATTTTTGGTATTTCACCCCACTAATCCTAATCCTAAACCTAATTTGGGTCTATAAATAAACCATCTTGGGTCTTTGGGTCATCATTAATCCTTAGGTCCTCCAAAACCCAAGAGAATTTGAGAGTAGAGAATTAGGATTTCAATTAGAAATCCTAATTCAAGTTTCATAGGGACCTTTTCGTGATGGTGAGAATCACGAGCTTCCCACTGTAATTTTTGAGAAATTAAGTGGCGGCGGCAACGACATGAGTTGAGCGGCCAACGCGTGACGAGAAGGAAGCATGCATGCGCATTCTCGTGCTGAAGGAGGATTCGCAAGCACCGGGATCGCAACACTTGTCATGGATCGACGACACGGGCATGCTTAGTGTGATTCGGTGCTAACGATCAAAGCCAATCAGACACCGGCATGTGGCACGATCAGAGAGGGGCGCAACTGATTCGCTTGAACCGACCAGTTTGGTCTGGTTTAGTACCTCTTGCACGTTTTCATTCGATTCGAGGCCTTCTTGACGTTGGATTTCATTAAATAAGGTATTGTTAGAATCATCTTGACACGTACTATGTGTTGGTACTGTTTAGTTTCATTTTTAAGTACTTTTTTCAGTGAAAAATCGGAAACATGTTTAGGTGATTCCAACCCTATTTTTGGTTTATGTGAACTAGGTCTTGCCTTTGGTGCGTGCATGGATTTTGAGGCACGTGTAGCACTGCCCCCAAGTCCTGTGCGCATAGTTTGGAATCACTATGAACCTCTACTGACGTTAGGTAGAGTGGTTTACCTTTCTTTTAATTTCGTCTCATTTTCAGGTAACCGTGGGCCTGTCTAGTGAGGCTCTTCGCATATATGGCTTTCATTGGCACGTGTTTCCTTTCTTTGTTGAGTCTGAGACCTTTTTGAAGTGTTATTCTAATTTTAGTTGCTTTAATGTGAATTACTTGGATTCTATGTGAAATAATTTAGACTTAAATACTCCATGTACACTTATTATCGCATGTATGAAACGAATTCCATTTTCTGTGAAATAAGTTATGTTGTGTTCATTAATTACTAAATAATATGAGACCTTTGGCATAAATTAAAGACTATCTATAAACTTATAAGTTGGAGGATAATGTGAATATCTGTTAAATCTTGGATTTATTAATGTAAGATTGTTAGTATGGTTTGATTTTATGGAAATGAATGATATAATTATTTTGAATTGAGTAAACAATCAATATGACGAATTAGTCGAGGCTTAGAGGATGGATAACTGGTTTTAGCTCGCTACTCGCCAGATTTGGTTGTAGCTTTGGTTTGTTAGACCAATTCTTGGCTGGTTTAGGGAGTTGCTAGCCTCCCTATGACTCTTTGGTTAGGCTTAGTGGCCAACTGGGATAGTGGGATGCTTGGCTCAAGGTTTGGGAGTGATTTCTTTCTCGGGCGATGGGTGGGTCATTGTTGTTGATGTAAATGCACCACAATTGTTAATTTTGATGATAACAAAACACATGTATTTTAATATTTGTATTTGAGTGTATAAGTTTCATGATTAATGCAAATAGAAGCAAGTACGAGGAACTTGTACATGGGCAAAAGTATCAAGGAGCATGGAAGAAACTAAAGGAGGAGCTTCATGGAGGAGATGGAGCTTCACATGGAGTGAAAGCTTGAAGAGAAAAAGAATATCACTTAGAATGCTTTATTGTAATCTTTCTTTTATTTCACTCTTTATTTTCCTTAGATTCTTTGTTAAAGAGCCTAAAGTATAACACCTTAATCCTAGGAGCACTTACACATCCCTAGGACACTTAGGCAAACCCTAGAATAGAATCAAAAGGCAAAATAGGTTCCAGACAACCTTATCAGATGTCCAACATAGTTGTCAGATGTCTGATATCGACTTTTAAGTCGTCTGACACATTGTCCATATGACCAAACACTTAGGCTAGAATCAATGCTCTGCAACTATTACCTTTAAATGTTCTACCTATTGTCTAGACGTCCAATAAGACGTCTAAGTTATTTGCCAGATGTCCTGAAAGATGACCATTGGCTTTTCTTAGCGAGCCAAGCTAACGCAGCCTACCATTTATTACCAGACATCCATAGAGTCGTCTAGACGTTTGATAAAGAGACGTTAGACCACAATCCAATGTCGTCAAACCAAATCTAACTGTTGTGTCACGAAAATCAATTCCCATAGCTTTCAGACGTTCAATAGTTAGTCCCAACGTCCAGTCTGTCGTCTGACCTTGTTACACTAGAACCATGTTTGGATCAGGACATTTCTAGGAACAAGCCCGCTTAGAATTAGACGTCCTAAAATAGCTTTCTAGACGTCTAACCTAGATCTTGTTTTTGTCCGATAGAATTAGGAACTCTGACCCTTTAGATCAGATGTCCAAACGTGTCATTAGACATCTGACTAGACGTCTGACCCTCAAATTAGACATCTGATTCTGCTGTAAGAATCATTTTGACCCTGATTTCAACCTGATTTGCCTTGGATTTGTTTCCAACGGCTAGGAGCCTTCTCCCAAGCCTTCTTAAAGGTTCCTAAGGCCTCTATAAATAAAGGAGGGCCTTCCCTTGGCTTAAATACACCTAAGAGACAATACTTTCCATCATTTTGAGTGTTTAAGAGAAGAGATCATCAAGAAGAGAAAGTTCTTACTCTCCAAGCTCCACACTCCAAATCAGAGAGCACTGAAACTCTGTTGCACCATCACACCAATCTACTTCCGTATTAAGGAAGTCCTTTGACTTATAATAGCATAGCTTAATCTATACTTGTGACTATAGGTCTTTTGTAATTTTGTTTTTCGTTGGTTGGGTATTCGTGTGACGAATTCCCGTCTCCTTCGTGAAACAAAATACTCTTCGTGAAGAAGAAGGGCTTGAGGTATACTATTGGCATAAAGCAGTGTGGTTGTAATTGAGGTTGTACTACCCTCATTTAAGTAGTACGTAGTGAATTTGGTTGACTTGGTTGACTAGGAAATCCTAAGTCGAGAGGCTTAAGTGGTGGTTTTTACCTTTGGGGTTTCTACCTAAAAATTTGTTGGCTCTTGTGGTGAATATTTTATGTCATTGGATTTTATTTCCACATATTTTTATCCTACACTATTCACCCCCTCTAGTGTAATTTCAATTGATTGTCTGTGATTCAGCGTACATAGTGCTTACACATCGCTACATAACGTAGTTGTCACCCCTTTCCATAATGACCCCAAGGTGACGAAGAGCAGTGACTCGATGGGTATAAGCCATCTTCTCAGTTAGGAGGGTAGCTTATACCAGTCTTGCGCTACAGGAAGTTACACGAGATCGTCTCGTGTCCTGAGATGTCAATTAATGGATTGTGAACTGTAATAATGTGTAATAATTCATAAATGGATTAATTGTTGATACAGTGCCCTCTTTCTTTTACTCTTGTCACTGCTACTACTGGTATAGTTGTTCTACTCTACTCAATTTTTACTAACGTGTTTCTTGGGTTCCGTACTCAGGTGTTGCTGAGTAGTTGAGTGTAGTGGTTGCTATCGGTCCGTCTACTACATAATTGAGTCTTACTTGAGACGGTTCGTTCTGAGCTAGTGGCTCTTAATTTGTTCTTTTCCATTGTTAGATTTTAATTCATGTCTTTTGGTGATTATACGAGCACTTAAGCACTCGTTTTCTTTTTTGCTTTTGTGGTTAATTTTATCATGTTGTTAGCACTTTTAATTATTTTCATTTAATACATTATGAATGAATGTTGGCTATTGATGTTCTATGACTGTGCTTGGTGACTGCAATCTTGTGGTTGGGTTGGGTTGGTTGTTAGTATACGGCGACTCGAGTTTCATCGTTGGCATGACTCAGATCATCACAGAAGATCCCAAAGAAAAAGAAAAACATGAAGAAATCCAAGCTCGACAAGGGTGAATCTACTAACCTGGCATCGGTTGATGCCACCAATGGCCCATGTCACTAGCCACTTAGAACACCTAGGGCCTCAACACCCGAGAAAAAAGATGGCGGTTTATTCCCTCCTCCGTAAACATGACATGCAAGTTGCAGCCCTACTTGAGATGCGCCTAACAGCGTTGAGGTGGTCAAAGTTTGAGAAGAAAATCCCCACCTAGTGGAACTTTGCTTACAACCTTGACCACGGCTGCAATGGCAAGGTTGTGCTGCTATGGAGAGATGATCTCAGGGATGTCCAAGTGTTGCATTTGACAGATCAAGTCATCCTTGCCAACTACTACATGAAAAGAGGACTAACCATCTCTCTTTCCCTTATATATGCGAGGAATGACATCTCACATCAGACGCTGCTATGGGAGCCATTGCACCTCTATTATTCCCTGGTCTTGGGACTGTGTGTGGTCATAGGGGACTTCAACGTAACTAGGTTGTAGGCAAATAAGAAAGGGGGAAAATCCACCATCGCATTCTGGCATGGAGGATTTCAAACGAATGTATCTATGATTTTGACCTCTTTGAAATTGCCTCGTGTGGCAACCCCCTTGGTGCACACTCGAATAGGCTTATTTAATATGGTGATATTATCGTCGAAATTAGTATAGTAGTTAACCTAAATCGAGCCTACACCAATTTCACAAAAAAAAAAAATTTAACCTGGCCTATTTGATTTTATCTTGGTCACTTTTAGGCCCAGAGTTGATCTTAGGGACGTGGGAATTAGGAGATTAAGAAGTTTCTACGCCTTTCCTAGAACATATCTCTTCCTTGCGTTTATTATGTTGTTGGTTTTTTCTACTTTTAAGATTTTTGTGATAATGTTGTCCTTGAGGAGCACACTCAAAAATGAAGTTCTTGGCCTTAAGCCAAATGGTCCTTGTCTTGAAGCCAATTTAGGGTTCTAAAATTGATCTTGTCACTCACAAGATTGGGTACTTGCAAGACAAGAATTATCTTTTCTCTTTTATACTTTTTTTTTTGTCTTTTTGATAGCAAGAATAAAAGACAAATGAAAGCAAAATAAAATGTAAGAAAAGAAATGAAAAGAGATACTTAGCTTAGTATATGTATATATATATAGTAGATATGTAAGTGGATATAGAATAGATATAGATATGTAGATACTATATAAATAGGGGTGGAGATGGAAATGGGGATGGAATGTAGTACGGTGTCAAGTTGGTCCACGTCTAGCAAGACGCAACCAAGAAGACTAAGTGCTGCGTGGAGTGTAGAGCAGATGTTTGTGAGTGTGGGGTGGAAAGCTTGCTTTGCGCATATCGGGAAATATCTGCAACTGGTGAGAATATTCCCGCGATACGATGCACGGTGAAGGGGTAGGTGCGCGATTGTGTAAGTAGGGGGATGTGGAGTGAAGGTGAGAGAACATGGATATGTGTGTATATAGATATATGTAGGTATATAAGAATATATGACTATATATGTATATGTATGTAGATATATATATCTCTATATATATTTATTTATGTATTTATATATATAAGGGGGAGGGAGTATGGGAATATATGTGCGTGTATGGGGGTGTAGATGAGTGTGTATGGGTGTGTAGGTGACTGTGTGCGTGAGAGGGAGAGGGTGTGTGAGTGTCTGCCTATGTGAGAGAGTGAAGAGATTAAGTCGTCTGGAGAGCTTACGCGACATCTGGAGAAAGGGAGTAAGGTGTGTGAAACCAGTGCACACTGAAGTGAGGGAGCAACACACGCACACTAGAGTGTGAGGAAGAGCCGCAGTGTGCAAGGGCTGCGCACTGATGGGTGAGATGTGCAGGCGCTGAGTGAGTGTGACGCGGGCGCTGAAGATGAAGTGCGAGTGCAAGGTGAAGAGGTGCGGGTGACCGGCTGGAGGCAGTTGCACTGGAGGAGAGAGAATGCTGTGCCACCGGCTAAGTGAGAAGCTTGCCGGTGGGTCCAGTGTTGCACTGAGACGTGTGAATAGTGTGGTACAGTGCGCGCGGGGAGATGGTGATCAGTTGAGGCGGTGCAGCGTGCGGAGGGTGATGTGGGCAGAGGAAAATGGCTGAGGGGTTTGCGCACATGCATGGAAATGAGTTAAAGGCGCGTGGAGGTGCTGGGCGCACCGTGGCTTAGACCGAGCTTTAGAGCTTGAAGCTCTGCAGTAATGGCGAAGGCGACAAAATAGAAAAAGAAAAGAAAACAGAAAACAATGTATACCAATGCAAATAAAAATCAAAATAGGGAATCCACCACGCCCAGCTGCTCGCAAAGGAGCTGTGCGGTGGTGGAGCTCACCGTAGGGTCTGAGACCACGACCAACTTCTCTTGAACACAGTGTGCCTCTTCTCAGCTGGTGAGAAGAGGAGCTGTGTATGGAGAGGGAGAATGGAATAGAGAGGGGAGTGGCCGGCAGTGAGTGAGTGTGTGTGTGTGTGGTGTGTTGGTCTGAGGGTGGTTCTGTGAAGGTGGTGGTTGAGTGTGGGGTGGAGACCGGTTCTCTGTAGGGGAGGGGTGCATGCTCTTTTATAAAGAAAGCGTGCGCCTCTCCCCATGCAAATGGTATGAGGGAGACAGGTGCACAGCTCTATGCAAATGCAAATGGTTGGTGGAAAATAAAATAAGGGTGGCGAATTTGCAATGCAAGCACATAATGAAGATGTTAATTATTATGTGTGTTTGAGATGAGATGGCTTATTATGAAATTGAAGTGGATTGAATGGTCATTTGTTCTCACTCTCTTCCCCTCTTTAGAAATGCATGCAAGTGAATATTTACAAATGCAAGTATGGCTACTTAAAATGCATAGGTAATGCTAGGAAATAACATAAGATGACATATTTATGGCGTAGCTTGCTGTGCAATCATACCCTCATGCCTATCTTTTGTTAGTCCCTAGCAAAACATTTATTTGTATTGTGTTTAGAAATGATCTTAAGCTGAAGGTTTTTCTGAAGCCATTAATGTGTTTATTTGTTGGATATTGTGAGAACCAATTGTAGAGAAGACTACCGGTACTCAAGTTTTACATGATATAGACCATCTTTCGACTAACCTGAGCTCTTGATATTTAAACCTTAAGTGCGTTTTCTAGGACTCGGAGGGTTTCACCGTACTTGAGAGCTAAGGGGTTATGGTTTGTGCATAGTGATGGATCAAGGCCGACCAAATGAACATTAAAGCTCAAGCCCAAGGTTTCACAAATTTTTAAGTACAAGTTGGTCCCAGCATTAGCTCTTGTCTTCAGATTAACCCTAAAAAAAATGATGGAAAAACTCAACCCCACTTTTATTATTTTTGTGGCTCAAAGAATATATGGTAGAAACAGGGTACTTATAATGCACCCTGAAAAACTTTTGGGGAGAAGAATTTACAAACTTTTGGAAGATATACTGACTTATTCGCAAGATTTTTTTTTTTTTGAAACATGTGTCAGTATATCTCCTACAACTTTATTTGGAAGAGCACACTTATTTGGTGGGTGAGTATTTTTTGGTGGAAAGAGTTTCTCCTAAACATAAGACTAAAGACTGGGATAGAAAGTCTACTTGAGCACACAGGTAAGGACTCTACCTTCCCTAATGAACACTAGGGTTGGATCTTACGTTCACCTAGTCTTTCTCGATATGTGTAGTGTGAACCGAGATTACTTAAGCTCTCAAGTAGAAGCAAACTAACAAATCCTGTATTGGTGACTTAGGTACAAGAATACGTCCTAAGTTAGGAGAGATTCTGATCTATCTTATCAATGCTCAAGTGAATTAAGCCAAAGCCTGAGGGAATCAAGCTTCTGTGGCCCGGAAAGTCTTCAAAGCAGAGGTTGAATATCCATAAACACTTATAATATTTTTGTTTTAACTTTCAGATCATAGCTAAACACTTTACATTTTTTATGGCTTTTTTGTTTTCGTAATTTTTTTTTAAAACAAATAGGCTATGTACATATTTATAGATGAATATATATAATGGATGCAGAAGCTACATGATACCCATATAATACCCAGATCCTATGGATACCTATCCACCCCCCATGCCAAATGATGCTATGTCCTCATATGTATGTAGGGTTAAGCAAGGTCCAAGGGTCTTGGTACGAGAGTTGAGGTGTGAGGTATACAGCAGGGTGGTAGGGCGAGTGGATGGTGGGTGGTGAAGTGAAAAGTGAACAAGTGCGAAGTAAAGTGAAGTGAAATGGAATGTGAAGGCGAAAGTGGAAGAGGAGTGTTGCTGGGGTGTCTCCCAATGAGCGCTGGATTTAATGTCCTCAGCTGAACTCAAAGTGAGGCATGAAGTTACTTACCCTCTAGCAATGCAACAGTTTCACCAACGGGGGCAGGTTCATGAGTAAGATAGGGTTTTAATAGCTGCCCATTGACTGTAAATTTATGCCTAGATCTGGGATCTTCAATTTTGACGGCCTTGTTGGGAAATGGTCTCGAGACCAAGTAGGGATTAGTCCATTTGGACTTCAGTTTCCCTGGAAAGAATTTGAGTTGGGCATTGTAAAGCCAAACTTGCTGTGAGGGCTCAAATTCCTTTTGCCGAATGCAGCTGTCGTGAAAGGCCTTAGTGAGTTGTTTGAAAGTTAAGGTAGAATCATAGGCTTCACGACGGAGCTCTTCCAACTCCTGGAGTTGGTGTTTCCTTCTCGACCACACAAGTCTGAGTCGAGGTTACATTGGCGAATAACCCAATAAGCGCGGTGCTCCAGTTCCACGGGCAAATGACAAGGCTTCCTGTAAACAATTCTATAAGGAGACATACCAAGGGGAGCCTTGAAGGCGATCTAATACGCCCAAAGTGTGTTAGTTAGCTTGTCGGATCAATCCTTTTGGTCAGGCCGAATCATTTTATGGAGAATTTGCTTGATTTGCCAGGTCGACACCTCAGCCTGGCCGTTCGTTTGAGGATGATACGGAGATGCGATACGGTGGTGGACTCCGTATTTCCTCAGAAGTGCTCGAAAAGTTGCATGGGTAAAATGACTTCCTCCATCAGAGATAATGGCTCGAGGGATCCCAAAGCACGTAAAAATGTGATCTTTGACAAATTGAGTAGATATGACATGGTCAGCATGGCACGTGGGAATAACCTTGATCCATTTCGAAACATAATCAACAGCAACGAGGATGTACTCGAAGCCATTGGAAGGAGGAAAGGGACCCATGAAATTGATTCCCCAAATATAAAAGATTTCAACAGCTAGGATGGGCTGGAAGGGCATCATGTCACGACGTGACATTGACCCTAGCGACTGGCACCTAGTGCACTGTTTAGCATAATTGTGTGCATCCTGGTGAAGGGAGGGCCAAAAGAAACCGCATCGCAACACCTTGGCTCCAGTTTTCCTCCCAGAGAAATGGCCTCCGCAAGCCTGATCGTGACAAACGGATAGCACACTAGGGAACTCACTATTAGGAATACAGCGATGGATGATCTGATCAGCACATACTCGAAAAAGTAGTGGATTATCCCAAAAATAATACTTTGCTTTTGCGATGAGACGCTCGCGTTGGTTTTTAGGCCGGCCATGTGGAAGGGAGCCAGAAGCAAGGTAATTGGCAATGTCAGCATACCAAGGTCCACTTGCCACATTAATCGTCGGTAGGTGCTCATCATGAAAAACCTCATTAATCGACAGGGTAAGTCCAATGTGGTCAGGGTCCATTCTCGAGAGATGATCAGTAACAACATTCTGAGCTCCGACCTTATCGCATATCTGAAGGTCAAATTCTTGGAGCAGAAGGATCCAACGAATTAGTCTAGGCTTGGCACCCTTCTTGTGCATGAGATGACGAACGGCCGCATGGTCAGTGAATACAGTAACATGTGAGCCCAGAAGGTAAGAGCAGAATTTCGCCAGCCCGAAGATGACCTCCAGTAGTTCTTTCTCAATAGTTGTATAATTACGTTGGGCCTCGCCCAGCGTCTTAGTGGCGTAGTACACCATGAAGGGGTGTCTATCGCGTCTTTGTCCCAGGATGGCTCCGACTGTAAGGTCAGAAGCGTCACACATGAGTTCAAAGTCGAGGGACCAATCAGGTGGCTGGAGAATAGGGGCCTTGGTGATAGCCTCACACAGCTGCATGAATGCTAGTATACAGTCAAGGGCCATATCAAAGGGTACGTCGATTGATAGGAGATGAGTTAAAGGTCTAGAAATCTTGGAGAAGTCTTTAATGAATCTCCTATAAAAACTGATGTGTCCTAAAAAGGAGCAGATTTGTCGTACAGAGCTTGGCATAGGTAAATCTGCAATCACCTCTAGCTTAGCTCTATACACCTCAATATCCCGTTCGGAGATGATGTGACCGAGAATAATCCCCTTGTGTACCATAAAGGACTTTTCTCTCAAGAAAGCACGAGGTTCACATCAATACATCTTCTGAGGATACGAGCCAGGTTGGCTAGACAATCATCAAATGAGGGTCTGAAGACTGAAAAGTTGTCCATGAAGACTTTAAGAAAATCACCCACCATATCATGAAATATCGCCAGCATACATCTCTCGAAAGTTGTTGGCGCGTTACAGAGTCCAAATGGCATCCTTATGAAAGTGAAGGTGCCAAAGGGACAGGTGAAGGTGGTTTTCTCTTGGTCCCGAGGGTCAATAGCCACTTGGTTATAACCTGAGAATCCATCTAGGAAACAAAAGAACTGATTTCCAGCTAACCGCTCCAGGATTTGGTCGATAAAAGGTAGCGAGAAATGATATTTCTTAGTAGCAGTATTGAGTTTCCTATAATCTACACACACTCTCCAAGACGTAGGAGTGCATGTAGGGATGGATTTTCCCTTGTCATTGACACAGATGGTGAGACCCGCCTTTTTAGGCACAACATGTATCGGGCTCACATAGGGGCTGTCGTTGATCGGGTAGATGATGCCCGCATCAAGCCACTTGATTATTTCATTTTTGACAACCTCCCGCATATTTGGATTGAGACGTCGCTGCCTCTCGCGGGAAGGTCGAGCCTCCTCCTCCATATATATACGGTGAGTGCAGTGGAAGGGGCTAATGCTAGTTAGATCTGACAGAGACCATCCAGTTGTTGCCTTATGTTCAATTAGGACCTTCATTAGTTTGCACTCTTTCTCCTTGGACAATTTTGAACTGATGATTACAAGAAGCATTTCATTTGGTCCTACAAAAAGATATTTTAGCGTGTCAGGCAGTGCTTTGAGCTCAAACGTGGATGGGGAAAGATTTGGCAATTCTTTGGATGAGATTATCTTGAAAGGAACAGAAGACGGAATAAGGGGAGAAGGAAATTGGCCCTCAGGTTGGCCAAGGAAAGGGGCATCTTGGATTGATGGATCCAAGAAAGGAGTGCCCCAGAGATCAGTGTTTGGGAACAAGGTCCCAGTGTGGAATGTCGTTTCCACCTGATTTGGCGGGAAAGAAAGGGCACTCCAATCTTCAAGGGGGTAGACCGGATGTGTGCAGTCCGGATATGACTCAGACCATGAGGCATACGAGGTGGAGTGGACCTCGTCAGGGGCCTGGTCAGGAAGAGATAAGGGTAAGGGAAGGGATGGGGAAATGTCACAATACAAGTCGGTTAGGTCTTGATTTTCCAGGGGTATGCCACAGCAAGTTGAATAGGTCCCAACCAATCCAATACATGCACTGACAGCCATGTCATCGGTAGACGTGTCATCCTCAATAAAATTGCAATCAAAATTCTTTATAGCATTAAAGATGTTTAGTTTAAGCATTTCAGAGCCCAAGACAATCTCAATATAGCTTGATTCACAATCGATATGGGCGTGAGCTGTGGCCAAGAAAAGTCTACCGAGGATTATCGGATAATCAGAAGGTGACTCAGGAACTTCCATATCTAATACAAGTCAATAGGAAAATAGAGACTGTTGATCCAAACTACCACCTCTTCCACCACACCCTGCAAAATTTTGACAGAGAGATCTGCCAATTGCAGTGTAATAGGGGTGGGTTTTAGCTTTTCTAATGCAAATTTCTGGAGCATGATGGTCGGTATGAGGTTAATGGAAGATCCTAAATCCAGCAAGGCACGATCAAAATTGCAGCCTTTGATGCTTCATGAAATGAGAGGGGTGCCTAGATCTTTCTGCTTCGGTGGTAATTTTGATAGTATAGCACAACTCGCATGAGGCGAGAGAACCATCGGATTCTTGGTTTTCTTTTGCTGTCGCCTGGGTGTAGTGCAGTCTTTAAAGAAACGGGCGACAGTAGGGATGTGGTCGATCGCCTCTAACAAGGGAATCTTGATTTCAACATCCTTGAATAAATCACACAGATTATCAATGGTCTGCGTGTTCTTTTTCTTGCCTTTTGGCTCCCCTAATAGAGCCTCCGGGAATGGGACCGATTCTGGCACCAGTTTGGGCGTATCGTCCTCATGAAAATGCGGTGCGTATCCCGAATGAGAGGGTGGTAAAGAAGATGGGCCAGGATCAGGTCGAGGCAGATCGATGGTTTGTTTACCAATTCTCGTAGTAATCACATTGGACGTTGCAGGTCCAGTGGGATTGTAAGGGGGAGGAGGGTTCACAACAAGGACATACGGGTGATGTGCTGCTGCGGGATTAGCCTGAAATCCTGGTGGAGTACTCGGAGCTTGTAGAATCTGATGAACCTGCCACTGAGAAGGTTGTACCTATGGTTGCAGGCCATGAGGTACAAAATTTCGCTGGTTAGGAACAGGTTGGGCTGGAAGAGTGCCCTGAGATCGAGTTGCCATGCGTAGTTGACTGATCTCAGCATTCTGCTGCGCCAATTGGTGCTGAAGAGAGGTCATGTTTTCTTCATGGCACTTTGACATTTCCATCATCATACGCATCAATTTATCAATAGGAATTGATGCGTGATCATTTTGGGGTGTGCAAGGGCCTGGTGGTGGATTTGCGACAGGGTTATACTGGGCCCTTGGGATGACGGGTGCAGACGGTCGCATTGGTCCACTCGCTGGATTTTGGCGTTGTGGTTATTGGACCATGCAAAGTTAGGATGATTTCGCCACCCTAGGTTATAGGTGGCAAGGAATGTGTTGTTCCTAAGGGCACAGGCATCTTCTAAGCCAGAAGACGAGTTCGCATATGTATATGCCTCTGAGCACACGGAGGCTTAGTCCTCCATGTCATAATACTGGCTAGTAGAAGCCAAATCCACATTACTTATTGAGTCGATTGGCGCGAACTCGGTAAGGACGGTCTCACAGGATTCTTGGGAATAAGCCTGGCATTAGAAGGATTAGGGTTGTGACGGAGTGATGGTGTGGAGGTGTTTGCCATAGAGCAGGCAGGGTTGGCCAAAAGCTCGTCCAGCTTCTTGTGCACAATGAAGACTTCATCCAATTTTTGTGCAATTAAGTTAAGATCTGTGGATGAATGGGAGGGTCCTGTGTCAACTTCATGAACATTGCGGGGCATGTTGGTATGATTAAAGGTGACAATGGAGGCATTGTTCATTGAGTTTTCTCTCATATTTTCAAACAGTTCAAATGCTCCATCCTCATCTTTAATCTTGAAATTCCCTCTGCATGAAGCATTCGCAATCTGCCTCAAAGTTTCATTTAGCCCATAATAGAAGATCTGGGCTATATGCCACTTAGGCAGATCGTGGTGTGGACATTTCCTGAGGTCATTGTACCTTTCCCAGGCCTCATGAAACTGCTCGCCGTTTTGTTGCATGAAAGAAGTAATAGCACGGCGAAGGGCATTGGTGCATCCGATTGGGAAAAATTTCTTGAAAAATGTTGTACGCATCTCTTCCCAAGTTTGGAGAGGTTTCCCAATGGTTTGCAACCATTGCGCTGCTTTGTCTCGCAATGAAAATGGGAACATTTTCATGAGGACGATACGCAGCCCGATGTTTCTTGGTTTAATCGTTTCAGCTAAACGGGTTAAGTCCTCCAAGTGAAGAAAAGGGACTTCACTGGCCATCCATGGCAATCGAAGTTAATTAGGCTGATTATGTTCGATTTTAGTTTGAAATCCTCCCTGCCCACAGAGACACGAATATGCCCATGGGTTTCTGTAGCAGCAGGATTCTGATAAGAGCTAAGAGACCTGGGTTCCTCCCGTTCAGAAGGATTTTGCATTTCCTCCAAGGTTTCCCTAATGGCTTCAATCTGCTCAGTATATAATTCCATTTGGGCTTGGAGGCTGGTTAATGGGTCAACGGCTCCTCCACCACCTGGTGGATTTGGAGGGGGGCGATTTCCTCCCTTGGGATTTGGGGGTGGGCAAGCAGCCATGTTTACAGAGAAGGAGGAGGATGATTTACTAGCTTCTACCCTTCTAGAGTTTTCAGACAATTCAAACAGTTTAGGGTTTTGTGACCTCCTCCCAAACATGCACTGTCGAAAGACGAATTGGGGTGATGAGAAGAGAGAAGGGAATAGGAGAAAATACGTTGAATAGGTGCACTTGATGACAAATCAAACAATCAAGGTCCTAACCTCTGAATGTGTCCCTTAGACCTAAAGATCTAGGTTACCTACTATCGCGACCTATGGAACCGAATATAAGCACCGCAGAACCACCGGACTAGATTGAAAGGCCGTTTGCCCTAGTCTTAGACACCCGATAGCACACGGGAACCTGCAATAGCACATAAGTGCTACACGCAGGTAGTTAGACCTCCAAACCTTAATGGGGTCAAGTTACTACCAATTTTAATTAAGAGGCTTAGGATTCAAGTGCTTTGGAATGTGAAAGGCATTGTATACGGGTAATGCCCAAGTGTGTTGATTTTATGAGTGTGTCAAGCAAGCATGCAATGGGGATCTCTCCCCGACTTGAAGTTTTTGGAGTGGTGAATGGCTTTTAGAGTTTCGCTCTTTAGAATTTGTGGATTTTAATGTTTCACTTGTATACCACTTCAACTAATCTCCGGGTTTGAGAAAAATACAAGTTTCTTTGTTGCGCTCAACCAACCCTTCTTCAATGTGGATTAGTTAATGCATGCTAAAAATACAATGGGCTTTCCTAGATGAAAATTTCTATGTGTGGATGCACAAGCCAATTTTATTTCCATGTGAATAGGAGCCAATTAATGCACTCAAGTGCTCCCAAACACCAAAAGATATCCACACACAAGGGCTTAACCACCAAATGATGTAAAGAAAATGAAAATGTTGGGGTTGAAATATTCGGGATCAAATGTAAGGCAAATGTAAAATCGTGGTGGGGTTAGAATCAACTCAATTCCAAGCCTTTCTACCAAAAATGTGATCCCGAAATGCTAATAAATGAGGTAAGGAAGGATGACAATCAATCAATTTTTATTTTGCCTCTAAGAAGACTTCACACAACGAAATTGCCAAGAATCAAGATTCTTGGATTTTCGCTATGTGAAGTTTACGAGAAATCAAGGGGTGATGGGGATGATAGCAAACAATCAACAAGTGGGTTTTAGTCCACTCACCCCAAGAAATTCCCAAGAAGCGTTTTTAGGGTTTTTGGAATTTTTAGATTTTTTTTTTCTTTTTTGTATTTTGAATTGAGGGTGATAACATGATCTAGTTTACTCAAGAGAAGAATACTAACCTTTTCTGCAACGGTTGCGAAGACCCAAGCAGCGACAGCGGTGACTTCATGCTCCCACCTTGGCCTTGCTCCCATCTCCCTCCTCTTTGTGCCTCCTCCCAGCAACTAGCTCACCTGCACAACACAAACAAACACACCCATGAAGACAAGGGTGGGAAAAGAAATAAAGGAAAAGGATAGAAACACTTACTCTGAATGGCGCCTCTCTGGCAACGGTGCCTGAAAAACGTGATGCGCACTCGAATAGGCTTATTTAATATAGAGATATTATCGTCGAAATTAGTATAGTGAGTTAACCGAAATCGAGTCTACACCAGTTTCAGAAACAAAATTTTAACTTGGCTTACTTGATTTTATCTTGGTCACTTTTAGGTCCAGAGTCGATTTTAGGGAGGCGGGAATTAGGAGATTAAGAAGTTTCTACGCTTTTCCTAGAACGTATCTCTTCTTTGCGTTTATTATGTTTTTGATTTTTTTCTACTTTTAAGATTTTTGTGATAATATTGTCCTTGAGGAGCACCCTAAAAAATGAAGTCCTTGGCCTTGAGCCAAATGGTCCTTGTCTTGAAGCCAATTTCGGGTTCCAAAATTGATTGTCACTCACAAGATCGGGTACCTGCAAGATAAGAATTATCTTTTCTCTTTTATACTTTTTTTTTGTCTTTTTAATAGCAAGAATAAAAGACAAATGAAAGCAAAATAAAATGAAAGGAAAGAAATGAAAAGAGATACTTAGCTTAATATATATATATAAGTGGATATAAAATAGATATATAGGTACTATATAAATAGGGGTGGAGATGGAAATGGGGATGGGATGTAGTACGGTGTCAAGTTGATCAATGTCTAGCAAGACGCAACCAACAAGACTAAGTGCCACGTGGAGTGTGGAGCAGATGTGTGTGAGTGTGGGGTGGAAAGCTTGCGATGTGGGGAAATATCTGCAACTGGTGAGAATATTTCCGCGATACGATGCACGGTGAAGGGGTAGGTGCGCGATTGTGTAAGTAGGGGGATGTGGAGTGAAGGTGAGAGAACATGGATATGTGTGTATATAGATATATGTAGGTGTATAAGAATATTTGACTATATATGTATATGTATGTAGAGATATATATATATATATATCTATATATATATTTATGTATTTATATATATATAAGGGGGAGGGAGTATGGGAATATATGTACGTGTATGGGGGTGTAGATGAGTGTGTATGGGTGTGTAGGTGAGTGTGTGCGTGAGAGGGAAAGGGTGTGTGAGTGTGTGCCTATGTGAGAGAGTGAAGAGATTAAGTCGTCTGGAGAGCTCACGCGACGTCTGGAGAAAGGGAGTGAGGTGTGTGAAACCAGCTTACGTTGAAGTGAGGGAGCAACGCACTCACACCAAGGTGCGAGGAAGAGCCGCAGTGTGTAAGGGTTGCGCGCTGAGGGGTGAGATGTGCAAGCGCTGAGTGAGTGTGACGCGGGCGCTGAAAATGAAGCGCGGGCGCATGGTGAAGAGGCGCGGGTGATCGGCTAGAGGCAGTTGCGCGGGAGGAGAGAGAACGCTGTGCCACTAGCCAAGTGAGAAGCTTGCTAGTGGCTACAGTGTCACGTTGAGATATGTGAACAGTGCGCTACAGTGCGCGCGGGGAGAAGGTGACCGGTTGAGGCGGTGCGGCGTGCGGAGGGTGCTCTGGGCAGAGGAAAATGGCGAGGGGTCTGCGCACGCATGCGGAAATGAGTCAGAGGTGGGCGGAGGTGCTGGGCGCACCATGGCTTAGGCCGAGCTTTAGAGCTTGAAGCTCTGTAGTAATGGAGAAGGTGACGAAATAGAAAAAGAAAAGAAAATAGAAAACAAAGTAGAGCAACGCAAATAAAAATCGAAATAGGAAATCCACCACGCCCACTTGCTTGCGAAGGAGTTGGGCGGTGGTGGAGCTCACCGTGGGGTCTGAGACCACGGCGAGCTCCTCTTGCATATAGTGTACCTCTTCTCAACTGGTGAGAAGAGGAGCTGTATATGGAGAGGGAGAGAGGAAGAGAGGGAGAGAGTGGCTGATAGTGAGTGAATGTGTGTGTATGGTGTGCTGGTCTGAGTGTGGTTTTGTGAAGGTGGTGGCCAAGTGTGGGGTGGAGACTGGTTCTCTGCAGGGGAGGGGTGCATGCTCTTTTATAGTGAGAGCGTGCGCCTCTCCTCATGCAAATGGTACGAGGGAGATGGGTGCATAGCTCTATGCAAATGCAATTGGTTGGTGGAAAATAAAATAAGGGTGATGAATTTGTAATGCAAGCACATAATGAAGATGTTAATTATTATGTGCATTTGAGATGAGATGGATTGTTATGAAATTGAAGTGGATTGAATGGTCATTTGCTCTCACTCTCTTCCCCTCTTTAGAAATGCATGCAAGTGAATTTTACAAATGCAAGTATGGCTACCTAAAATTCATGGGTAATGCTAGGAAATAACGTAAGATGACATATTTATAGGCATAGCTTGTTGTGCAATCACCCCTCACTTGGTCCAACATGGAAACTGGAGACACTCATCACTTGGAAACTCAACCATGGCTTAGCAAACTATGCCTAGGCTGAATTGCACCTGCTAGTGTGAGTTAACTATGATTGGGAAAATCACTTGAGTAAATATACGTTTGTTGCAATGTGATTTTCCGAGATCAAAATTAAAGTATCGGGTTGAACTTAAAAAAGTAAGGATCGTATCTAACCTAATGTGAAAACACAAACTAAATGTGACTAACTAAATTTTTTTTTATATTTTTGTATACGGAGAAAGATGGTAAGAAGGTGGAGAATTAACGATAAGAAATTATCAGAACGGGTAAGAAGTATGGATTGTAATATAAAAATAACTGAAAATAACTTTTTATTTCAAATATGTAAAATTTATTACGACTACTAAAAAAATTATGATGAAATGAAAATAGAGAAGTATGAAAAATAGGGATGGTGAGTCAGAGTGTGGCCCGAAGAAGACAAAGACGGAAGTAAAGTTGAGAGAGAAGCAGAGTTGAATGAAAGAGAGAATTGAGAACTGATAGGTGAGAGAATTGGGAAGAGAGCCGTAGGCGAGGGGGAAAATTCGGTGGAGAATTAACTGAGAGAGAGGCGTGGGAGAGAGGCTGAGATCAGAAGAGAGTCATAGGTGAGAGATTAATTCGTTGAGTGGAGTTCGGTAGAGATGGATTTATAGAGGAGGGTATGGTAGGATTGGTATTACATTGTTGCATGGATAAGTACGTGAGTTGCCAGTGCGGTGCGGTGGATGTAGGATTGAATGGGTTCCGTGCTGAGGGGATATGGGATTTAACGTGAGGGATTAACGTGGTGGAGGGTTTTGTTCTTGCATTGGTGTTGAGTTAAATTGCGGATAAGTCGGGTGTTAACGGTTTAATGCAATGCCCCCTCAATTTTGATGCAACTAGGGCAGCAGTATCTTGGGACCACAACGTAAGATGCAATTGGCATAAGACCTTAAAATAAACTTGTAGTTGACGCCATCTCAAGCATATGGTGCTGTCTACCCTGGATAATGTAAGGGCCTGAAAAAGAAAATAAAAATCAAGCAAACCCAATTTTCATTTCCATGGTTGGACTTGAAATTTTCCCTTGAATTGGCCCACACACGGACACACATTGATCGTTAACAAAAATTTGTGGAGGAGCCTTGTGTAGGAAAATCTTGTTAATGGACTCTTTTTAAAAGTAGCGTGGGGTGCAGGGTTCCCATCAAAAATCTTCCAAGATCCAATTTTTAAGAGGTGGTGGGTCCCTCCCCTCCGAATCATGCGAGTGCTCCCTCTCCCGTTCCTCATGCCAAAAGCCACCTCTCCCCTTGGCTTCTATTGCAAGTCTTCTCCTCTTCCTCACCGTGGACCCTTCTTCCTCTCCTCTCCTCCACCGATGGACCCCCCCCTCCTCCCACGAGGCTGCGTGCAGCTGCTGCTACTACTCGTGCTAGGGCCTGCCTTGGATGTGGTTGCTGCAATGTAGATGGAAAGGGGGTGCGGCCATGGTGGGTGTAGCGGCGACCATGGTTGCACCTGTTGGAAGCTTCGCACAGGCCAGAGATGGGCCTCGCCGCCATTAGCGAGGGATCGCAGTAGCCCCCTGCTGCCGTTGTTCCTGTGTAGATCGAGGGGTCGCGGCCTCTATGGTTGTAAGTGGGTAGGCTGCGGTTGCTACATGTGTAGCAACAGTCATGGCTGCTGTTGGTGAGTGGCTAAAAATTGTTGTCGATGAAAGGATTGGGAGCACGTCGAGGCCTCGCACATGGTGAGCATGTCCTCCACTTGCTCTCTTTCGCAATCCCTAGCCTAAGTTCTTCTAATTTAGGGATTTGGGGTTTCATTTGGGGGAAATAAAAATTTGATGCGTCGTATATATGTTGATTTTTTTTTATTTTGAGGAAACTCAGAGGAGCAACCACTTAGCACCGAGGAGGACGGGAAGCTCTGGGCAAGGTAGGGATAATTCCTAACCCTTCTTTTTATGTTCTCTTGAATTCTCAGCATGGTGGGTTATACTTGCATGTGAAGGGGAGGACAATGATCTAAAAATGAGTATTTTGTGATTGCATGTTGAGATTTGAGTTGGAATAGGTTTCCTTCACATATGATAGCTCATGAAAATGACTCTATCTAAAGTAAATAAATTAAAAGGGGTTTTTGGTGTAACGAAGTCTACATAGTTTTTTTTTAAAGCTTCTGTATTTATTGAGTCATACGATACGGAACACTACATACAAGGATCTAATAATAGTCAAAGATAAAGTTTTGGTGAGTACAAATTTAAATAAATATCACATATCTTTATTAGTGTAGTTGATCTGATATACCATAGAATAATCTTATTTCCTGCAAGAAACCTATGGTGTCTGATTCCGTAGGATTTCAAATGAAATCAATGAGTTGTGAAACTCAGTAATCACATGAACTAACTTTAAAAGAAATAATTAATAATTCAAAACCTTTAATATAAATAAATAATATGATCTTATAATTCCAATAGATATCTTGTTATTGTTGGATTTTAACCAAAGGAAACTCCAATTCCCATATGAATAAAACATTGAATGGCTTCATAAATCTCAGAATCTCTGATTTCTATATGCATAGATAATCCAAAGCAAAAGGGAGAAGAGAATGGAAACTTGAATCCGTCGCTTAGTCTTCTCAACGAAGGATATGTGCAACATTCCCTCGATTCCCACAGAGCTTCTCGACGGGTTTTGGCGATGGTACTTCCAAGGATCCAGAGACAGTGAGCGCGAAAGAGAAAGAGACAAAAAAAAATGACGTAGTAGTCTTTCAGTTTCCACCTCAGGCCTTTATGTTTCCCGTGATAGGGTGCGGGAAATCAAAATCGCCCACTACTCGCATATTCTCATGGACCATAACTGCTAAAATGGTATTGACAGTCTATCGATCAACAAATCATAATTCCCTAAAGAGTTTCTATGTAATTAATCCTATATTATCGAAAGTGCAATTTGCCCAATTCTTATTAGATCACATAACTGACATATTTACCGATATATACGTATATGATATGTATTAATGTAAGTCTCCTTATAATAATATATGTGTGCCCACATAATGATTCTAACAGTTATATCTAATTGTACATTATCAAATATAATGATCATATCTCATCAAAACTTAATTTCCATTATACAAAAGGGACGAGTTGTAACACTAATTACATTTCCTTTACTACTATATTAAATTGTTGTCTTAAACTTCCATGAAGCAAAAGATAACACATATCACATGAATGGCATCATTTTAAAAATAATTCTTTAAAAATAACACAAGCAATAAGTCACCATTATTGCTTAATTCTTGTAGTCATTCAATTCTTCATCATTATAAATTTATATTCTTCAAAAGTTTACTTAAATATAAGAAACCCATAACTTCTCCCTCATAGAAATTTCAGTAATTACACTTCATTTTCTGTAGAAATAATGCTCTATTGATCATGTTGCATGTATAAATATATTTCATAACTTTATCAATGATTTTACAACCATATCCATAGGCAAATTATTACATAACACGTGGACTTTTCCATCTTAATATTCGTTTTCAATGATTTATTGCATGACATTCCATAATAATTTCATAGCAATGGTTTACTTTATTAAACCATTTTGCATAGAGACATTTTTTTAGTGCACATATTGCATTTCATAATAATTTCATGGCAATGGTTTACTTTATTAAACCATTTCTTGTATAGAAGGGTTTATCTTAGTTCACATATCATCATATGGCTTTGGTAGCTTAACCGTCGGCACAAGCAGTCTATGAAACAATCACAATAAAATGTCAGTGTAGTTACAACTAAGCTGGACTTATCTTTTGCCACCGTAGTTCATAAAATCATATGCCCTCGAAAGGCGTTGCCCCTCTTAGGGTCCATGAGACTCCTTTAAGTCAGTGCCTTAACATAATCTTGAATTCATATACATTCAATAAGAAATAAAAGTATACTGTTTATCTTACTTCTTGACCTTAACACATTTCACAATAATATTAAGATAGTTTCATCAATTATATGCTTGAATTGTAGTTCGATATAAATAGATAATAAAATTGTCTTATATAAATAAGGACCTTAATATTTTTAAGAGATGCAATCATAATTAGTCAAAGTTATACATAAGCCAACATTCAATACTAATGACTAATAAGGTTTTCTTTTAATAATAAAATAAATTAGCATCATATATACCTTGATCTAATTTACATACTAGTGTAATATTTGTACTTTGGTCCATTTAGTCATCCGCTTGTTCTATTGTCATGCTTATAGCCTTTACCAATGGCATTATAAAGACAAGGTCATACTAGCATTTAACCTAAAAAGGAAGTTTTCTAATAAACATTAATTACATTAATAGTAAGTATGGTGACATATGTTTAGTCCATTTTATTTATATAATTAAACTATCATCCCGTGTACGTAAAAAGAAAAAAAGTTGATTATCAATGTTTACATAACCAATGGTATAATTACGTAACTTATCATCTTATTTGTAAACATTTAGGATATATGGGACACTCTACCATTGGTCTCCTTTTTTTTCCAATTACAATGAAGTTGTGCATGCTTCTAAGAATGGAATAAAATATAAAATTCAATGATTTAGACTTGGTAACAAGTCCTTTATTATTTGTAAGAAAACTATAGAAGACAAATCATGTAACTTTATCACATGTAATCTATACATCAAAAGAAATCTTATTGTTCATATCTCCTTGCAAGGGATATATATATTTCAAATCATTCAATAAGTCTATATACATGTTTAATATATTTTGGATATTCCTACCCAATTCCTTATAAAAAAAAAAGTGCAAAACCAAGTTATCTATTAGTAGGCTACCGATTTATATCTTGACATAGAAATTTGTTTGAATAATTAGAATTTATAACTATATGATCAACACTGATTTCCCAAACTTCCATGATTGTTTGACATGCAACAAAGTTCAGTAATAATTTTAAATGATTCAAATTGGATCCCTCATACCTTTGGTAATATTTTCAAGAGCAAGTAGAATATTGATGTTGATAGGAATGTGAAAAGATGGTCATGGTAAGGGCATCGGTAGTGCTTTCAGAAAGGCTTTGCCATTGTGGTGTAGGAGTACACGTTAAGAAGCAACAATATATGCAAAGTTCAAGAGGGTAACCAAGATGTGATGAGAGGTTTCAAAAGAATTAAAGTAATCAACTTTGGGGGATACTCGTGTATGGTGGAGTGACAACAAATCTCATCGAATTCTAATAATCATGTTGGGGAGAGATCTTAGAAAAATCATCGGAGAAGGATGTGACTTTCATAGATACATAAGGTGAAGGCCATATATGCTTATGAGGGGTGTGTGAATAGTTATGTGGTATATATATATTATGATAAGAAGTATAAAATAAAGATGCATGCTAATGTTGGAATAAAGTATAATTTGGAAAGAATAATGTGTGATGGGTGGAATAAATAATCACTACCAAATATGTTCTCACTTAACATTTATTAGAATTTGTGATGTGAATAGTTTATGCATTTTTAACAAGTAAATTATTAGGCAATTAAACAAATCACTAATTGAGAGTGTGTGCGTGCAATAATTGGGAGAGATAAATTTTGGAAGTTTGTTATCGAAATTAGGAAAAAAAGAAATCTAACCATTTAAAGCATATTAATATAAACATCATGAAGAGAGAGGAAATGCACATAAAAGAATTCCTTGGAGGGAGGTAGAAAATAATTGTAGAGATAGATAATTCAAATAAGGAAATGAAAGGTAACATAATGATCACATCTTAACATTTTTAGTTGGTTTTATTTGGATAGATATCCCTTCAAGGATCCTTTTCTTCTTACCTCTATTTTTTTTCCAGTTAGACTTGAATCACAAGTCTGCTTATGTAATCTTGTAGAATTTATAATCATAATATGTCATGATTATGTATTATGATATAATCATAATATATCCATAGCAACCTTTACTTATCTCCAATATAACTCTTACTTTATTATTTTATATTTTATTTATTAAATTATATATATGGAAAATAAATCAAATGTGTTACATTTGTGGTTATAAAAAAAAATTATCCTTCATGTGGTAATAACTAGTTATCAAGGTTGGTGAAGACTGAGAATGGATTTTTTAAATATGCCAAGAGTAGTGTTGTGCTGTCTTGTATTTGGATTTTAATGGTCAAGAATGCCATTTTTATACCTTGTTATATGTGTAAGATATATCCAAATCCTTGGGGTTAAAGGAAAGATAGATGTCTAGTAATGGTACTAAGTTTTAGTACTGGTACTGGCCATTAACCCAAGTTACGATGGTAAATAAGCTGGAGACTGGAGGTGCCCAATATTAGTACTAAGAGTGAGTATTGATACCAATCCCTTCTGGTGGCCTGTGACACTGATGAGGAACTCAATATGATGCCTAAGTCACCATAGTTAACTAATTTACCTAGTTAAACCACCAATGAATAACATTCAAATAAGGTTAATTATATACTTAGATAATAATAACAAGGATCTTTTTTATATGATAAAATACTTAAATTATAGGTTAATAAACATTCATTTATGTTTATTAAATAATTATAACTTAAATTCAAGCATTTAGCTACTATTAATTATTATAACTAAGCTTATACTATTTATAGTACCTAAGTTATTAATTAAGTTGATATTGTTAATCACTTAAATAAATAAAGTAAAAAAAAGGACAAAAATATACTTTCATGCCATAGATATATTATTTATTGTATTTATAATAATATATAAAAAGTTGAAAAAAAATAACTTAATTTAAGCATTTAAATCCATTATTTGTATTTTGGCCCTTAACTTTCATTTCCATTAAGTCCTTTTATTTCAAATTGGTCCTTTATTTATTTGCAAACGAGTCCCTATGTACACAATAACCTATTTCATCTTCTTCTCCATGAACGACTTATGTTGGCCGCTCTCCATATCCGTCGATCACCGTCCATCTAGTGATGGAATGCTACTACTGTTGTCGCTTGACTTTTGCTCACATCTTCTCATCCAACGACCCCAATGAGCCATTCGCCAACAAACTCCAGCAAGGTAAGATCATCGTTGCCGGAGATGAAGACCTCCATTCCTGTGCATCTGGAAGTGATTGCATCCAAATATCCCCTCACTGACCCTTTTTACTACCTATAAATACCTACCTAGACCTTCGATTGGAGGTTAGCGCCCCCTACCCTTCTTCCCTGTCACGCCCCAAAAACTTAGGACCCCAACGAGGGTCGGAGTTCTTGGGAATGGCAATGGAAGATGTGCTGGTTTATTTAATTAGAGTTGTACCTAGCTAAGTCGAGCTATTAAGAATTCCATTCGATATGGAAATGGAAGAAAATATCGGGAGAATGACACACAAGTGATAAAGTAAAACAGTAATTAAACATGCGCTAAATAGGAATTTACTTTAAAATCAAAACATAAAAATTACCTGCCAAACGTCTCGTCAAGAGTTGCGTAGCAACAAACCCCACTCGTTGATGACTCGCAACAGCAATAACCTGAAATTAGGTCACAAAGTAGGGATGAGCCAATCGGCTCAGTAGGGAACAAACAGCTACCGTATTACAATAAAAAACACAGGGTAGTGTATAGTCTCACTAACCAGCTAGATCCATAGCCCACACTCAACACCCCAAGTCCTAACTCCCAACCCGGTCACCTGACCAATCACTGTGGTCCAAAGCCCATTAATCAAGTTGCCCTAAATACTCATGATTTGATTATTGTAACTCATTCTTTCAATCGCCTCAATGATCAGATTCTAGGAATCATCCCTCTCTACTAGAAGAGATTGAGATGCATCATTTCTTTTGGATTGTAGCCCGATAGTCTCTCCTTGATCATGGGAGAGGCTAGCAAGTCTGTTGATCCTTGAGAAAGGCATGCCCGCTCTTGACGTATTGAGAACGTTGCTAACCTTAGTTAGAAGAATCAGGCCTCTTGGGAGCTATATAGGCCTACCCCTTGCGACCACGAAGTGCAAGCTTGGTTCGTGTCCAGCAAGGACCAGTCATAGAAAAACCAAATCATCATTATAGGATTGGCCAGAATTGTCAAGCCACACTAATGCTTTTGCTAGGAGCAGCTCCTCGTAGGAGCACAGTCCTCGGGTGTGCCCTCTCAGTCCACCCTCGGACGATATCTCAACCAATCCATCATAGTACCCTAGCACTTCCATATCCACGGGTGCCGAGTGAGCCTCTAGTCGCATGTACCCTGGCATTCCCCCGCTATGCACACGAGCATTGGCCAATCCTAGAGCCACAAGTACCTCCACATCGAGTTGGATTTGAGTACATGCAAGTACCAAACATCGATGACAACCCATGGCTTGTCACCACACCTGAGAACCCTCCAAGTTCCATGGCAGAATCCTTGGTAGCCTCCCACAACCGCAACACCTCGGGTCCCCCTATCCGAGCAGTGAATCCTTGGTTCACCAACTCCAAGGGTGTAGCCTTATGAGCCCACCTATTTAACTTAATCATTTCTCAGTCCTTTTCCCCCCGATCAAAACTAGATCAGACAACCTTAATTATCTACTGGATCCAATCATTTCTTTTTTATTAGACTCTAAACAAGTCATTGATGTCATAATGTGAGATTCAATTCGTTACTTAGCCGATTCAAGATGCTTTTAATCCATTTAGAGAGCGTTAGGCTTAACCAAAGACACCCTAAACCCATCTCGGGTTTAGCAGCAATTTAAACATTTCCTTGCCTATTAGGGCACCCACCAAACCGCCAATTAGGTTATAAACTAGGCTCAATCATTCCTTAGGACTCAGCATCAGAAATCTTAATTTCAGGCCAATTAGCAATCGAAATAGGCTACCTAACATTAGGGGCCTGTTACTTAACGTTAGGAGACCCTCCAACAGATACCTAATGTTAGTTAACCCTTACCTAACATTAGGTAAGCTTGCAGCAGCAAGGTAGACCTGCAAAATCGACCATTCAAGCCTCAAATCAAGCCCTAAACTCAACCAAACCTCATGAAACATTGAGCATCAACTTCCACACATACAAGGAACACAAAGAACCAATTAAATCTCCTCCCAAACAATAGAGCAAGCCTAACTAGAAAAATCCCATTACCACCTATATAAACCACCATGGGATAGAACTCATCATGCAACACCCAAAAATCCCCCATTTCAAACACTGATTTTGGATCCAAATCAGTCCCTTTCTAACTCTTAATATTAGGAAACAAGAGGAGATACAAAAGGAGAGTAATTGCGCAGTAATCATAAGACTTAAATGACTTGAATTAAGTTAGAACTTAGCATATTGTAGCATAATTCATGCATTAGTAGCATACCTTGCATCTTTCTTGTTTTATTTAGATATTCATGAAATAATGACAAAATAATGTACTGATTAGTGTGTTATTGATCTGCAAGTAATAAGAGCTCAGGAGATGGCTTGAAGCTGGATCTAAAGCAGGATAGAGGCTAGAGCTGCAGCAAAGCTGGGGTAGAAGCCATTGATTGCGAAAATGCGTGATTTGTAAAGTCGAGAATTAAGTCGTTGCAACACGTAATTTTGATCGCTTTTGAATTTATAAAAAATCGAGTACTTGATGAGTATTTGGGTCATCCCAAGGGAGGTACGAATGCTTTTTTTTTTAAATCTCTCGCTTGAATCTTAGAAATCAACTTTCTTTTTGGGTTTTGAAATATGTATTTTCTTAGGATTTTGAATAAGGGCAAAACAATTGCGAAGAAATTAGGAATTGGAATTACGAGAAATCAAAGCAACAAGTGCCTTGATTCTCCAACTCATTCCAAAGGAGGCTTGGAATAATGGAGAAACAAGTCACAACAACAAACACAAGCTAACTAAATAGAAAGTAGAGGAATGCTTCTTGAATTGAAAATTTGTTTTTACAACAGTTTGAAGAACTCACAAGTAAGGATTCCCACTTGTAATCTCCAACACAATTCTAACACTACACTACCATACAAAAAAAAAAAAAAGTGTAGAAGAAAACTTAGAAAAAAGATGATGTTGCTGCAAACTCCCACTCCAATTCAGGTTGCCCCTAAATTGAAGGAAGCTTGCTCTTGGCTCTCCTTCCTTTTGGCAAGCCCTAGGTGGGGCATGCCTGGCTCTTCCTAGAGTGGAAGATTTCCACTCCAAATCTCCTCCTTAGGGTGGCATGGATCACCCTTCTTGCTTCTCCTCTAGACATCCTCCTTGCCTGGCCTTCCTCGGTTTGGTGATGATACAAGGAAGAAGAAGAAGTTGAAGCCACCAAGGCGACAGAGCATCTCCTTGATCTTCTTCCTCCTCTCTTTCCTTCCTTGGACGTTGGTAATGGTGGATCTAGGTGGAGATAAAATGTAACCAAGGATGATCTTAATGTGGTGGTTATATGGGTATTTATAGAGTGCTAAGGAGGTAGGGTAGGCATGTAGGGAAATGGATGGCTAGGATGTACTTTTGGTTGTGGTTAGATGATCTAATGGCTATGGTTAGTTGGCTTCAAGTGAAGGGTTTTGGTGGTTTTTGGGTGGACGGCTAGGATGGGGTGGTTGTAGGAGCTAGGGCTAGGGTTACTTGGCGCCATCTTAATGGTTGCAAGGGGGGTAGTTATGGGTGGAAGGGCATTTAAAAGATGGTGCCAAAAATGAAGAGAAGCCTCCATTTTGGCGCCACCAAGGAGGGTTCTAGAAGGGGGTTATGTGTAGGGTAGGGATGGCTTGTAGGGGTAGGTGTATGGCTAGGATGTGGGGGTGTTTTGGAGGGAAAAGTGGCACCAATTCTAAGGTTGTTGTAGCTATTTTTGGCGTCAACTAGTGGTGCCTTTTGGTGGTGGTTGAGGGGCCAAGGGGTGCCCTAGGGTTGGTGCCAAAAAGGGAAGGACTAGGTGATAGCTTAGGTGGACTTAAGGTTAGGTATTTTTGGTGAAGTTAGCTAGGTAGGATCTTGGGTGATGTTGGATGGCCATGGAGTAGAGGAGTAGGTGTTGAGCTTAGTTATGCTAGCTAAGCTAGCTTAGCTAGTAGGGTAGTAGTGGAGCAGCTAGGGTTTAGCTGAGAGGAAGTAGCCTTGAGTTGCTCTAAAGCTTGCGGGAGTTGATAGTTGCTGAAGAAGTCTTCTTGGGAGCTCAGCTATTCAACTTTAGCTAGCTAGTTCTTTGCTAGCTACTAAGTTGAATAGGTTGAGCTGAGTTGAGTTGGTCTCAACTACTCTGGAGTTGGGGGAAGCTAGCTGTGAACTTCTTTGCTCACCCAGCTTAGCTAGTTGAAGACTAGCAGCTAAGCAAAGTTGACTGGAGCTCTTGTGGGCTAAGTAGAGTAGGATGAGCTGGAATGAGCTGAGCTGGAGTTGGAATGAACTCCCGTCAACTAAGTTGAGCTAACTAGAGCTCCCAGTGAACAGATTGGAGCTAGGATGAGCTAATATCAACCAAGTTGAGTTGGATCTAAGCTGAGTTGAGGTGAGTTGAGCTAAGTTAAGCTACCTTGAGCTACCATCTAGCTAAGATGAGCTGGATGGAGCTGTAGATAGCTAAACCTAACCCATGTGAGCTGACATCCATTTGAGATGAGCTGGATCTAGCTAGAGTTCAGCTGATTTGATTTCCTCCTTCACTTTCTATCTTCCTGAGTGCTAGGGTTTTAAAGGTTTGATGATTTGCTTATCCTTAACACTCAAGCAAATATGAAAGAATGCATTGCATGCCTAACTTAGGTTATGCCTAAATACTACCCGAAAATCCGTTTGTGGAGTTAAAAATCTTAGAGTTAGATTTATTTTAGGGTAAAAGAATGATGATAAATTGTTGTTTAGCACACTCCTATGCTTATCTTTTGCTAGTCTCTTAAACAAAACTTTAATTTTACAAAACAGATTTTTTGGAAAGACTAATTTTTTGACTTTGAGAAAAAGGATATTGCGGGACTTTGGTTGATTAAAAATATGAAGGGCATGGGATTTGTTAAAGATAAACATCGGGGTTCGTCTTTGGATCCAAAATTTAGATGAATTAGGATCAATGCATCCTTTATAAATTCACAAGTTAACTCTTTGTTAATTCAAATGACTCGAAATTGTTTTGCAGTTAGGATTTCTTTGGCCCTTAAATCCGACTCGCAACTTACATAATCTTTTAAAATCCTATGTTAGTGCTTGTGAATGGCAACATTTATAAGGTTGTGTTTTTGTTTAGATTTTTTTTTGTCTCCCCTATGCTTATTCTTAGCTTAATCCTACAATAGATGTGTTGGGATCATTATTTCTGTTACCAAACCTCGAGGGGGTTCTGGCGCTAGCACTTCAAGATAGTATTGTCCAAGACATAACCCAAGAGCTCACAACCCCAAAACACAATGTAGTGTAAAGGGGCGCTCCAAGCAACCTCATGCTCTTGCTCTGACGCTATAGATAGAGCACTGTTCAAGACACTTGAGCCACAAAATTCACCTTAATGCTCCGTCTAAAGATATGAAATATAGATATAGAGTAGCGCTAATGCGGTAACATGTTGGAATTGCGTCCATAAAGGAGGCATTTTCCTCCTTCTCAACGGTTGGAATTCAAACCAATTATCTGCTTCGGGTTTCACTGAAACTGAACAAGGGGCTTTTCTAATTTTTCTAATTTGTTATCAAGTGTTGGTTCAGTGTGAAATTTAACACAAGAATTTTGCAAGGGACGCAAGTTTTTAAGTCGAAAACTCAGCCAAATAGTTTCTAGGTTGCAAAATAAGATCAAATCACTCGAATATCACGAGTTCATGTAGAATTTAAAGAAGGATACTTGACCTAGTCTAAGAGTAGACCTAGAAATTCTAATAGTTAGATCCACATCTTAATCCATAGTTTGTTAAAGATTAAGTCCCATTATGTCTTGAAATGATTTCTCAACCTTAGGCCCGATTTTAAAAATTTCTCAAAAAGTTTTCAACATTTTTTTTTTTGGTTATACATGTAAAAATGAAACAGAAAATTTTTAATGTTTTTAGGTTTTGAAAATATTGATTTGATTGTCAAAATTTAAAAATACCCCTCCATGCTTAAGAAATGACATGCCCGCATGTAATAGGAAGGGAAAATAGATTACCTTGGTGAAGGTGGTCGAAATCATGATAGTCAAAACCTCTGAAAAACAAAAATGAAAAGTAGAAAAAATGATGGATTACCTCCCATCCAGTGCTATCTTTTACTCCATTTGGCTGGGCGTGAGGTCACTAATTATTGGGTAGGTTGTAGAGGTCTTGAGAATCATATTTCGCGTTAAGGTTGTTATCAAGATAGGGCTTAAGTCGTTGGTCGTTGCCTTTGAAAGTGTTATTTTTTTGATCCAAAATTTCAACGGCACCATGGGGATAAGTTTGAACTACAATATAAGGACCAGTCCATTTAGATTTTAGTTTACTAAGAAATATGCGTAACCTTGCATCAAAAAGCCACATGCGTTGCTTAAGTTCAAAAGATTTCCGAACGATGAATTTATCATGAAATTTCTTGATTCGGTCTTTGTAAATGCGTGTGTTTTCATAAGCTAGGTTACGAAGTTATTCAAGTTTAGTTAATTGTATTTTCCTGTGTTTATCGACTGCGTCCAAATTGTAATTAAATTCTTTATTTCTAGTTCAACCGGGAGATGACATACCTTACCAAAAATAAGGCGAAAATGCGACATGCCAATCGGGGTTTTAAAAGTAGTACGATAAGCCCATAATGCATCGTCAAGTTTTAACGACTAATCTTTTTGGTCGGGCTTTACCGTCTTTTGCAAAATATTTTTGATCTCTCGGTTGGAGACTTCAGCTTGGCTATTTGTTTGAGGGTGATGTGGTGTTAAGATTTTATGATTCACCACATATTTAGCAAGAAGTTGACGGAATTGGGAGTGTGTAGAATGTGATCCTCCGTCACTAATAATGGCCTTAGGAACACCGAAACGTGAAAAAATGTTTTTCTTGATGAAATCCACGACAACTCGATGGTCATTAGTGCATGTGGGTACCGTTTCAATTCATTTTGAAACATAGTCGACAACGACTAAATTGTACTGGTACCTAAAAGAAGTGATAAATGGTCTCATGAAATCGATGCCCCACACATTAAAGATTTCAACTTCCAAAATCGAGTTGAGGGATATCATATCCATAGAGTTCATGTTGCCGATGCTCTGGCAACGCACACAAGATCGAGAAAACTCATGAGCATCTTTGTGTATGCTAGGTTAATAAAATCCGACATTTAACACCTTGGCCGCCGTTTTCTTCCCCGAAAAATGTCTACTGCAAACCATTGAATGACAGTGGTTCAGAATATCATGTCTTTCTGATCGGGAATGCACCGTCGAATGACTTGATCAGCACAGATGCGAAATAGATTGGGGTCCTCTCAGAAGTAGTATTTGATCTTGGTAAAGAACTTATCCCTTTTTTGTTTAGGCCAGTCAGAAGGGAATCGTCTAGTGGCGAGATAATTCGCATAATCAGCATATCAAGGGAGGAATTTCAATGTTAGGAGCATTTCGTCCAGAAAAATAGCAGTTCGGGTCAAAACATCACCAGTCTCAAGTCTTGAAAGGTGATTAGCCACAACATTTTGCGAACCCGCTTTATCTTTGCTCTCCAAGTCAAATATTTGTAATAATAATATCCATGGAATTAAGCGAGGTTTCGCATCTTTCTTATTAAGTAAATATTTGAAGGCCGAGTGATCAGTGTAAATGGTGTTGTGTGACCCTAATAGATATGAATGAAATTTTTTAAGGACAAAAATGATCGCAAGAAGTTCTTTTTCGGTAACAGTATAATTCCATTGTGTGTCGTCAAGAGTTTTACTGGCATAATCAATCACAATGGGGTTTTTGTCGATTCGTTGCCCTAAGACGGCTCCTATTGCGTAGTTTAAGGCATCTGTCATAAGCTAAAAAGGATGAGCCCAGTTGGGTGCTTGTAAAATGGGTGCCTCGGTAATTGCTTGTTTTAAAATATTAAAACTCTCCAAGCAATCTTTATCAAAGTCAAAAGGTTGGTCTTTAGTCAAAAGGTGGCTTAATGGTTGGGAAATTTTGGAGAAATCTTTAATGAATCGTCGGTAGAATCCATGCCCCAGAAAAGATCGTATTTGTTTCACTGAACTAGGCGGGGGAAGTTTTGAGATTGTATCAACTTTAGGTTTATCTACCGAGATTCCTTTTCGAGAAATAACGTGGCCCAATACAATGCCTTCCTGAACCATGAAATGACTCTTCTCCTGACTAAGAACCAGGTTAACGTCACTACATTTTTGGAGAATTCTTTCTAAATTCCAAAGACAGTGATCAAAAGAATCTTCAAAAATTGAAAAATCATCCATAAAGACTCCAGGAAATCACCTACCAGATTAGAAAAGATTGCTAACATGTCACAGGTGCATTACACAATCCAAATGACATTCTTTGGAAAGCAAAAGTTTCGAAGGGGCAGGTGAAAGTGGTCTTTTCCTGATCCTCAGGGTGGACTGCGACTTGATTGTAGTCGGAATATCCATCAAGAAAACAATAATATTCTTATCTGGCTAGCCGCTCCAAAATCTGATCGATAAAGGGAAGCGGAAAATGATCTTTCTTTGTGGTGGTGTTTAATTTTCGGTAATCAATACAAACACACCATGAAGAAGCAGTCTGAGTGGGAATTTCTTCACCCTTATCATTTGTAATAACAGTGAGGCCAGCTTTCTTGGGTACAACTTGTGTAGGGCTGACCCACTGGCTCAGAGGTAGGGTAAATAATTTCCGCATCAAGCCATTTAATGATTTCCCGTTTTACAACGTCCTGCATATTGGGGTTTAGGTGACGTTGAGGTTGGCAGGAGGGTTTAGATTTGTCCTCAAGATAAATGCGGTGAGTGCAATAGGACGCGTCAATGCCTTTCAAATCATTTAATGTCTAACCAATGGCTTTTGGATATTTGTTTAGGACTTGGAGAAGTTTTTCCTCTTGTAACCCCGAAAGATGGCATTAATAATAAGGGTTTTGTCTGGTGTAGGCCCAAAAACACATATTTTAAGGAATCCAGCAAAGGTTTCAGATCTAATTGCACGCTGGGTTCTGGAATGGGGCTAGGGGTTAGCGTGAAATTAGGTGTGGTGGGTGAGGGTGGGTTAGACGATTGCTGCAACTTCGGAGAAAGATTTATTGCAAAACACATATCCATAGAAAACATTTCCTCAACAAGTTTTGAGATTTCAAAATCTGAGTCATCAAAGAAATCCGGCTTGTGGAATCTTTTGGAAGCCTTAAAAATATCTAAGGTGAGTGTCTCGCCACCACAAGTGATGTCCATTTTACCAAAATCGCAATTTATATTGACTTTAGTGGTAGCGAGGAAGGGTCTTCCAGGAATAATAGGTGCATTCTTTAGAGCTTTGGGTACATCAATGTCGAGGACTAAAAAGTCTATAGCAAAGAGACAATTCTGTACCCGAACAATGACATCCTCTACGATCCCTTTTGGGTGGATAACAGATTAGTCAGCAAGTTGAAGGGTGACCTTCACTCGTTTAAGTTCACTGAACTGGAATTCATAAAAAAGGATGGTAGGGATAAGGTTTATTGATGCACCTAGGTCGACGAGGGTGCGATCAAAAGTAGTGTCATTAATGACAATTGAAATTAATGGAGCGCCCGGGTCCTTTTTTTTGTGAGGCAGTTTGCTCTGAACAACAGAGCTAGCTATCTCAGAAAGCACTACCTTTTCGAGATTTTTTGGTTGCCTTTTGGGTGTACAAATTTCTTTTGAAAATTTTGCTTAGGTAGGAACGTATTTAACCGCATCTAGGAGAGGGATGTTGATTTCTAGTTAGCCAAATAATTCATGTAATTGTTCTTCAGTTGGCTCAGTTTTTCTGGGTTTCTTTTTCTTGAAGTTTAATGCCTATGGGAAGGGTGCCATGTTTGTGCTATCTTCTTTATCCTAAGAGGGAAAAATTTGCTCTTGATCTGGTTTATTTTCCCATGTGGGTTCCACATTGTGTGTAGTTTTTCCACATTTTAATGTAACTGCATCGGCAATATGATTGTTTCATTGTGAAAAATGTTGATTTTGTTGCGGGTTTTGAAAATTGGGTGGAAATTGAGGTGCATGATTTATAGGTTGTTGACCTTGATTATTTCTATTTCGAAATTGATTTTGCTGATTTCTGGGGTTTGGAATGGGTTGGGAGGGTAGATTTCCCATTGGCCTTTGATCGGGCGTTGCCATGATTTGATTTTGTAAATTAGAAACAGCACGGGTAACGTCATTCATTTGCTGCTGCATTCCTTACAGGGTTTTCATTAATTGATTATTAATATCAGCCTGTGAAGGTTGATTTTGGCCAAAATTTTCTATTTGATTTTGAAAATGCAAAATTTGATTGATATTCTTGCAGGAATAATTAGGGTTATTCCTCCAAGTAGGATTATAGAAGTTGGAGGAATTGTTTCTAAAATTATCCTGGAGTGGAAATATTTTCGTTGATTGGGACATACATGGAAGAACTGTCAGAAGTCCCAGCAAATTCAAGTGCAAGATCAAGGTTTTGAAATCCGCTTGTATCGATTTGTTGCAAATTTTCCTGGCGGAGGAGGGTCAGGTTAGTGTCGGAGTTAGAAAGGCGAGAGTTAGGGTTGGTCAGAACAGAGTTTTGCAGTAGTGCATTAAATTTTTCTTCCATTTTCTTTTGATTGATGTGCATTTGGTCAAGCCTTAATGCAAATAGTTGCAAATCGTCTTGTATGATAGGGAGAGATTGTTGTATGCCTACTTCATGAACACCTACACGGGGATTGGGATTTTCGCTCACTTCATCGAAAAGTTCGTAGGCACTTCCGGCATCTTTATTGAAAAAATTGCCTTCGCAGGCGTCAACAAACCACCTTAATTGGTCATCAAGACCATGGTAGAATATTTGCACAAGTTGCCAAAGTGGCATCTCATGGTGGGGGTAGCTCCTTAATAAGTCCTGAAATCTTTCTCATGCTTCATGCATAGGCTCGCCGTATTTTTGCTGGAAGGTAGTTATTGCGTGACGTAAAGTATTAGTCCGACCAATCGGGAAATATTTTCTTAGAAATGTTCTCTTTATTGGTGTCCAGGTTGTAATGGGTTTTCCCATAGTCCTAAACCACCAAGCGGCCTTATCTTTAAGGGATATTGGGAAGAGCCGCATTAGCCATAAATCTTCTGAAATATTCTGGGATTTGGTGCTTTGGGTGAGGATTGTGAGCTCCTCTAAATGGCTAAATGGGTCTTTGCGAGGAAGGCCATGAAATGCTTAATGAGATGAACTGCGGGTTTAATTTCAAATTCTCCATCAGGGATGACCACCCCTAGTCTTTCTTCATAATTGGAGGGATCATAGAAATATTGCAACAGAACTGTGGGTGCAGTATTGGGTGGTCTATTATTGGCTAGGTTTGTGATGGTCCTAATCAATTGTTGCTGAATTGCCTGGAGTTGTTGAAGTTGGGTTAGTACCATGAGTAACGGGTTGGAATTTTCAAGATTTAAATTTCCCGTCGGATTTCGCAGAGGTAGCAGTTCAAATTGCGGCATTTCAAATTGTGGCTCGGGAACTTCAATTTCTGGTTGGTGAAATTGATGCATGTTGTTCTCATTTTGTTGGTTAGAAGAGGATAGGTTGTTAGTATTTTTTGTAGGATTTTAAGCATTTTCTATTTTTTGTTGGTTTTCTATAGAGGAAGAAGAAAACAAGAGAGTACGGGCGGTGCAGCGGGTTGAAAAATCAGTTGGCCTCTCCAAGTGCGGATTTTGGGACTGTCGGTTGTGCATACACTAAATGGAAGACGGGTGGGGAGGAGAAGAGATAGATGAGAGAAAGTGTGCGAAACAAACAACCAAGCCTAATTCTGTCTTAAGGTTGACTCCTTAAAAACCTAAGACTTGGGAACCTGGCAAGTAAGGGATCAACAAGTGAACCCACTTTCGAAAGAGCGCCTGGATAGACTAAAGAGGTGGCTTGGGCCTAAGCATAACTGAATTAAACTTGGTTAAGTTTAATTGGATCAAACACTTTAGCCATAGGTTGTATAAACCTATTTTTAAAAACCTAGCTAGACTTACCATTTAAATCAACCTAGACCTAATTAGAAGTGGACCAAGTGGTCCACTTGATGACCACACACTCACGCTCACACACACACACACACACATCACCACCACTTGGCCATCCACTCTAGAGTATTCTAGAGTGGTCTCCAAGTGGCGCCACCTTGAAGACTATTTTGGCACCCACAACCTCTCCTCTTAGAAAGTGGATCTAAGAAGACCCACTCTCTATTACTTTAGCCGCCACTTGTTGACGGGCTATCGAGGGGTTTTAAGGAGTAATTGTCGTAACAAAGCCTCAATTGCTCGAAAGCAATTAAATTTATAACTCAGAATCTAAAAAGAGTTTGAGGTTGATCGTAAGGAGAAAATATAGAACTCACATATTAATCTTCATTTAGAATCAATGAGCACAATTAATTGAGCATTAAAATAGATATTCAATGAATACAATTTGTCAGATTGTAATTCAGATGATGATAAAATAAAAAGAATAAAAAGACCAAATAATGGTGATTTGAACCACCAAATATTCATTTAAGTTAAGCATATTTCTCATGCTCAATTTCATCAATGTTAACCATAGTACTTAAATAATTCAACATGTTCAACTTAATCAGACGGCAGGCATATAGCATCAGATGACTTATCCTTCACATTAACAGAGTGCCTCACAGAAGGCACAGGGCTCTTCAAAGCCTTCTTGTTCTTCTTGAAAGCATTCCTTCTTTACAAGCCTTCAAGCACAGAGCACACTTCAGAGGCTAAGTGTCAAGAGAGATCTCTTTCTCTTCAACACAGGGCCAAGCCCTCAAGAGCAAAACCCTCCCTCCTCTCACAAATCCTCTCCTTCCTTCTCTCTCAAAGACCCGGGCTTAGTCAGGTAACCAGTCGGGTAAACGGGCGTGTATAGGGACCAGGCCTGCGGGCGTGTATTGTAGGCGAGGAGTGAGCATAGGTGGGTAAGCGGGTAGGCGGGAGTGCGTGGGGACCCGACCCCCGTGTCTTGGGCGGAAAGCTCTCTTCACAAAATCAACTTATGTGTGTGCGCAAGTCTTGCTGTTCACGATGTGGTGCTAAAGTGCCAGCTTCTTTTGCGCACCTGGGATGATGCTTCGCTCAATTACAGTGGCTGGTGGCTTCGCATCTTCAATTGAGGACCTGGGGGCTTCGTGATTTACTTTCGCAGTGCCTGGGAGTAGTGGCAGGGTATACGGCAGCCAGAGAGAGGCAGACGACGTTGGAGATGATGAAGGTGATGGTGGAGGATGACGATCACTTGAAACACGAGCCTAATGGTCACGTTATAATAGCTCAGGAAAATCGCCAAGTGATTGCGAAGGTGGTGGTCGTGTTTGCGTGGTGTGTGGTGTCGTGGAGTGGTCAAGTGGGGTTAAGGAAGGTGCGCGGTGGAGGAAATGTGGAATTAGGTGGGGGGTTTTGTTTGGTGAGATGAGGCGGAGCTTTTGGAGGTGGAGTGGGCGTGTTTGATGGTCTATGGTGGAGTGGAGGTGTTGCCGGAGCTAGGCCGGTTGTGGGGAAGACGAAGGGGTGAAGGGCGGTCAGTTGGTCGAAATAGAAAAGAGAGGAAGTAGAAAAGATCTGAAGAAGGAGAGGGGAAGTTTGAACCTATTCTAAAGGACGAATGGGGAAGATTACGAGTGCCGGTGTGATTGCCGACGCCGTGAAGAGGAATTCCTCGGTGGTGGAATGACGAGGAAGAAGGGGTTTTGGACGCTCCTGATTTGTCCATCGAGGAGCGGAGGGAGATGAAGATGATCCCTCTGCCTATGGTATGTGGCAGAGGGCGATGAAGGAGGTTGGAGGGGCTCGTCGGAGCTACGGTTGGATGCGGCCAGAGAGTGGAAATTGTGTAGTGTGGCCTAAACCGAGCTAATTTGCGAAGGTAGGGTTGCTAGAGCTTATATAGAGCTCATGGTCGAGCTCTTGAACAAGGAGTTTTGATTGGCTCCTTTGGGAATCAAGAAAACACCCATTGATTTCGTGCGTTTGCACACACGAATCAGAGTGATTTAGGATTCAAGAATAGTCCCAATGGATTCTCCATAGTGTGAACACAATCCTACTAATTTTGGTAGTATTTAATGATGATTTGGATGGGATTTGCTTAGGTCAAAGCTTGCTTGGAGGCCGGGTTGGCCTCAATGGCAGTATGGACCTACTTGCAAAAGAGACAACAAACTTAGGGGGCTATTTGCAAGGATTTTGAAAGCTGAGGGGCTATTTGAGAGAGAAAGTCTAGCTTGACTAAAATGCAACCTAGGTCAAGATGATCTTTAATTGGGCCCAAATTTTGGTACAAACCTTATTTAGACCTAAGGAATCTAGTGGTAAAGTCGGATTTCAGTTTTGACCAAGTTTGAATGGGTAATTTGCATAGAAACCCCAATCAGGGCAGAATTGTGTCTAACTCGCTTTGTGGTCAAAATGGGTTTCAAAGGTCAAATCAAGGATACCAAACCTCATGAAATATTTTTTTATGAATTTTAGAAGGTTTAGATGAATTTTATTCTAACCAGAACTCCTATAATTTAAGCGGATCTGAAATTAGGATTTAGGTTATGAATCAGTTCTCGAAGTGCGTGCAACCCTATTTCTATCTGTGTGGACCCTCTCATTAGATTTTAATGCTCATTAGACCTTAGATTAACCCCTGGAAAATCCCGTGATTATTCTGGATTCATGATATAATGTTAGAATTGCAGAATTAAACCTGTTTTAATGCACTCTTCTCAGAATGGATATGCAAGGAATTACGATTCTCCGGTAATTATGTAGGAGCATTTGTCAATTGATTCTGATTAATTAAAGCTAGTTATGGCTCATGATGATATTATCATCACAAGCTAAGCCCATTCTAGAGAATTCTATAATTCTCTAGATGATCGTCCCCCTTAGTCTATTTAAGGACCCAAGTAGGTGGCCATGCACCCCTGCCTTGGACCCATACACACCTTCGTTCACAATCACCTTCACCACTTCACTGTCCACATCCAAGAGCAAGAACAACACCTCCACCACCTTCATTAAGAGGCCAGCCACACCACCTTGGCCGTCCCTCTCTTCCCTCCTACCACCTCAAGCCCACACGGCCATTGGAGACCATCTTCGGTGCTCGATTTCTCGTAGATTTAGTGTTCTTCATAGTTTAATTCTTGCATTATTTTCCTGCTTAGTAGCGTAGTATTACTACCTTCCAGAGTGCACGCATAAATTCTTCATGGGTTCCATCCGTGCATCTCTCTTCTGTTAGCATAGATTTTGTCGCTTTCAAATTCATTGTACAAGAATTCCTCTAGAATTGATTATAATGACATCAAAACTTTTGAGGAAATAAGAATAAAGTTGCTTATTTCTCATTCTCATTTTATTGCAATAAAAAGATGTCGGTTCCAAAAGAAATTAATGATCTCGCGATCGATGCATTTTCTGTTAATAGCCATCGCAAAGTGAGAATCGTGCGAACAAATACTCATACTTTCACATTCATCATTTTCTTGACGCACGCACACGTTGTAATAGTTAATAACGCGACTGGCGAATCCTACATTCGCAGAATTGAAACCACTGTCCAATTCTAAGCAAGCAAAACAAGAGAATAAAGAAATTCAAAATCAATTTCGCCATCTTCCCCCTTCCTGAGATCGACTGGGACACTCATCGTTTCGTTATAAATGTTTTGTTTGAATCGTAATTCATGTTATACTACAACACTTTTTTAAACAAATCCATGTTTTATGAGTTCAACAAATGGTGTCGTTGCAAAGGAGTTAACACGATGTTGATTTTTGATTTCACGCTTAATCCTAACATATTTACTTCTGCTTGCTTTTGGTGTGCAGGAACAGGAAAGAGCGATTCTACGCACACATCAAGCGTAGTTGAAAAAAAAGATCAGGTACACACCAAAGATATTAGGTTAGGGTTTCCTTTGAATCCTAGGATTAGATTTTCTTTTTGGAAAAAAAAGAAAAAAATTAATCTGAAAAATTTCTTTCCCAAAAAGGAAAAAAACTTAGCTTTAGGGTTTCTTTTGAATCTTAGGATTAGATTTGCTTGTTGAAAAAAAATAGAAAAAAAAATCTAAAAAATTTCTTTCAAAAAAAGAAAAAATATGAAAAAAAGAGCATTTCTTGAAAGGGCTCATTTTTATTTGAAAACCCTTTCAAAAGCCTTTTTATCACTCTCTGAAATTTGGCCAAATTTTTTCATCGATTTCAAAATTCATTTTTCGAATATTGTGTGATTCAAAAATTCTAAAATTTGGGGTGTTGATAGATTTTCAAATTATCTTTCCAAAGACAATGTTCATTTGAAATTCAATTTGTGCAATTTGTAAAAATTCGTGAAATACAAGGGGGTCAAACAGACTCAGATCCGAATTTTTCTGAATTTCAAAAAGTAATTCCGAATTGCACACAAATCAGATTTGACTAAAAGTTTTGGGGTTTGAAAGATTATCAAATTATTTTTCATATCTATATTTTTCCTGAATTTTTGGAGCACGATTGATACTGTTTCAAAAAGAAAAATCAACGTGGGGTCAAAATTTTAAATCTGACCCCTATTAGTTAAAAAATTGAAATTATTTATTTGAAATGGTAAAAAATTTTAAAAAGATATTCTCTAAAAAGATAATTGAAGAAGGAATTTGCCTATGAAGTTTAGATCATTTGGATTTCAATTGTGTTTTGGAGAATGTTTTTAAGTTGAATTGTGGTTTGTTGCCTAAACACTTGTCAATTACGTGATCCCTAAGTTCAACTTTTAAGGTCACAACTAGAGACCACATTAGATTAGCTTGGACTTAATCAAGTCCAATGACTAGTCGGTGAGTTAGGTCACTTTGTGGGCTACTCACCAACACCAAAATTAAAGAAGGTTAAGTAAAAAAAAATTGTAAAACACATTAAGTAACTTGAATCTGTTATCAAACTATTGGGTCATCACAACCGCTTTAGCCAAATCATTACCGAATCTGCGGGGTAGTGTCAAATGATCACGTCTAACGGGTACAAAGGACCTGAAGGCGAAAGTCAAAGGAAGAATCTTCTCCTTAGTCCCCTCATAATAGATTGGCTAGGTTAGCTTAAGGGGTTAAGATTATTTTCAGTCAGTTTTGTAACAATTTTCTTCAATAATTAATATCTTAATGAAAAATCTGGTGATCTTATCTTAAGGACCACTTGATTGACAAAGCCTTAGCCTTGTTTGGCTTGGCTACACCAACCTGGGTTGGTTGGTGTATGCAAGGGAGGAGGTCACTTAGACCTTAATTGCTTGGACATTGGGAACCAATCCTAAGGTGACGAAGATGACTCATTGCATCGCCTAGACCTTCTCCTTCTACTCGATTAGCTAAGATAGCTAACCTTGAACTTGGACCTGGTCAAGATCCAAAAAATTTAGACTTGATGGCTCGTTTGGAAGCTTGGGTCGTTGAATCTGAGTAGAGGTATCGGCAAAACATTGACAGAATTCTCATTACATTGGATAGAATGCAGCATCCACCGTGTGGAGAATAGCTACGGGACTTCTACGATCCGGCGGCTCTGATTCTAGCACCCAAGTTCGGATTCCCACAGGCAGAGATGCATTCAAGTTGAAGCTAAATGTAATAAGTTTGATGTAGACTTATTTTTATTGAAACTCGAATGAGGATCCCTTCCAGCACATTGAGGACCTGAGTCGAATCACAGAAATGGTTCGACCCAGGAATGTTGATTTGGGAATTGTTCCCATGAAGTTTTTTCCATTCTCTCTCAAGGATAATGTTTCATATTGGTTCAAGACCATCGGGAGGTCGATTAGAACTTGGGTGGAATTATGACATGAATCCCTCCAAAAGCTTTTCCCGATCAGTCAAATAAATGCGATGAGGCACGTGATTACGACTTTCTCCCAAGGATCAGTGGAGAAGTTGCATGATGCCTGGGATCGATTTAATGATCTTCTCAGGAAATACCCACACTATGGTGTGCTTAGGTGGCAACTAGCTCAGATCTTTTACCATGGGCTGGATGACACACATCATCATCTGGTCGATGCATCTAGTGACAGGAATTTCCTTGCGAAGAACGAGAACAATGCATTTGAGTTGTTCGAGTCCTTGGTGGAGAACTCTATGAATGCTGCATCAATGAACCAATTCTAGTGACTTGGACAACAATGAGTTAGTGTCCATGAAGCTCACGCTGAATCTGGTCGAGCTAATATGGACATTATCACCAAGAAGCTGGATAAGGTGGATCTGCTCGACAAGAAGCTCGATGAATTGATTCGAGCTCGACCCAAATTCTCTGGTAATCTGTTGCATCTAGATCTTCTTATGCACTTTGAGTTCCTCCTGCTCGAGTAAATTTACTCACTCGGGATGCATCTTCTCCATCTTTACGAGATCCTATGTATTAGGAACTCGTGAACAATCTCGATTTGGCGTCGTATAATCAAGGTTACGTATCACATGATGATTTTAATGCGTATTCCCTTGACAAATATATGTCTCAGACATGTTTGGCCTACAAAGGTGTTAATGATATCCATGGATACGGGCGTAATAACTCAGACTCAAAGACGTATAATCCTGATTGGCACCAGCATCCAAATTTCTCTTGGTTTGGTAGCTTACAGAGACCACATCAAGATCCATACTACCAGACCAGACAATACGGGAATGCGCAAAACACGTACCCAAGGCAGCAACCATTCCCGTCTCAACAGCAATGTCGCTCTATACATCAGCCGCTGCATCAAGCTGCCAGTCACCCTCCAAAGCGGGCTGACCCTTTGGAGGCGTTGAAAGAGGAACTGCAAGAATCTTTGTGGAAATATACTTAGGACAGCTTGCAAATCATGAAGGTGATGGCTGATCAGATATAGAGCATCTAGAACACACAGAATCAGCTGTTGTAGGAGCATAGATCACAGGGAGCCTTGCCCTCCCAACCTGGCCCTAACCCAAGATATGTGTAGAACTAGGGTGTCCCGCCTAAGTTTCAGGCACCGTAGGGATAGGTGCATGATATATTACAGGTGCCTTTTGCACCACTTGGTTATGCTCAGGGTCAGCTGCCTTTGCTGCAAATTCTGCTTATTCTGCCCCTTCCGCTCCTTCGCCACCTCATGGATAGCAAGTCGATGTGAAAGCTGTTACATTGAGGAGTGGGAAGAAGACACATGACCCACCATTTAGGTAGGCGGATCTTGATTTTTCTTGCTCTCTACCGTAAGATGGCTTGTCCCTTTCCTCTTATTAGGAACCACCTATGGTAGATAAGGGCAAAAGACAAGTTGACCCTGAGTTTCTCATCCCTTTTCCTAAGGCTTTGACACAAGATTTAGCACGGAAAAAGGGTACACGAAATTTTGAGGACCTGAAAGCGATGTTCAAAGAAGTTCATATTCAGGTCCCTCTCCTCAAGGCTATAGATTACATTCCTTTTGTCATTAGGTTCTTTAAAGACTATTGTACCCCGAAGCAATAGCAGAAAAACGGACGGCAGGTGGTATTGTCAAAGGAAGCTAGCACCGTGATTCTAGCTGACCTGCTGCCTAAGAAGAAAGACCCTAGTACCCAACTCATTTCCTACCTTTTGTAGGATTCTCCATTTGATTGGGCCCTTCTTGATTTGGGTTCATCCATCAACCTAACTCCCACAGCCGTATCTGATCTTTCGAGGAGTTGAAACCTACCTCGGTTTCCATTTAGTTGGCATATCGATTGGTAAAAACACCGAGGGGAGTGGTTGAGAACGTGATCATAAAGGTCTGTGGCTTCTGCTTTCCCACAGACTTTTTCATTTTTGATATGGAGGTTCCTCCTAATCTCCATGATGCACTGATTATTTTGGGTCACCCATTTTTGGCGACAACCCTCACGAACATCGACTGTGCATCTAGGTGTATGGAGATTGTCCTAGGAAACGAAAGACTTACATTAGACATATTCAGGGCATCACAAAACTTCGACTGTGATCTTATCGAGGATGGTGAAGATGAAGAATCGGCTTTTTGTGGTAACATTGGGCTCCTTTGTAATGACCCAATCACATTCATCTTCATTGTCAGGGTTTTTAGACTTTGATCCACACGGGACTGAGATGACTACAATTCACATTTCCTCCCACGGATCCGATTGTCTGGGGTGTTCATCTGACCATGACACCCTTGATTCTGATTATCCTGATCCATCAATTACTGATTTGCTGCTGCTAATACAGGATGGCGTGACTATGATGGGCGGGTTTCCTGTTGATGTATTCATGACTGACCACTTTGCAGGTGGGGAATCAGTGGGAATTCACGCATATCAGGATCATTAGATTTCTGCTATTGATTCTTCTCCTCCCACTCACAACTTTGATTCCCACCCATCCGTGATCGAATTGAAGCCCTTACCTGACTCACTCAAATACATGTTTTTGGGTGATAGTAAGACATACCCTGTTATTATCAGTGCTCACTTGACCCCGGAACAAGATCATCAATTGATTTTGGTTTTACAAGATCATAGGGCTGTTATCGAGTGGAGTGTTGCTGATCTCCGTGGGATTCGCCTCTTGTATTGCACTCATCATATTTACACGGATGAGGGGGTGAAACCTTCAAGACAACCTCAAAGACGGTTGAATCCGAATATGCTAGAGGTTATTAAGAAGGAGATCATTAAATGGCTGGATGCAGGCATTATATATCCAATTTTCGATAGCCAGTGGGCGAGTCTTATCCAGATCGCGCCCAAGAAAGCAGGACTCACCGTCATTAAAAATGATAAGGGTGAATCCATCCCAACCCGTATAGAAAACTGAACACGGCTATCAAGAAGGATCATTTTCCTTTACCGTTTATTGACCAAATATTAGAATGATTAGCTGGACACAGTTTCTTTTGCTTTTTGGATGGATACTTCAGGTATAATCAGGTCGCGATTAAATCAGAAGATCAAGACAAGACTACTTTTACATGTCCCTTTGGAACATTCGCTTTTAAGAAAATGCCCTTCAACCTTTGCAACGCATTAGCGACATTTCAGCGTTGTATGATGGCCATTTTCTCTGATATGATTGGGGACTATGTGGAAGTATTTATGGATGACTTCTCCATTTTCGAAGATGATTTCTCGTCTTGTCTTGATAACCTAACAAAGATCCCGAAGAGGTGTATTGAAGTAAACCTAGTACTATCATGGGTGAAAAGGCATTTTATGGTGAGGGATGGCATTGCACTAGGTCACAGGATCTCATTTAACGGATTCGAGGGTGACTAAGCCAAATCAGAAGTCATATCTCGATTACCTCCACCTAGCTCGGATAAGCAGATCAGACCATTCTTGGGTCACGTCGGATTTTATCGAAGATTTTAGTGATTTCTCGAAAATTGCATGCCCATTGACGAATCTTCTAGTAGCCGATGCCCATTTGACTTCAATTCCTCATGTCTCAGTGCTTTTGAGACTTTACAAAGTGCTGTTTCTGATTCCTCGATTCTCCAACTACCCGATTGGTCTCTTGATTTTGAGATTATGTGTGATGCTTCTGATTTCGCTATCGGACTGTTCTAGGCCAACGTCGGGAGCGCCATCCTTTTGTAATTCACTACGCTAGCAAGACGTTGAATGAGGCTTAGCGTAATTATACAATTACTGAAAAAGAACTGCTAGTAGTAGTATTTGGGTTGGAGAAATTCAGATCACATCTACTTGGGTCCAAAGTGATAATTTTCACAGATCATTCCACCCTTCGGCATTTGTTGGCAAAGAAGGTTGCCAAACCCCATCTTATTAGATGGATCCTTGATGTAGTGGAAATTCGTTGCGAAAAGATTTGAGTTTAGAAAACTCGTTGTTGTAGTGCGATTCGCAAGAAAATCCGTCAATCAGATAATTTTTTACCAAAACTTATAATGAGTCCCGGGTCAAACACGAGGAGGCTACGTCGATTCAAAATCCGCAGTTATATTTTTTTGTATTTCTGTTTATAAATGAGACATTCACAATGATCGTTATTTTACTTGCAATATAATCACTAAAACTAGAAAAAGAGAGAGAAAGAAAGAGATATATATTTATATAGAGAGAAAAATAACTTTTATACTAACAATAATGTCATTACAACTACAACTAGAAAGCAGGAAATCTAATTTAGAAAGCGATAAAGAGAAGGGGGTGAGAAGTTATCCTCCTCGATGGCTTTTTGGAGGATGAGCCGGACGGACGTCTCTTGGAAGGAGAGCGAAGACGAAGGACGAAGGACGGATTGGGAAGAACCAGGGTGAGGCAGGGCGTCGGCGTCATGGGATCCACTTCTAGAACAGGGGTGAGAAGATGTCTGGCGAGAGCTCCGCAAAGGGGATGAGAGGTGGAAAAATTTGTATTTTTACTATAGCGGAGCTTCCCGTAGCTTGGGAGCACTAGAGTGAGCTTTACAACTTGAGTTCTTAGCTTTTAGAGAGGGAGAGAGATGTTGGAAGGGATGAAGAAAATGTGGAGGGTGTAGGGTCTTTATATAGTTGTAGGAATGGGGGCATAAAGGTCATTTTAAATCTTTACAAAATAAATGTTGGGGTTTTTAGTAATGAATATAAACGTCATTGAAGGCTGAGCATTGTTGAAGGGCACGTCGCTTCTCCTTTAGCTGTTGAGCGCGCACCCCACATTCAGTGCAGCTTAGCTGTCCGATTAAGAGATTGAACAGCTTAAAAACCATGAGTGCCTCTTCCTCTTCAGGCATTTCGCACGTGCGATTGCACATGGACGCCTACGTCATCGCACGCGTATGCTCGCGCGTGCATCTAGTGCTGCCATGTCTCGCTTCCACAGTCGTCCATCTTCGATCGAGCGGCTCAATTGCATTCATGCTTTCTTCTTCGCAGATTTGGCTGCGAGTGTGCCTCGAACGCGCACCTCGCATTGCTGAAAGGAGCATGCGACTGCTGTGCTTTGCCTCCGCATGAGTCTCAAGTGTGTTTTAGCGCTCCCTCATCCTCGGCCGTTGGATGAGGATTGAATGGCTGAGGATGAGTGATCTTGGGCTTTTGCTGAGAGGAGCGTGTGTCGTATTGAAATCTCAGCCGTTGGATGCAGATCCAATAGCTGAGATGCATTGATCTTCACGTGAAGAGATGCTGCGGAAGGCTTGGGCCGGGGTTGGGCAGCTGTGATGGTGCCACATGGTGCCATCATGGCTGTTCATCTTATTTGCTTTGTAAGTGGTGCCACGGTTATCAGATTAAATCGATTTTCGCGTCATTGGGCTACGATCGTCAATCCAAACCCATCCGTGCAGTTGGATTTTTTTATCTGAGGTACGAATTTATACCACCTTGGCCCTTGACCTCTGATATTTCTCAGACTGTATCTGATGCTACGGAAATCTGATCGGGGCGATCTTGGAGGCGTTGGACTCCAATTGTCACCCTAATCAGATCTGTACGGTTGGATCTTCAATCCGAGGCCCCAATAAATATTTCCCTGTCCCCTGACTACAAAAAGAGAAAATTAACCTATAATTTATACAATCTAACATAAATGCATGATAATGCATGCTATGCAATATTTGCAATGATGAATGCTTTTATAACACTAGAAACATGCATAAATAGATATTTTATGTTAATTAGATGTGTGCACATCAATCCTTCTTTTGCAAGAATTCGATGTCAAAATTTGCAACAAAGCCGGAGCCCATAATGTTGTGGCAGATCACTTATCTCGTTTAGACCCAACTTACACCCCCTATTCCCCGCCTATCTCAGATCAATTCCTGGATGAATCTCTTTTAGCGATTAATTCTGTCGAGTTTCCCTGGTATGCGGATATCGCAAATTATCTTGTTGCAGTCAAGATTCCTGCGGACCTATCCAAGGATCGGAGCTCAAATTTATTTCCGAGGCCAAATTTTACTTTTGGGATGACCCCTTGCTCTTCCAGATTGGAGCGGATCAGATTATCAGGAGGTCTGTCCTCGACTCCAAAGTCTCTAGTGTGTTATCTTTTTGCCATAGCGATGCCTGTGGTGGTTATTTTTTGGGTCGAAAAATCGCTACAAAGATTTTGCAGTCGGGTTTTTTTCTGGTCGACTATTTTCGGAGATCCTCATGAATTTACCAAGCGCTGCAAACAATGTCAGTTGGTCGGTTCTATGACCTGGCGAGATATGATGCCTCTCTAACCCATTCTAGTTGTAGAAGTGTTCGATGTTTGGGGTATTGATTTCATGGGCCCTTTTCTAAACTCGCATAGCTTCGAGTACATATTTGTCGCTGTTGATTATATCTTAAAGTGGGTTGAAGCCATTCTGGTGAGACGGGCTGATCAAAAGATCATTGATGAGCCCATATTTGTTGGCTATGTAGGTATTTGAATGCCTAGACATTAAGTTATCGTTAACATTTATTTAGCATGCATTAGGATGTAAATAGATTAGTTTATATTTTTGGCTTGATTGCATAATTCATGCATTGCATTCATAATTAAATGCATTTAGGATTGACTTAGAATAGCATGCATTTGATTAGTTAACCAATTAGGTGCATTACATGCATTGTTTTGGGTTTAGCATAGAAGTTAAGGGTTTGTGCATAAATAACTCATTATTTCTTTTTATTATTTTTCTTCTTCAATGAACGTATGCAGGAGTCGCGAAGAGGCGATGAAATGGGATCTCTGTCGCCCACGTTCGTCGTTGCTTCATCTCCTTCCCTCAACGACTCCCCCTGTAGCTATAACAGCAAATCACCTCCTGCATTGTTCATTAGGCCATCATCTTCATCCCAACATTGTGTAGAGCTTGAAGCTCCTCCCACTTCGCCACTGTGGGCCTCAACTGCGACAAAGCTCTACCATCTTAGGCGTGTGGGGTGATAGCCCACACCTCCAACTGCAGAGTCTTGCACTTCCACCACCGTGAACCAAGCATCACCTACTCTACGCACCACCACCACCACCATCTCCTTCTCCATCTTCATCTTTTTCATCTTCCGCTACTGTTCATCTTCTTCGTAGAACCCATCACCACCACCATCACTCCATTGCCGACAGCCACCAGCTGCTCCTCCTCATTCACATGCGAGCCCACTGGCGCCACCGCCCCTCGACTCTAGCCTGCACATGCCACCCACCCACGTACAGCTGCCAGCAGTAGCGCCACCCCCCACTGTGCATGTAGCCTAGTAGAGCTGCTGCTTGCCTCTGCACCCTGTCGACGTGTACAGCGAGCCCCTCTCTTATGTTGGTTGGTGCGCACGGTTGGCCTCCTCCCGCGCAATCGTCGGTGCGCGGTCGACCTCGGCCATCCGTGCGTGAAGCTGCTCTCTAGTGGCAGCTTGCAGTCGGCTACCCACCACCTTCATCTCCGCTGTCTAGCGACCTCTAGCCAGCTCGCACCTCGCCACGACCGCCATTGCGAAGCTCTCGGCTCACTCATCTCCTCCGAGTCTTACCGTCGGCCTTCGCCTCTCCTCCATGCACAAGGCAAAGAAAAGAAATCCCTTGTTTCCCTCTCTATTTATTTTTACATTTAGATGCCATTGTGGGATTTTAAGATTTAGGATATTAATATTATATGCTAGCCATTTTGTGAAGAGAACCCTCCTCCTTGCTTTAATTGCTTTATTAGCATATGTGAGCCTTATATGCCTCATTTGAAAGGGGTTTTGGCATCGACTTTCCGTGATTTCAATTGTGAACTTTTGTGAAAGACTTTAATGAATTTTAATAGGCCATTACCTCCCTGTGGATACAACTCACTCTCAATTGAGTGGTAATTTTACTTTGTTTTGACTCGCGCTTTCGCCACTCGATATTGAACTACAATGCAGCGTTAAATCTATTTTTGTAAACCAAAATAGCGCAGACAGTTGTCATCTCCTTTGTATGAGAATTTATTTTCATGAGATTCAATGTACCCCGCACCCTGATTAGCGATGGCAGCAGTCTCTTCATCCATGATCATTTTAGGTCACTATTTAAGAAATACGGGATACATCATCGTATTGCCACCTCGTATCATCCACAGATCAATGGGCAGGATGAGGTGTATAGCCGTTAAATCAAGCTTATTCTCTAGAAGATGGTTAGACCAGATAGGAAGGAATGGTTTGATAGATTGATTGATGCACTTTGGGTATATCGGACCATGTACGAGGAGCCACTCGGAATGTTGCCATACCGTATGGTGTATGGAAAGGCCTGTCACCTTCCTGTCGAGCTAGAGCACCGCGCTGTTTGGGCGGTGTAGAAGTGTAATTTTAACTTTGATACAGGAGGTTATGGAATAAAGCTCCAGCTCAGCGAACTAGAAGAAATTCGATGAGAGGCCTACGAGAACGTGAAAATCTACAAAGACAAGACGGAGGCCTTTCATGACCATCACATCTAGAGAAAAGTATTCACGCCTAACCAGTAAGTCTGGTTATTTGATTCATGCCTTAAATTCTTTACGGGTATGCTCAAGTCCAAGTGGATTGGTCCATACGTTGTGATTCACCCTTATTTTAATGGGGCGGTCCAAATCATGGACCCAAAATCTGGGCATGTATTTACAGTAAATGGCCAGCGCCTCAAGCCATTTATGGCCCAGGAACCTCCTGCTAACGAAATCATTAATTTCATTGAGGACGTGTGATTAAGTTTTCACCTAGCTGGAGGCGTTGAACTCAGCACCTGTACATATATACATATCTTTTATACATAGCATATTTTCTTTTAGCATATTTTTCTGCATATTGTATCATGGTGTTGGCTTATGCTGAACGAAAATTCAGGATAAATTCCAGGTGATTTTTATCCACTTACTCCTTGTCTTAATTTATTTCCTTTATATTTATGTATGAGGACATGCAAGAACTTAGGCATGGGGGGGTTGTATACATTAAACTGAAAAATTTTCTGCGAACACTTAGAAAACCTCCGAGCAGCATGTTAATTGTACTTTAGGATCTATAATTTAAGAACAACCGACTTCACCTCCAATGTTCTCATTAGAGGTAGAAATCATCCGCAACAGCTACTTCCGACTCATTGGCTAACCTTTTTGTTCTAAATTAGGACCAAGCTGAATGTAACCCGATAAAGGAACAATATAAAAGTGCAAATCATAAGAGGTTAATTGTAGAGAGCATTTGTATATATACTGCATCCATGAATAAAGATTTTTATCAAGAGGTTTTGTTAGGGATTTTATTCTTTAGTTGATTCCTTAATTTAAAATCCAGTACAATTTTCACACTCACGTAGATTTTGCAATGGATTCACTGTGAAGACTAATAGATGTCTTCAGTTTGTTGAGAAGAAGCATTGCTTCTTTTCTGAACCCCTGGATAGTGATTAGAGAGTCAGGCAAGCCATCTTCTAGTAAGATCTACCAAATAGTTGTGAGGTGAGAGTAGATTGTCTACTGGTGCTCTAAGACTAGTGTAGGGTATCTTAATTTTGGATAATTAGGTAATGATACTCGGAGTTAGGCATAGTTTTCATTCTTGATTCCTGCGTATGAACTTTGTGTGAATTTCTAAGAGCCACCAAATAATGCAAATACGTAGAGATTGAGTTCTAATAAAATTAAGACTAAGGTAGGTGGTTACGACCATTCTCTATAGAATCCTTGGCTAAAGGAGGGTATGGATGTCAAGGTCAAAAGATACGCTGTCCTATCTGTCCCTTTCCCAATGTCGAGAGTAGGCACTTCCACCAAATAAGCCACCCGATATCTTCTTGAACACCACCAATTACTAGTAACGCCTCTTGAATAAAATTCGCGTATGTCATATTCAATTGTGTCGTGTTGATACGACAAAAAGAAGAAAAAAATTATATATATATAAAGGGAAAAACATAGAAAAAATAGAAAAGGAAAAAGAAAAAAATGTTAAGTTATAATTGTGTGTAGTGCATTTATTTCAATTACATGGAGGTAACAATACCAACGACAATTGCGATCTATCAAATATGGCCTTAACCTATGTTTCTGTATTTCTGATCACTCGAATACTGGTTGAGGAATTCTGACTTAGTTTTAGGGTTATTAGAACTTTATTAAAATGTTAATGCCATGTGAGACCATCAAATATTAAGTTTATTTACAAATCTGGTGAGATTGTGAGCTCGAGAAAAAGAAAAAGAAAAGAAGAAAAGAAAGTGAGAGAGTGAGTGCAAAGGAACCAAAGAGAGCACAGTTTTCCCACTTCTCTCTGAGTTGATTTATTTGTTAGTTTGGAAATCTAGATTCTGTAGTACTAGTCTTTATGTAGTACCAAATGAGTATAAGCCACCAATTACAATCCCACTTGACTTAGACATCTTCTACCTAACCTAAAAGTTGTGCTAGAAATTATAGAATACTTATATTTTGAGGGAAGATGTTTGCCTATCCCAATAGAATTTTGTAGGGGTCAAGCGCAGGCTTTAATGGTGAATCAGCTTTTCACTCGAATCCGTTGCATAAGCTACATCACTACACTGTCATAATTGTCTGGATTTCTAGATTTACGGATGAAAACAAAAAGAAAAGAATCTCTAGTCTTACACTTGATAAAAATAACCAGTCCTTTAGGGACCCATTTGTAGATAACTTAGTTTGCATTTGCTAGGGATTAGCAAGATTTAGGCATGGGGGTATGATTATGCAGCAATCATAGGATCTAAGTGACTTGAATTAAGTTAGAACTTAGCATAATTGTAGCATAATTCATGTATTAGTAGCATACCTTGCATCTTTCTTGCTTTATTTAGATATTCACGAAATAATGCCAAATAATGTACTGATTAGTGTATTATATGATTTGTAGGTAATAAGAGCTTAGGAGATTGCCTGAAGCTGGATCTGAAGCAGGATATAGGCTAGAGCTACAGCAGAGTTGGGGCAAAAGCCATGGAATGAAGTTGCACACAAGCTGAAGACATAGTGTAGGGAAGAGCTATACTACATTACTTGTAGGATTTTAATGTTTGAATTGAATTATGAAGAACATAGGACATCCCTACACCTATCCCCAGCCTTAGGGTAGCCTTAGACACCTTCCCAAACCTTAGCCACCTTCCTATTAGGTCACCTTAGCCTAAAACACCTCAAACCCCACATTCCAGCCCACCTCTAGACGTCCAGTTAGGATGTTGGACGTCCAAGTTCCTTAGATTCCACCTGCAGGACTTAAAACCCAATCTGATGCAAAATTGGACGTCCAGATAATGTGTTGACGTCCAATTTCTGCAGAAACCCAAGACAGAACCTAAACTCCATACTGATTTAGTATTGGACGTTTAGACTAAGGACTTAGACTTCTGATTTTGAAGTATAAGTCGTCTGATCTTAAGATCAGACGTCTAGAACCCTTCTCCTGTTGCTATTTTTAAATTCAAGCCTAGATCTTGATTCGTAAGGCCTATAAACCCAATCTTACACTCTAGGAAACCTAATTTAAGGTATCCTAAGCTTGGTGCACTACCCTAAGACTCTCCTAAGAACCTAATTAGGTTCTCACAAAGCCCAATTGACTTGGATCTAAGTCAATTACACTTTACCTAGTCAATTGGACTCCAATTGAGATCAAATCTCAACCAACACAAGTCTAATTGGACTCAGTGAGAGCCCAATTGACTCAAGCCTAATCTAATTGGGAACTCTCTCTCTCAATTACACACACAATGACCCAATTAAACTTGGTTAAGTTTAACTGGATCAAACACTTTAGCCATAGGTTGTATAAACCTATTTTTAGAAACCTAGATAGACCTACCATTTAGACCAACCTAGACCTAAATAGAAGTGGACCAAGTGGTCCAGTTGACCACCACACACTCACGCTCACACACACACATCACCAACACTTGGCTATCCACTCTAGAGTATTCTAGAGTGGTCTCTAAGTGGTGCCACCTTGAGGACTAAAAATGGTCTTCAAGAAGTCCACAACCTCACCCCTTAGAAATTGGATCTAACAAGACCCACTCTCTACCAATCTAGTCACCACCTAAGCCCATTCTAGAGAATTCTATAATTCTTTAAATGGCTGTCCCCTTTATTCTATTTAAGGACCCAAGTAGGTGGCCATGCACCCCCATCTTGGACTCCATACACACCTCCATTCACAATCACCTTCACCACCTTCACTCTCTACGTCCAAGAGCAAGAACAACACCTCCACCACCTTCATCAAGAGGTCGGCCACACCACCTTGGCCATCCCTCTCTTCCCTCTTACCACCTCAAGCCCACACGACCATTGGAGACCACTTCCGATGCCCGATTTTTCGTAGATTTAGTATTCTTCGTAGTTTAATTATTTCATTATTTTCCTGCTTAGTAGTGTAGTATTACTGCCTTCCAGAGTGCATGCACAAACTCTTCATGGGTTCCATGCATGCATCTCTCTTATGTTAGCATAGATCTTGTCGTTTTCAAATTCATTGTACAAGCATTCCTTTAGAATCGATTGTAATGACATCAAAACCTTTGAGGAAATAAGAATAAAGTTGCTTGTTTCTCATTCCCATTTTACTGCAATAAAAAGATGTCGGTTCTAGAAGAAATTAATGATCTTGCGATTGATGAATTTTCTGTTAATAGCCATTGTGTAGTGAGAATCGTGCGAACAAATACTCGCACTTTCACATTCATCATTTTCTTGATGCATGCACTTATTGTAAGAGTTAATAACATGACTAGCGAATCCTACATCCGCAGATTTGAAACCAATGTCCAATTCTAAGCAAGCAAAAGAGAATAAAGAAATTAAAAATCAATTTCGCCATCTTACGCCTCCTGGAGATTGACCGAGACATTCATTGTCTCATTTTAAATATTTTGTTTGAGTCGTAATTTGCACTATACTACAACTCTTTCCTAAACAAATCCACATTTTATGAGCTCAACAGAGAGGAATATCCTTGCCCCTTTGAGAGGAGCTCTTCTCTTGCTCTTCTCTTCTTTGCTCTTCTTGTTCCATGCACGCAGCAGTAGGAGCTTTGGCGGTCACGTTGAGGATGGCGACAGCGATGACGACCGACTGACGAGGAGGGTGGCCGGTGGTGGAGCAAGGTGGAGGTGGTGCTCTTCTCGACAGATGGAGTAGAAGAAGCTTGCAATGGAAGACAACAAAATGAGAGTTTTTGTTTTTATTTTTATTTGCCTTGCCTTATATAAGGGGTAGAATTTTTTTGGAAAGGTGCTTCCACCCAAAGCATACATTAATAAAGAGTCTACAAAGTTTAGTTTTCTTGCACACAACTCCTCAACTTCCATTACTTAGCACTTGCTTAATTATTTCAAGGGATTACTTATCTTTTAAAGGTGCCATGACCAAGGTAGGTTCGCAAGCCCTTAATCTACCATTAAACAACCAATTAGAACTTTAATTAATCCATTAACTACATTAGAAATCCTGGCCCTTCATTCCCTAGTTGAGGTTGCTCGTTAGGGTCCGTCCAAGCACTGGCATCTCCTCCCTCCTTTCCTGGGTGTTTTCCATCGACAAGTGTCGCGTCTCTCACCTCCTCTTTCTCTTCTTCACCCTATCAACAGTGGAGAAGCACTCCACCTTCTTCTGCTCACTTTGCTCGACTGAAGTTGCTGATCTCCCACATCTGATTTCCTTCCATTTCCATCCTGCCAACGGTGGAATCCCTCACCTCCTTTGTCAAGGTAAGTAGACCAGACTCTTAGGTATCGCTTGTTTGGTGTCATGTTCCCGCAATCCTCTGTTTGGCCAAGTTAATCCCGAGTTTGTTCCATATCGGGATTGAGGCCTGAAATTCGGCATAAGATCATCCCAGGGGGGTGAAATTGTTTAATCCTACTGTCAATCCCTCACTTTATATAGTTTTCCTCGAGTGGGATTTTGTAAACTCTCACAATGATGCTCACATTACTTGTGGTTGTTGGAAGAGTAATGGTGGAGAGCTCTGGCAATGGTAGCGTGCAGCATCAATTTTCGGAGATTTGCTTTGTTGTGATCCCTAGTCCTTCTCCTGCAAGGCTACATTACGTTGGCAAGGGGTGTACCCATCGTTGCTTTATCTTGGGTGGTATTAAAGTAGTGGGTCGGTTTGAATCCTTCGCCATGCATGGATCTTGAAGATCTCATGGAAGATTATCTGACTTCGTAGATGCGTGTGATGGGAACATTGACGAGTTGTTTGCACGCTTCTGACATTTTTTCTGGACCGTGGATGAGATTAATGCAACGGAGGTCTTCTTCTTTGTATATAAGGAATGCCAAACTAAGGTATTGGATGGTGCTTGTCATTGCCTTTTTAAGTTTGTTGAGTGACAAGGGGGATGAGAAGGGAGCTTCTACGGAAGGTATTGACAAATTAGATGTGGAAATTGTGTTCCTTGTGTTATTTTTAAGTTTTGCATTCATGTGCTGTTTATAATCAATTGTAGCCTTGTTGTGGAGGTTGGGCAATGCCTTGATTTTGTTGGAGATATTCGTTGGTCATTTCCATTTCAGGTAATTTTTATTGTAATGTGTGTTAGGAATGTTGAATATTTTGAAGATTGTGTGATAGTGACACTGCTTGAGAATAGGAATACACCGGTGGAGCGCAACATACCATAGATGGTAAATGGGAGACCACCAGTGTGTCCTTCAAATACACTAGTGGTCGTTTGAAATACACCGATGGATGTATGAAAGACACCGGTGTATTTAAGTTATCCACCAGTGGATTGTCTAAATCCACTGATGGATTGTTGTAATACACTGATGGATTGCATAAATCCACCGGTGGATAACTGCAAACACCAAGATGTCACACATCGATGGATGAAGATGTTGTCCACCGGTGGATTGTTGTAATCCACAATCCATTGGTGGATTGGTGTAATACACTGGTGGATCGTTGTAATACACCGGTGGATTAATCCACCAGTAGATTACTACGAATATCAAGATGTAACCTACCCATGCATTTAAGGCATCCACCAATGGTTTATGTTAATCCATTTCATTCTCTTGTAGAATGGCATCTTCCCATCCTTCAACTTTTGATACTAAGAAGGCGAAGAAATAGGATAATGCGACTATGGTTGAGTTGATGAAGATTTGGAAGGAGCAGCATACCAAAGGACGTTGGGATAAGGGGTCGTTCACACACACGATGTGGGCTGAAATAGATAAGAAGTTCGTATTGGCTACGGGATTGCCATACGAGCACATGCAAATCCTCAATAGATGGAGTTGAAGAGAAAACATGGGTTGTATGTCCAACTATCTAACAAGAGTGGTTGGGGTATTGATCCCATTAGTGGTTGGCCTATAGAACCTTCCCCATCCGTGTGGAGTGCGGCAATGAAATATTTTCCAAAGTAATTTCCCATTAAAATCTTTGACATTTAATAAATTTAAAGTTCACCAATTTGAATGGCTTGTAGCTCCCACCAGAACTTGTAGAATTACGCGGGAAGCCTTTCATATTTTTTGAGGATGTCCACAAAATCATTGGTAAGGATACCGCAACCGAAGAGCACGCAATGTCATCCACTGTCCCCGACCAAGTGGTGGAACTTATTCAAGATTCCCATGAGGATGCGGGTTATTTTGATGTAAGAGAAAACATGGTCAAACTTGATCTGGGTAGCGCTTCCGTACCTTATGACCCGACGGTAGGTGAGGACATGTGGGCCTGATTTATGCATCAACCTTTTGTAGGGAGTTCGGTAAATAATACCCCATATGTGTGCAATAACCCTTCACCATACTCGGATGTCCATACTGAAATGCATGCAAGTGACCCTCCAGCTGCATCAGGTGAGCCACAAGGTTCGAAGCATGCTTCCAAGGGGACTACTACAAGCGAGGGAAAATGTAAGAAGGGAGCGTCAAGTGCAAGTGCTTCTATGGCTTCTATGACGAATGAGTTGACTAAGTTTATGCGGATGTTGGTGAAGCACTACATATCCCCAGCACCAAGGGTTGACCACACCGTAGATGAACTTCGTGAGTGCATAAGGATATTGCGCACGTGAGTGTCAAACATCACATCCGACGATTTACTCGTACTAATAGATGTTTTCACTCATAGTGCCTGGAGGATAATTTTCAAGGATGTCGTGCACTTAGATGTTGAGTTAGGTGCATCCTTGTAGAAGCACGTCGAAAGTCATTATGGATTCTAATCACTTGCTCTGACTCATGTTACTTGATTGATTAGATGTAAGCTTTGGTGGATCGTTAGTGGCTTTGGTTTGGTTTGCTTATATTTGGATTGCTTTCTAATTTGCTTTGTAGTTGAACATTTTAAATATGTTGTGTTGAACATTGTTGCATACTTGTTTTAATTTTCTATCAAGTAATGATTGCTTCTACTCTTTTAAAAATGTTGTTGCATTTGTGGGCTGAATGTGAATTTTTTTTACGTTTGATGGTTTAGCTTTATAGATATATTTGCATTTTGTATGTGTATAAATTAGATCAATGTGCAATTTGTATATGTATAATATGCATTTTGTATTTGTATACAATATTACAATAGGTATGAATTCTAATGACCATTGAGTTGATGAGGATGATGTTGGCAACAATGATTTGTCTCTGGCGGAGGTTACCATACCACTTGCATACGCGTACTACTTGTCTCTCCACCAACGAGCTCCGCGACTAAGGCAAAATGATGGGGCATTGTCAGGCACGACAGGGTTCACGAGGTCATTCGAGGCTACCCGAGTCATTCGAAGAATGCATATAAGGTAAGAAGGAGGGCTTTGTTGCGCTCTCTGAATACCTAAAGGATGCAATCGACCTAAAAGATTTACGTGGTGCTACCGTTAACAAGCAACTAGCAATTTTCCTCTATGCTATTGGTCAGAATGCCTTAAATAGGAATCTCGTCAAGCGGTTCCAACACTTTGGTGAGACGATTTCTAGGTATTTTAATTTGGTACTGGATACCTTGGTCTCTCTGAAGAGGAGGTTCATATGGATGCCAACAATTCATGCTGCTATACTGGCAGATATTTGGTAAAATTGTAAATTTTACCCTTTCTTTCAGGTTGTTATTTTATTTTGACAATATTCATTTACGTATTGTTTGCAATGATACAACATTGATTAGTTTCATGTATTGTGAAGGATGTCGTAGGAGCTATTAATGGTTGCCATGTATGTGCAACAGCTCCATCTACCAAGTGGGTATGTTTTTGTAATCGGAAGGGTTGGATGAGCCAAAATGTCATTGCTACGGTAGACTATAACTTGGAATTTGTGTTTGTGGGTATTGGTTGGGAGGGTTCTACTACGGATATGCAGGTGTTGCGGTGGGCTGTCAGAAATGATCTTAACGTCCCGAGTAAACGTAGGTTCCTCGTGGACCTTGGTTATGCCAATACGAAATTCTTTATTTCTCCCTATCGTGACATACCATATCATTTGCAGGAGTATCGAAATTGAAGTAATCGACATCAAAATTACAAGGAGCTATATAGCCATCGTCACGCATAGCTTCGAAATGCTGTGGAGTGTGCCTTCAGAGTTTTGAAAAGGCATTTTAAGCTTCTTGATGCAGGGCCATTCTATGGGTTCAAGACTCAGTGCGAAATCATTATGACATGTTGTATCATTCATAACATGATAATTCGTTGGAAAATCGATGATTTCTTGTACATAACACTCAATGATTCTGAAGACATAGGGGATATGCAAGTACGAGATGACCTCATTGATGAGAGTGCTGTGAGAGTTGGGGATTTCATAAGGGATCAAATTACCCATGCTTTGTGGGTGGATCATCAACGTCGATGACTTCTGAGATATGGTATCATTGTTTCGAATTTATAATTACTATTATATTATTCTCATTTGAAGTGAATGGAACTTGATGTAGTAAAAAGTGAATTCTCATTTAACTCGTACCCATTTTATCGCTCCACGGTCATATAAATGAAATCCGCACAACAATCTGCACCTACACCGACAGTCAATAACCATTGGTATAGGTCAAAATTATCATTGTTGTAGATCCAAAGAGCTATTTGACGGTCATTTGAGTTGTTCTCTTAGGAGGCGTTGCTGTAGGGTATACTGACGGTTAAAACCGTCAGTGTTGCACTTGAAGCTACAACGACAGATGTGTTTCCAAGAGCCTTTGATCATGCCAACAGTGACGTTTATGACTGTTGGTATAGACCTATAGTGCTAACAAAAGCCTTTGCAAATGTAATGCAAAAGTCTTTACCAACGAAAAAATTGTTGGTAAAACCGTCACTATAGATAAACAAGTTATCCCCCTTCGTAATACATACATTAACACTTATATCTATTAATGCTGCCGTCAATGTAAGTCTTTGATGAATATAAAGAAAAATATATCCCTAATACATCATCATTGAGATGTCCCTGAATTTAATATTTAATTTTTTTCTTATATATCAAACATAAATGGAACTTTGTCTTATGAGATCAACTAAGTTTGAAAACAAACAATTAAAGTTACAAATTATTCAATTCAAATAAGACATATTTTAGAAACATCAAGCATCAATAATAAAGAAAAAGGATTTTAATCAACAAATATTTCCTTTAACTTGAAGTGCATAAGTTTCATGAGTACTATCTATACAAAATTTTTTCAAACACAAACTATTGTCTAAAATGATATATACAACAAAATATGAAAAAATAATTATTCGCTTGAAGCAATCCTCAAATCCCCAGCTTCCATGAATATCACTAATCCTCTCATTTCCTAAGAAAAAAATCAAAATTATTATTATTAAAAGTACTCAGAAAAAGGATAAAGAAAAAGATAATTACCAAATAAAATAGAAGTCAAGTAAGAAACAAACATTGGTATATGCATAGACCAAAATCATAGACTATATAGACTTATATTCATAAACCAAATTTATATCATTGGTATGCGCATAATGTATATGAGATGGTATCATATATATCTCATATAATTTATATCATGTATATCATGTTTCTTACATGCTAATACCATTCATATAATTTTTCTTTGGGGTTTTCGTCCTAATCCACCATCCTGAACAATACACTAGGGCAAAGCATTTTTCTAAGAGGAACATGTGCACTTGTCACAAAGTTTGAATGAGGCTTGGTTTTCAACCAAGAAGACTCATTCTGAGTTGTTGATAAAATTGGGAATGCAGCTCCAGGCGCTTTAATTGTTTAACCTACCCTACAAGATTCCATTTAGCTAGCTACTAGTATCATAATGTGGAAACATAAGATGACAAAAAGAAAATCACCACACCAGAGAAGATAAGCTATTTCTATTTTCAGTGAGGCACCACCATCCAGAGGCCTTAGGAGAACTAACAGAACATGTCCATATTCCAAGATGCCAGGGCTATTTTGAGAATGCAGTGCATAGAACCACTACTTTAAGGAAAGTCTCCATGTTCTTCCCACCAGCAGCTACCTTTTATTCTTTTAAATACACAAACACACAAACATTGCTACTGACCTTTTGTCAGATTTCCTTCCCAATCAAACATATGGAAGTTAAGAACACTTCTGCTCATGATGCCCCCCATTTCGACAGATTAGCCCACTAATAACATGTATTTTTTTATATTATACTATAGTAATTAATTTTAGCAACAAGTTTTACCATATGGTCGCATCTGCAGTAAATCGCAAGCAAAAAAAAAGGTAGCAACAAAATCCTTATTAGTAAACTAGCCTACCATTTTTAAAAGATCTGACATATATTTGAAATTCTATTTGAGATGGTCATCCATATGCCATTTGATCACGAGTTTCATGAGATCACTAAATGACAAAGAACATGCCTTCCAACAAAATGACAAAGAATAGAGTTGGTATTTGGATTTTAGTAGGTATCAAATAGTTTCACTAAACCATAAACCACACTTATTGAAAAAAAGAACCAACCATGATGGTTTTATCCAATGAGAAAGGCAACAAAGATTGATCCCAAGGACAACTATTTCTGTGTAACATTGTGCTACTTTTGTGTTAGTAATAGACATTGTAAGGTTCCGATGACCCAAACCTAAGATTTATATACCCATCCATCTAGTATTTTACACCACGCAAGATCCATATGCCATTTTACCATTTATCCCCTAACTTCAATCATGCAAATACGTGGTGACAAATATAAAACATCCATCAAATCTTTTTTACTTGATGAACAACAGCCAGAGGATAGTAATAGTATCTAGGGGCACTAGATTCTGTAGAACATTAATGGACAAAATTTATTGCTAGCGGGTCTACCGAACAACATGCATGGGATATCCCAAATTCAATTGAAGGCAAGTAGACATTAACACCGGAAGGACATGCATCTCCTGCCAAGGAGAATAAAAAGAAGAAGATCACTATGAGTGTGAAACACCATATCATAGATGTGGCTAACCAAAACAAAACAAATTGTATGTATGTGATTATCCAAATTAAATCCAGAGGCCAAAAATTGGTGGATACCCCCTGTCAGTCAGCTAGAATCACATAGAAGAATTTATTGCCATAGGTCCTAAAGTATAGGATTGGAAGAGGAACCACCAAATTGGTTCAAAATTTGTAGATTCATGATGCCTCAGGGAGATGTGACCAGCTAGTTGAGTTGGGCTTATCATTATCAAAGACCAAATTCCACTCAAGAGAATAATAGCCAATGTGCAAACTGAAAACACACACGGTTGAAGTAGTGGATAATCTCTGAAATGATCAATGATTCTTTTCTTTTTTTCTTTTTTTTCGAAGATGATAATCTATGAAATGATGTATACAACAAAGTTGATATGTAATATGAGAACAAATGAAAGAAAATGACTTAAGTAGCAACATCCAGAGAGAATATTATCCAGCCACCACAAAAAAATTGCAAACAAACTTGCCCATGCAAATACATCAGCTTTGGCTACGGAAAAGGGAAGGACTACAGATTGTCTAATACACAAGAGCATGGATCAACTGTGCACATATGAAGCTATCTAAAATAAATAGAAATAAAAAAAAAGAAAAACAAGAGCATGATGTTAGCATGGAAAGGGGTTTCAGAAATTGGAATCATCAGGACTGGCAGAACACATACGCGTGGGGTTACTAGATGGCTGCTGCTCATCTAGTATATTTTCACAGTGGATACTGCCTTTCCTTCCTCTCTGTACTATTCCTTGCAGTGTTCTTCAAGATGGGGGTTATATATTTATGCTAGGCAAATCATCTGGAGAACAAAAGCAATGTGGCAAAACACACAAAAAAGGAGTGTCAGAATAGATAAGAATGCAAAAGGCACATGAATAGGTAGTCTTCTGCTCATGCTCAATGGAAAAATAGTCTTATGGTGGGCTTTAATGAAAATTTTTTTTTGGTCAAAATCACTTTGAATCTCCACCGTAACATTAGTTGGGAAGATGGAGGCATTCATAATAGCATAAACACACCTTTGCTTGTTGTCCACGACCATGCAGTTGCAAGGGTTCTTTCCAGCAGCAAGGGTAACTTTGAATATTGCCACAATGAATATTTCCACCATATATAGCAATGACTGCATACAACTTCCTTCCCTAAGATGACCAAAATAAAGTATTCAAACTACAATAATATACCAAATATCAAAACTAGGGACACAAAAAGAGAGAGTTAACATTAATGCCTAAGACATGTACTAGGGGAAGAGGGTGGAGAGGATGCTAGGTAGGAGTCTGATCTCCTTATAACTCCACAATCTTTGAAGAAAAGCCCAACATATTGACATCTATATATATAACATGTAAAGGAAGATATTCTAAACATCTACATAGAACAAAATACAAGAATTAGTTTTGATCGTAAAGCTAAGCCCAAGACCTTGTTACAAGAAATGCACTTGATGGAACAACTTGAGTGATGAGTTTACTGATTTCCTATTGGATTGATCTAATTTTTCTTATGATGTTTAAAATCTCAATTTGACCCAGTCTATCAAAACTAAATATTTGGTCCAATTTGATCTTCAAGTTTGAAATGGAATTGAATCAGACATTCATTGCCAAACTCTAGTGCTGCCTTGGACATTTCGAAAAACAGGTGGTTCGTATTGTTTTTTAAGGCACACCCAAAACAACACTGCAAACATCAATGGTGATTACAAGGTAAGGCATGGGAGACTCACCAATTACTGTCGAGCACTTCCTGAGCAGAGTGAAATCCTCCTCGTGGCTGCAAATGCCTCCATCTCTTTAGAAAGAAAAACAAAACAAAACAAAGAGACGATCATATCATCATCATAACCACAAGAGGAGACCCAAAAATATTGCCATAAACTAATCTTTGACCCTAACCATTGCTAGCAATCCCCAACCCTGACCAAAACTAATCCCCAGCCTAATCCCAACCAAGTATAATTTAAGCATAGATCTAAGCATAGTAACAGAGCAGTAGAAAGAGATCTAGAGCATAGATATTAACTCAGATTTAATGTATCACAAATGCTAACCCTAAAACGAGCAACATACCTATGGAGATTGAACTTAAATCTAATTGCAAGAAGTAGAAAGAGAGATCTAATCGTAGGAACGATTGAAAGGATTAAGTGAGATGATTGATACAGATGCGACAAGAGAGGAGAGAGGCAATGAGAGGTTTAACCTGATTAACGTCGATGAACTTGGAGAGTTCGGCAAATGATCTTTATAGAGAGATCAGGGAGGACGCTTGAGGCAACTGCGAGGCACCCACCCCCTTCTCTAGCCTGGCAAAGTTGTTCCTCGAGGGTGGTAAGAGCACCGTGCCTCCCTACATCTTGAGCACTAGCCTTGACAGCTCCCTACTCATAGCCTCAACCCCTCATCATCCCTATGAACACCCATCAATACACCTCCTTAGGGATGAGGGAGAGGGCAGTGTTGGTGATGATGATAGTGCCATCGGCATTGAGAGAGTACAGAGGGGGGTTCGTGTGATCGTAGCTACAGGAAAAGAGATTGTTGTGTGTGTATGTGTGCGTGGGTGGTGCGGGTGTCGAGTAATGGGTCAAAAATGTCTTTGTTGAAAAAAAGAATTTCTGTAATCGCTCATTGTTGACAAAGTATGGTATAATAGGATTACTAACAGTTAAAGGGAATTATAACAACATTTAATTAATGTCATTATAGTTTTGCCGTTGGTGTAGCTAATTTTGTTTGTAGTGCCATCGGTGTATTTATGTTAAGCACCAATGAATTTCACATAACGCATCTATGTATTTGCATTATACACATGAAATTTACGAAATACATGGGTGCATTAATGTTATACACTGATGAATTTCTCCAAGCACACTGGTGTACTGATGTTAAACACCGATGAATTTCATGGAATTCACCAGTGTAGTGACGTTACACATCGATGAATTTCTTGAAATACTCTGATGGATTTACATTAATTGACATGTTTACTCTGAGAAAACTGTAAATACATAACTATGCTTACTTTAATTTACCTTCAAATAATGTTTAATAAATACAAAGGACTATATGCACAATACACATGTATGGTTTAGAAAACATGGAAGAAATACATACAACTTCCATCTATGTGTATGATTGAAAAACCTTTAAGCTAACATCAAACTAAATTCACCGATGCTAACCTATGCTTCAAAAGCATTGCAACGTAAATTACTTGATGCTTATGTACATCTTGCTCTCGTGTCACGACCATTGGATCCATACCATGCATCAGGCATTCTATCCACCATGTGACAAAGATGCCATAGTCATTGCTTGCATTGCCTTGCTGTGGTGCCTCCGTGTATTGCTATTGATCCCATATATTAGCACTTATCCCCCAGCATGTCAACAATTATGCCATCATATCAAATTGAAAATAAAAGTGTACCTCATTTAGTGACTCATGCATATTCATAACATTGTGTCAACTTGAAGTACAATATATTCGATACATACCACGTCTTTGCCATCCTTATGTGTCCTCTAAGGGTAATACCAGGTGTCTTTATCATATTGTATTATTACTTTACGCTCAATATTAATAATGACGAGGGTCCAATGGGAGACCTCTTGCGTAAACAACAATATAGCTATATATTTACAAGTTTCGAGCTCCTCACCGGCATCCTCAATGTATATGTGTGTGATTGAAATATTTAACAAATACACCGAAGTTTGTGTCTAAAAAAAGTGTATCGCATTTTGTCTTCTCTTGGTCCATCGTGTCTTTGATGGTTTCAATTATCCCATCAATGATCTGCATATAATGGTAAGTAATTACACAACACAATTACATGCGTAGTTGGAAAGTGCTCAATTTGAACCTACCTCGTCATCGGTGAACCCACTATTTACAAGTAGGGGAAGCATAGAGCATCTCTCAACAAATCTTGTCTTTGAGTGCCAAAGAATATCGTCAGGGTTTTTTCTTTGCTTAGTTAATTGATTGAGTAGACGTCTATCGAGGTCAGATAGGCCCTCGAGGATGCCTTTGTCCAAATTTGGTATCTTTTTGAATGTCCTCGGCCTCCTGTATTAGGTTGGCCTCCTCGCAACCCCTAATGGCTGTAGGCAATTGATTTTGTTTGCCATCCTCGACCCAAGGTCCTCCTAATAAGAGGCTTGTCATCCTCCTGTATAGGAAACCACAAACCATGATGTGTCAAATAGGCCACACAACGAATATACAAACACACCAGTTGATATAGACACATCTATTTAGGTTAAAATGTCTATTTATGCATGTTCCTAGGCTTAGATTTGCATTCCATATTATAAATATTGCATAGCATGCATCATTGTACATTTAGAGTAGTTGTGTATATTTTAGGTTAATTGCATCCTTTTTGTGGTCAGAGGAGGAGATTTATTTCAGAGTCTCGGATTGACGATTCGACTATACGGATTTGATTAGGATAATGATCGGAGTCCAACACCACCGAAATCGCCTTGATCAGAGTCTGTAGCACCATGTGCAGTTCAAGGAAGATCAACGACCAAGGGACTAAGTGATGTAATTTGGAGCTTCAAATGACAAATCCGACCGTGTGGATGGATTCGAGTCGACGATCGTAGCTCAACGATGCGAAAATCAACTCAATTTGACCTTTGTAGCAGCCCCTACAACAGAAAGAAGATGGATGACCCAGATCGCGCCACGTGGTGCAACCTAGGTCACCCATGCGCACGCACGCGCACAGCAACGCGGGTGTGCATGCGTGCATGCGAAGGCACGCACGCGGGCGCACGAGTAGAGGCACGCGACATGGTTAGTTTTGACGAAATAAATATTTAGTGACGTCGCACGAGCAGAAGCGCTGATGGTCATAAATGGGTGCGTGGGCTATCTTCAGCGAAATTTTCGATGGATCTTCAGCGACGTTTATGACCGTCACTAAATATCCTGTATACGAATTTGATTCTTTCCTCCACTATAAAAGGATCTCTACCCCTCCCATTTTTCTTCATCTCTTCTTTTCTTCCTCTCACCACCTCCAAGGCTCTAGAGAGAGCTTGTCCCAAGCCTGGGATGCTCCTCTAGAGTAGAAAATCAAATAGTTTTCCCTCCCCTCATCCCCATTCGTGGAGCATCCCGTGGCCGTCCCCTTACCACCCTTCGGGAAGAAGATCCTCGCCACGACGTCATCCTGCCCCATCCTCCATCCTCCGGCTCTGTCCTCCTTCGTCTCCCTCCTCACGACCTTCCGTCGGGCGACGTCAGAGCGAGTCGAGGGGGATTTCTCTCACCCCATTCTATCTTTTTACGCTTTCATAGTGTGGATTTTTCCTACTTTCGTAGTGTAACAAGCACTTCTTGATGAATAGATGATTGTTTCTCTCTCTCTCTCCCTCTCCCTCTCTCTCTTATATTTTTTCAAGTAGATAAAGTTTTCATCAATCGAATCTCTTGCTTGTTAAAAATACCAAAAATATTAGAAAAGACAAAAATGAAATAAACAAATAAAAAGAGAAACACGGATTTTCAAAACAAAATGTTCACCTCCCCATGTTCGACCCGGGACTCACTTTTCGAGTTTCGGTATAAATTTTATTTGACCATGCGTTTTGCAACTATGATGATGGGTTACTTGTAACCCTGATTTCAAACTCGCGAAACATGTGCGATCACCAGTGTTTTATAGAAAGAGATCGGTGTACTATATAAATGCACCGGTGTATTATACTAACATGTCGGTTTATTCTACTAACACACCGGTGTATTGTAGAAACACACCGGTATATTTTAGAAACACACCGGTGTATTGTACTAACACACCGGTGTAATATTGACACACACCGGTGTATTAGAGCAACACACCTGTGTAACTTCACAAATACATCGATGCATTTTAAGAACACGCTGCCGGATTTAATAATAAATTGAACATTACCTCAGCCATCTATGCCTCGTGCAGCTTCTCCACCTTCTTCCTCTCGTCATTCTTCTCCTCCTCTGCCTTCTTCCCTCCTCTGCCTTCTTCTCCTCCTCCCCCATCCACTCCTCTGCCTTCTCCTCCTCCTCCTCCTCCTCCTTCTTCTCCTCTGCCTTCTCCTCCTCCTCCCCCATCCACTCCTCCTTTGCCTTTTCCTCCTCCTCAAGCTTCTCCTCTTGAACTTCCCCCATTTGAATCTCCTTCTCTGCCTTCTCCTCCTCGAGCTTCTCCTCCTCAACTTCCCCATTTGAATCTCCTCCTCCTCATTCTTCCTCTCCTTGACCTTGTTCTCCTCCTCCTTTTTCTCGTCCTTTCTCTCCTCCTTCTCCTTCCCCTCCTCTACCTTACCCCTTCTTAGCTTCATCAATTTCACTCCTAATTGATAATTCTTCACTCTCAACTTCTTTATTTTATTTTTCAGGTACGTCAAGTACCTTTCTTCAACTAAATTTTTTTTTGCCTCTCGGTCTTCCCAACAACTTCCTCCTCCATCCCAACAACGCCATCACTTGCCTTGCTCACCTCTCCCCCTACGTTCCTCTTCTTCCCATCACCCTCAATTGGTGCATCGAATTTTCGCTTCACACCCTTCTCCACGTAGGACTCTCTAAATAGTGAGTCTCGCAAAAGGGCCTCTGTGGCTCTTTTCAAATTCAGATTGACATTATTGGCGTGCTCCGTGAATGTCTTCTCTTGGTTATACCTTTGAACCACAAGCTCAACCTCTAAATTAATTGTGTCATCAATTTGGAACATCTTGGTTGCCTAAATCAGCAAAAGAATGGTGCAACCTTTTAGATGTGTTTGCCCCTTCAGTTTATTCTCCTGGAGATCTTCATGTAGAAAATCATGCACCACCTCAGCCCAATTGAAATCATTTAGTGATTGCAAATCCTCCACGATAGCAAAAAGTGAAGTAATGATGGCTTGGTCCCCGTAAGGTAAGAGAAAGGACCCAAGGGTGACGAGAACCAAGAGCTTTGTCTCTTTCTCCACTTCCTCACTTCTATAATCAGTCGTTTCCTTCCCTTTTCCTTTGCCTTCCCTTTCCCCTTCTTCCCATCTGGATTTAATTCATGTAATTTCTCCAAAATAGACTTCACTTTAGGCTTAACAGTGGAGAAGTTCACCGTCCAAATGTTCAGCTTGTCTTTCACATTACTCTTCCCATCAACCAATCCAAGTTTTCTTCCTTGGTTCTTCAGCCCTATCATCTTTTCAATATGGTTAGTAGTTAGCTTCGGTGCTAGCTCACCAAAGTGAAACTCCTTCATCTCCACATCATAGGCATCCACCATATGCCCATACAATTCCCTATCTTTGTACTGAGGGAAGTACTTATCCTCAGCGAGGACAGCGAATGGAGTCCTTTCAAATGCCTCAACAATGTCATCCCTGACGTACTTCAATCCTCTCTTGATCGATGCGAGTGTGCATCTGTGATCCACCTCCTTGTGGTACAAACATCCATGAATTATATGTGCTCCATCTTTCGACGTTGTTGTAGGAATACACTGGTGGATATAAATAATACACTGATGCATTGGTCAAGTTTACCGATGTATTTTTAAAATACATCACAATACGCTGGTGTATTCTCACAATACATCGGTGTATTCCTATGATATACTGGTGTATCATTATCATACACTGGTGTATCATTATAATACATCGGTGTATTTGTGTAGTACACCAGTGTATTTGTCTACAACAGCGACGTACTTGACTAACACACGATGTATTTATATAATACACAGGAGTGTATTTGTAAAATACATGAGTGTATTTGATGAATACAACGACGTATTAATTGAATGCGCTGGTGTATTGAACGAACACAAGTTGAGTTGTGCTCCATGAATATTTCAAATATCCAGAATAATCCAATGTAATTATGTAAATGAAAATATACATGCAACTGATAGAACCATTTCTCCATCGACGTCTTCTTCGTACCATTTCCACAACCACACCTTATTCGGATGCTACTACCACTGTTGCCCTTACTACTGCTATTTCCCTTCTGCTGCTTGCCATTGTTTGTCGTCAATGTCTTCTCTAACAACATCCTAACGTGATTGACGAAGGTACCTTGTGTGATCGCCGGTGGACACGATTTGTTTGAGGTTGACAAGTTCACGATAATGGCCTTGGGGGTTTGTTACGTATTTGAAAATGATTTATATACTATCTCTTTGAATCCATCTGTGTTTCTAATAAAAATTTCAAGTCTAGGTACAATTTTCAACATGCTGCTCGATACAATTGCAAGTAAATCCATCGGTGAACTCCATATCCCTTCACATTACTTCCATGTCCTATTCCTTTAAACAAACGCTCCATATTTGCCAAACAAAGGATTACTCCTTCCAATCCCTCCATTCCTACTACCACCTAAACAAACACAAAACCCTCCGTATCCCGGGTTTGAGAGACAAACCCGCCTCCTTCTTATTAATCCCCCCAATTCAATTCCCCTAAACAAACGATGCCTTAGGCGTAGGTTTAAGCTTCGTTTAGAGAGAGTAAATAGGCATAGCTAGTGTAATCTCAGACCTTCTTCCTTGACAACGACAAGCTAATTTTGGCTTGTTGGACCTTCATTCATCACATACACTTATCGATCATCTTCCTCTCTCTTTAGTGATCATTTTCCATTTCTTCAATCCCTCAATTACTCATCTATTCACCTAATCCATCATTCACCTTCACCTGAAGCTGTCGTTGTCTATGGTGGAGCTTCAGTACTTATTACACACTCAAATAGGCCCTCCGTCACCTTAACCACATTCTAAGGGCCATTTTCCACCTTAATTTGACCTTGATTAGTCGATATACTTAAAATGCTCAATTCCTCTAACTTTGAGCTCCACTGTCAATGGTGGAGGTCAGGAGAGCTTCTTTGCCTAATTCAATTACATCACTACATTTGCAATCACTTGTTGAGTGATTTGCCTCACTCAATTGAGTGAATCATTCTCTCTACTGTTTTGACGAACTTGGATTTGATATTTGAGCAATTTTGAGTTCAGACACCTGTTCTAAGCTTTTAAAGATCAAATTGACTAGGTTTTGAGGTTGCTGATGACCTCAAGAAGCTTTTAAGCTTTATTTCAAGTTGTTTCATGGTGATTCCATCTTTGATGACCTTAACCATGAGTCATTGGAGCTTCAACGACTCAATTCTTGAATTACACCCTTTGAATCACCTTAAAAGATTCCAGATCACTTGATTTGATTTTATTGATCATTTTCCACACATTAGATTCAAGTATCATTGATTATCTTGACCTGAGCACAATCTTCTTCCTTATCACAGGCATAGCTATACTAAGTGATTCTCTCATTCTCTAGGTGTAATAATAGGTTCAGGACCATCAGTGGGGTGCTCTAAGTTCTAAACAACCCTTAGATAGGTTGTTAATACTCCTAGTAGCTCTGCCAAATAACTTCCCATTTGACCTCAGGCAATGGACCTGAGATCAAAGTTTGTTGATCAAAACTCCAATGAGTTGTTAGAAATACTCCTTAGGTCACTTGGAGTTGATCTGAACAACCAATTGATTATTAACTTCTTTAGAGCATAGAGTCAACTCTTGAGCTTGTATGGTCAACTCTAGTTCGTAAATGGGAGTTCAAGGCTTTCGGGTTTAGTTTAGGAGTTGATCTATATTCCCTATGTTGTTAGGAACTTGTTAGGATCTAATCCAGGGATTTTTATGTTGATTTGTGTCTAATTTGATTCTTTGAGGTTGTTGGGTTTCTATAGCAGTAAATGAGTTCTAATTGAGTTTCTGGATGAGATTCCAGGTCATTTAGGGCTTAACTAAGTTAGTTTTAATCCCTTGGAAGTGCCTAGAATTGATTTGGAGGATATGGTTTAACAATTGATTCAATCTAATGTTCTAAACCTTCCTCTATTGATTTGTGGTTTGAATGAGGATCTCCAGGTGTTTTGAAGCCTAAGAAGCTTTCCACTAAGCTTTTAGACACACGGAATAGGTAATAGGCACTAAGAGTCTTTGTAGGTGTGAGAGAGAGAGAGAGAGAGGGAATAGATTAGGCATTGCAGATGTGTCAGGTGAAGCAACTATAGCATTCAATAATGGCGAGTTGCTAAGTTTGGAGCTTGATTTGAAGCATTCCAGTGACTCAATCGAGCAATTGATGGAAGGAATGAAAAGACCTATCATATCTCCAGAGATTTGGGTTATTATTTGGTGTAGATTTGCCAAGAAACAATCAGAATTTGGTGACAAATCAGAGCTGGAGCATAGGTGTGTGTTGAAGGAGAAGGGACAGAGATAGTCCCACCTTGGATTTTGGCGACTGCTTATAGCGGTATAAATTGATGGCACCCATCACCCCGTCGAGCAACTACGACGCAGGCTCTCAGTGGTCTCTTGCATGGTATCTTAAATCTTGTGTGCTGCGCACATGTATGCATCTAGGTGGGTGTATGTGGGTGTGTGTGAGTGTGTCTCGTGTCCTCTATAGATGGGCTTAGTAGCGTTTACTCTGGCTTGGTCAATTGAGATTGCACGAAAAGCCCATAAATTTTTAATTGGGCCTATGCTTGTTGTTACTTCGTAAGTGTCTCAACACTTAGTCAAAGTTGAGGAGGTTGAGGTTGTGAAGGCTTAAATGGCCTAAGTGCTTAATGAAATAGAGCCTAAGTATTAAATAATTGTGATTGTGGATTAATTGTGTTGTTATAAAACAACATTTTTGTAATATTTCTTTTTACAATTTCAATGCATAAACTTTTTAGTTCTTTATGGAATGATTGCCCATGTTTCTTTGTTTATTCTTATGCAATTATTCATGGGGATAACATATTGTGTTTAATCAATCAATTAATTAAGTGATTAGGCTAATTAATTAAGTATTAGACTAAATTATACTCTAATTAAGTATATAGAGGTTATTTAAGTATCTATAGTCTAAGTTAAGTAAATCAAGTAAGTACTAAGTAATAAGTAGTATTTATATTAAGTTATAATTAGTATGTATGTAGTTATTAATTTAAGTTAGTTATAATTATACTAATTAAGTAATTAGGTTAGTATTTATAGTAATTAAGTAATAACTAGGTAAGTTAGTTAATTAAGTTAAGTAACTTAAGTATATAGTAAGTTATGAGTAAGTTATAGTAAGTATATAAGCATAATAATAAATATTTATAGTAGTAATTAAGTAAATTATTATAGATATAAGTTTTTATAATAGTAATTAAGTAAATTATTATATATATAAGTTAAGTTTAATTATTATAATTAAGAATAAGGAATAATTTGAGAGTAATTGGTGAATTATATGCTTATTTAGCTTCCCAACGAATGACCTGGGCTCAAATTAGTATAAATTATAAAATATGTGACCTATCTTGCTCTCTATACTATGAATTAATAACAACAAATTAATAAAGTAAGGTAGTTTAACATCAGGCACCTAGCACCGGTAATGAGCACCAATACTGATACTGGTGCCTTGTAAATTATGATGTGATAATTGAGCCTTGCCTAGTCTGGAAGAGAAATGGGGAGAAATAAGAGGAAAATGGTTTAATTCATTAAGAGCACTAAGAATTTGAAGATGTAAATGCCAACCTTGTAAAAGATGGCCAAGTATGTTATGTGTATGAAACTTCTAAAGAGATGGATTGAAAGCCAAAGAGCAACTAGCCAAACCCAAAGTGAAACCTGGAATATTGAATCTTAGTAACTCTGTCACGAGTCAAACAAAAAAATGGAATCTTGGATCCTAAGGTTTGACGTTAGACATCAGGTGATCCACTAGGTCTCTAAAGTGTGTTTTGAGTACAAGGTTAGAAACAAATTAAAAGTCAACTAGGTGAGCTCGTAGGGTTGCACCCACTAACTTTGTGAACCCCGAGTTCACTGTTCGGGTTAAAGACCTAAGGATTTGTGGTGGATAAAGGCTACCGAAGATCTACCATGGAACATGGATGGTTCTCGGGTACAACGATGAGCTATGGGATGTCGCCGAGTTAAGGTACTTGAAGTGCTTAAATTTGACTCAATGTGGAGGTACTCGCAGCTCTAGGCAAAAAAGGCACTGCTACACTCGAAAATCATTGTAGTTTAGGAAAACATCGCGTCGTAGTATAGTGACGAAAATCGATACGACATTTAAATTTATAAGGCTCAAAATATCGTGAGTTCCAAGGTTGTTTGTAGGGAGCAAGTGTAGCAATTCAATCCACTAATCACAATAATCTGAAATAATAATGCAATGGCTAATCAATCAAAAATGTGATAATCAATTAATGCTTCAAAAATGTATCTCAGAGCAAAAATAAAAAGAGAAAAATGGTGGTTGAAACCACCAAATATCCCCAACAATTATGTAGAATATCCCAAATTTCTTAAACCAAGTCAGAATCAATGTTTCAATAGTAGCGTCAAACCAATATTAGAGTCAACTCCTTCACAGATTAGACGTTGGACCTAAGCACCATACAACTTAAACTTCAAACCCCAGATCACCTCTCAAATTGTGCCTAAGAGTTGGCACAAAACTTGAGGTTCTATAGTGCAAAACCCCCCTAATCCTCTCAGAAACTCCCTCTCTTTCTCTCTCAGAACCAGACCAATAGCACTGTTCAAACCCAAGTCAGATTGATTCAAACCGGCCACAAATCGACCTAGATCTGTGTGCACGTGAGCGTGGGTGGGGGCATGCGTAAGTGCGTGCGAGGGGACCTCACCCCATGCTTATTGAGGAGAACAACTAAGGAACATAATTCCTTAAATATAAATTTCCAAAATCTTTGCTGCCGATGTGGGACTATCTTCCCAGCATTTTCTTCGCGTGCGCTAGTAGCAGGTGCCTTTGTGGAATTGGAGCTGATGGAGCTGCTGCTTTGTTCAATTGACACCTCAGGTGGAAGCACAGGGTTGTTTCGCAATTGCTGGAAGTGGATGCGAGGGCGGAGGATGAGTGACGGCAATGGACGATGTCAAGGAAGAAGGTGGCGGTAGTAGATGTCCGGTGAGGTACATGAGACAAGAAAATGGGCTAAAAGCCCCAATCAAATAGTTCATAACAATCGTCGGAGCTTGACGAGTGTGCTGGTGGTGGCTGTGAGGTGTTTAGTGATTGGTGGAGCTTTGCCAAGGTCGAAGAGGGTGCGTGGAGGTGTTGTTTGACAGAGAGAAAGAGAGTTTGAAGCCTTAAATTTCTTTGGGGCTTTTGCTCAGTGAGGTGCGATGAAGGTGTGGGAGGTGGTGGCGGTGTGTTTGGTGTAATGTGGTGCGAGTGTGAGCTCGCTTGAGCTTGTGTCGAACGTGGGGAAGATGGAGTGGGAGAGAGTGTGTCGGTGGTTAATCCTAGGTTTTAAAGACTTAAGAAGAATTCTAGGAAGATAGAGGAGGTGGAAGAGGGGTTTATGTGGATGATTGGAGGTGAGGCGTGTCCAATATTGGTTGGTCGAATGCGAGGAAGATGAGAACGACCGTGTCCAGTGTTGGTTGGTCGGACACGAGGAAGACGAGAACGACGACAAGAGGGGGCGGCGACGACGAAGGTCGAGGGCACTCCTGTGGTGGCTGGCGAGGAGCAGAAGAGAGAGAGAAGGAAGGAGGGCCGTCCAATTTTATGGTTGGATGGCCGGAGGAGGGAGGCAGAGGTGGTCGTTGAAGCCAAAGACGAGGTTGGCTGGAGGAGGAGGGGTATTCCCGATCAATTCTTGGCTAAGGAGCACGTTGGGAACTTATATAGAGCATGTTTGCGAGCTCAAATTGGGAAAATTCACTTAATTAATGGCAGGTTAGAAAACCCAAAATCCCACAACTTTCTCGAGTTCGCCTGAGCTCTAGGATTTGAGTTAGGACTTCGAATCGAGTCCAATGGATTCCCCATGATCTGAACACCAATCCTTCTGAATTTGGAGGGATTTGGTGCTGATTTGAGAGAGATACCATCTCTTGAATCTCGGCCTGTTATGTGTTTGCACAAGAATGGTGACAGGGATTGAAATGCAAAGATGACGACAAAGTTAGGGGCTTGTATGCAATAAACTCGAAATCTAGGGGTCTAAGTGTGAAGGATAGAGATTTTAAGGATTAAAATGCAAACTTAGTCAAGATGGATTCTGATTGGGCGTAAATTTTGGTGTTAACCTAATTTGGACACATGGAACCTAATGGTGAACTTGGATTTTAGTTTTGACCACTTTTAACTTGGAAAATTGCATAGGAGCCCAAATCAGGGTAAATTCCTGTCTGAATCTCTATTCTAGGTCAAAATGGGTTTATATGGTCAAAGTGAAGGTATCAAACCTATTAAAATATTTTTATAATAATTTTTAAGAGGTTTAGATTGATTTTATTCTGGTCAAAACCTTTTCAATTTAAGTAAGGTTGATAATTAGGGTTTTGAGTACTGTTTTCACTCTCGAAATGCATGAAAACCTGATTCAGTCAATGTGAAGCCAATTTTTGGTATTTTAAGTTCATTTAACCTTCAATTAACCCCTGAGTAACCTTATGGTTAATCTGCATTTGTGATGTGCTGTTAAAACAACAGAATTAACCTTATTTTCTTGTCTTCTCAAATTAGATCAGTGTAGAATTGTGACCCTCAGATGATCATTTAGGAGCATTTATCATTTGAATCTAACTAATTGTGGCTAGTTAGGACCCATGATGGTGTTACCATCAGGCACCCACTTGCACAGCGGAGGACACCTGGATACTTAGTACTCATAGTTAGAGGCTCGTTAGGTACCCACGTGTGCGAAAGTCTTTGTGATATCGTGAGGGGTTTGGTTGAGATCTCATTCGACGATGGATTGAGAGGGCACACTTAGAGGTTATGCTTCTGTTAGGAGCATTGCTGTGACTTGACAATTTTGACCAACCCTGTGACATGATCTAGAATGATCTGAGACTTGGCCTTGTGGGATAAGTGCTGAGTTGTGGTCTTCACCGTCGCGAGGTATTGTCCTGGGTAGCTCCTAAGAGGTCCGACTCTTATGACCAAGGTTAGCAACATTCTCGATATGTTGAGAATGGGTGCGCCTTCTGCGAGGATTGTCAACCCTACTAGCCCCTCCCCTGATCAAGGAGAGACTACTAGGCTGGGTTTCGAGGGAAGGATACATCTCAATCTCCTCTAGCAGAGAGGGATGATTCTCAAAATATGACTTCTAAGGAGAGGAGGGAATGAGAATGTGGTAATAAAATTGAATAATCGTGCGAATAAATCCTGGTAAAGGAGGAAAAAAGGCTTATAGCTAGTCTGTTATGCTAATGAAATTTGGGTCAATTTTGGGACCATGGAAGAAGGCCTGTGGTTAGCCTATTTCATAACTAAAGCATAATCAAATGAGGAAAATGTCTTCTAGTTAGCCTATAGTGTAGAAACCCATACACTAACTTTCTCTGGTTTAGATGTTGCATGTGATTTTGTCCCTACTGAGTCGTTTGGCTCACCCTTGCTTTGTAACCCTTTTTCAAGTTTTGTTGCCATAGTACAAGTGAGATGTTACGTTGAGTTCAGGCCCAGGGAGGCTTGGGAAGGAAAATAGAAGTTTGTTGTTGTCTCCTTATTGGGTAGGCTTTTGGTATCTAATGTCAATATTTTTGTTGGATTTTCTTTTGTTTAAGATTGTAGCAAGGTAGTTTCCATTGTATGAAGGCTTACAAAAATAAACTTTAGATTTTTGTACATGTTATGTGATAAATAGCAAACCACATGGCATATTTTTGATTAATTAAGGATGCTTTATGGTGATGAGCAATGGTATTTTATTATTTCATCTTCACTGTTTCTTATATTTTATTGATTTGGGTTGCGGGGTGTGCCTGCTTGTATTTTATCATTTTCTTCCCTTATTTCATGGCTTGGTTGTGGGGTGTACCCACCTATATAATTTGTGGTATACATGCACAGGCATAGAAAAGCAGGGAACTTTGTTGAATTTTCGGCAAGTTTCGACCTTACAATTGATTTAAGAATCGACTTTGCTAAGGTGTACCTATTTAATAGGACTACAAATTATAACCCAAACTACTTGGTGGCTAGGACCTTAGCGCCTGCACACTTAGTGATCCATTTTTGAACTATCTGGAAGATTATCGGAATGTAATAGATAACTCTTCTCTTTGCAACACCAATGGATAAACTAGTTAATGTCCAGTATTAAAAAGAAACTTGAGGTCATATCTGTAATGCCCTAAACTCCTAGTCCTAAGTTATTTTGGAATGGTTTGAGTCACTTCGATCCTGTAGGCATGCTTTTGGTTTGGTACGAGTATGAACACCTCGTAAAATGTGAAGAATATGTGTTTTTTGTCAACCTTTAGCCAAACTCATTAAAAGGGTACAATGTATGGTATCCTTGGATTCCTCTCATTGCAATCTTTCCAATGAAACTTAATTCACGCGAATCCAAGGTATGTAGCTCAAGTTATGTTCAAAATAAGTTGATAAGGACCTAAATGTAAGGTGAACCAAACTTAAGGGTAATTTGGGTATTTTACCCACAAATCCTAAACCTAAACCTAATATTGGGTCTATAGAAAAGGCTCTTGGAACTTGGAGTCGTCATTACCCTCCAAGTGCCACCAAAATTGAAGAGAAAGAAAGAGAGAAAATAAGGAAAGAGTCTCATTTTGGAAAGTTAGGGACCCATGTGTAATAATTATCATAGAGGTGGCGGTGGCAACATTTGTGGGTCGTTTGATTTGGTGGCAGGGAGTGGATGGGAACCGCATGTCGCGTGGAGGGTGCGGGTGCGTTCGAGTGAAGGGGAGCAATGTGTGGGCTTGTGGATGGCTAACATGTGACGCGGATTGAGCGGTGTGGGTGGTGATTTGCGTGAGGCGTGAGTGGACAAATGAATGGTCAACACATGGCAGGGTGACGGTCGGTGTCGGTTCAAGTGAACTGGTCGATCTGGTTTGGCCTTGCAACCCCCTCATGTTGTTTCGAGCGATTTGTGGCCTCCTCGACCTTAGTTTTTGGCAAAGAAGGTACCGTTAGAATAGTATCGATGCATACTATGCATTGGTATTCTTTATTTTTGGTTTTTATTACTATTCATGACGTGGAAAATCATAAACGTATCCAAGGTTGTTCCAACCCTTTTCTTGACATGTTTGGTCTAGGAAAATCCCCCAGTGCATGCATGTGCAGAGTACGAGGAGGGCATGGCATGTGTTCTCATGCCCTTTGCATATGGTTTGGAGTCATCGTGGCCCTCCAGTAACATTAGGTAGAGTAGCCTACTCATGTTTTCGTTTCATGTGGTTCTTCATGCATCTAGTGTTTATTGGTGTGACTTTCTCTCTTTGTTGAGTTTGGAACCCTATGAGAGTATGGTTTTTATTTTTGTGTACTTTAACGTGAACTAAATTGATATTGCATGAATATTGAATGTTAAGATGTTAAAATGTGACCTTATTATGGCATGTACAGAACGAACTCCGTTTTTCGTGAAATAAGTCCTGTTGTGTTCATTAGTTGATACATTACTTGGGACCATTGTCATAAATTGGAAACTGCTTGTAAACGGTTAAGTTGGGGAATGATGTGATTATTTCATAAATATTTGAAACAACGAATGTATTGAGAAATTTTGGTTGGATTTAGTGATTCAGTTATCTGAAATTAATTATTAAATCAATACGACGATTTCTATCAGGATGTAGAGGTTAGATAACTGGTTTTAACCTTGCTACTCGCTGGATTTGGTTGCAACTTTGGTTTTTTGATTGATTCTGGGTTGGTTTAGGGGGTTCTTCGCCTCCCTACGACTCTTTGGTGAGGTTTAGTAGCTAACTGGGATAATGGGATCCGTGACTCAAGGGTTGGAGTTGTTCTTTCTCGGTCGGTGAGTGGGTCATTGGTTGTCTGTGGTTAAGCGTGCATAGCATTTGTGCATGTTCATGCCACACGACATAGCCACCACCCCTTTCTGTGATGATCCCATGGTGACGGATCGAGGTGACTTGATGGGTATAAGCTACCTTCTCAGTCAAGAAGATGGCTTATACTGGTTTTGCATCTTAGGAAGTCACTCGAGATCGCCTCCTATCCCGAGGTGTTGATTAATAGGTGTTTGACTGTAATAAGTTGGGCCTGACACATAAAATGAACCAGATAATGTGGTGATTAATAAATGGATTAATTGATAATATAGTGTCCATTTTCTCTATTGCTTTGTTTTTGTTGCGCTCAGTTATTGTTGTTTCTACTCTATTCTATTTTTAATGACATGTTCTATGTACTAGGTAGCTAGCAAGGTGATTGCCATTGGTGCATCTCTTTGCCCTATGTACTTTCATTCTGTGATAGCCCCCTAGTTAGTACTTCGTTATTTCATTAAATTATTGCTTTATGGTTGGTTGTTTGGTTATTACTGTTTTATGATTATGTGTTGCGTGACTACGATCCTGTGTTTAGGTCAAAAGTTTGTTGGAACCTTGTTCCACATTTTATTTTGGTGTTAATAAAATTATTGTAAATTAATGTTTGCAATTGAGTATTTCCAGATTTAGGTGAAGATCAAGGCAAACATTGGATTATGGAAAGGAGGCATGATAATAAGGAGGAAAGACGACGAGGAGGAAGAAGATCATCTCCGATCTTTAGTTTTTACATTAGGTTTTTATTTATTAGAATGTATGCCTCTTAACAAAGTAATATAAGTTAGATCATAAAATTAATTAGAGATAAATTAGGATTAACATTACGATCATTTTCAAATAACGTACTCAAAAGTTAATCTTTGTAAAATCTCAAAATAAAGGTACTTGTAACAAGTACCGGTACTATTCATAAGTACCAGTACTGTTCATAAGTACCGGTACATGTAAGGCACAGATTTGAGCCTGTCTCAAACTGTGAATAAGTACCGGTACTGATCAGTCCAATTTATTGGACATTTATTTAGCTTAAGTACATATGGAGTACGTTTCCTTGTGGTTTAATGGATTAAGCTAAGTATTAATTGACCTTAGCTTATGAATAGTTTTGTGTTTGCTTTGCATTCTAATATATACTTTTATGCTTCTTATTTGATATGTGCAGGTAGAAAGAAGTGTAATTGGACGCGAATGTGATTAGCACTTGAACGAGGGGTATGCCTGTAATTATCCATTATGGTTGCTCCCTTCATTGGTGTTCAAATCCAGTAGTTACGCAAATGCGAAGGGAGAGGTGGAGGTTGTGGATCTGGAGAGGGATAAGAATCCTCCTGCAGTTGGGGGATCTAGGGATCGCTTCCTTCTTCCCCTTCGAGGGGCTCTGTTCCACCAACACCACCATGATCTTTGGCATGCACTGTGATCAAAAGTGTACACTGTGGCCGTTGCATGCTCCGCCCCCTCCATTCCCGTACTCCCTACGGTGTGCACAGTGACAGTGTGCACACCATTGCCTGCTCTCCATTGATCGCCTCTCTTCGACTGCATGTGGGTCTCCACCAGTGACCACCTTCAACGCAACTCCACACCTCATTCTCTTCTTCTTTATTCTTCCTCTTCTTCATTTCCTTCTTTACCTTTCTCTTCTACACCCACACCCATAGTTCATCTTCTTCAACCCACTGAACCCAACAACTCCACCCCATCAGCGGTCATCCCACGCCACTTCCAATCACCGTTTCACCACCGACGTGATGCCCCGCTCCAGCTCATCTACATCGACATCCTCGTAGCAATCTACGCATGACCATCACCGCCGACTTCTTCGCTAATCATCGTCTTCCTCGACAGGAACCCATCACCCACCGGCCACTCACATACATTGCGGCCATCTTTGACCACCATTCTCACCTCCATCGACACCGGAACGTTCACCTCTCCACCACCATCATGCCTACGCCATCTCAATCGCCACCGTCGATCGCGGACGCTGCCCCCAAGCTCCACATCAGCGACAGCTCCCTAATCGAGATTTTACACAGTTTGTAAAATTAGGCTTTTGTGAGTCGTTGTAACGTGTAAATCTGCTTTCGCTTTTAAATTTATAAACCTAGATAGGAAAGTATCTAGGGTTGTCCAAGGAGGCCAAATGTTTCCAAAATATGTCTCTTACTTGAAAATTGAAAATCACCTTTCTTTTTGGTATTTTTCAATATATAATTTTTAGGGTTTTTAAATAACAAGGCGATGCGATTTTGATGGTGGGAAAAGACTAACACCTAAGAACTAAAATCTAAGTGGCAAAAATAGATTTCTTTCTAAGCTCAGCTTAGGCACGTGGAGGCTTAGGGTAATTAGAAAGAAAGAGTGTAAAGAACTAAAGAAAAAGTAAAAAGAATTGTAACAAAGATTAATTGAGAAAGGCAACTTTGATTGATAGAAAAAGTGTTTTACAAAAGAAACCTAGTAGAGGAATGCTTCTACTACTAGCAAATAAAAAGAAATAAAGAGAATGCAAAACACTAATCCTCTGAATGGTGAAGAAGTGATGCTCTTGCTTCAACTGCAGCTGCTCTTGCTGTCAAAAAGAGCTCCTTCTTCTTGCAAAGCTCCTCCAATGGTGTGGTCTCTTGGTAAGCCCAAGGGGGGGTGTGCTTGATCTCCTCCAAGGTGGATGGAATTTCACCTTCAAAAGCTTCTCCAAAGGTGGCATGGACCACCTTTAATTCCTCCTCCAAGGGTGGTTGTGTACTACCCTCAAATCCTCCTCCTAGGGTAGGCGTGTACCCTATGCCTCCTTCCAATGCCTGGCTTCTTCCCTTGGCTAGCGTGAGCTCAAGAAAGAAGAGAAGAGGGGAAGGCACCAAGGGGACAGAGTGTCCCCTTAATCTTCTTCTTCTTCTTCTTCTCTTGGCCTTCTATGTAGGTGGAAGTATAGGTAGAAAAATATGTAGTTGAAGGTGGATGTTAATGGTGGTGAATATGGGTATATATAGGAGTGGTAGGGGGTAAGGGTAGTTAACTAGGGTTAAAGGAAAGGTGGTGTGATGGAAGGCTAGGATGTGGAAGTTGGTTGATGGATGGTGGATGAAGGTTGGCGTGGAGGTAGAGAGGTGTATGAGGTGGAGGTTATGGTAGGTGGAAGAGTTGGCGCCAACTCTATGTAGGCTAGGGTTAAGGGATAGGTTAGTGTGTTGTAGGGCTAGGATTATATCATAGGGTGGTAGTTAGGAGATGGATGGCTAGGGTTAGTTGGCGCTAACTTAAGGGGTATGTGGGGGTGTGGTTATGTGTTTTGGAGCCAACTATAGGAGGGTTTAGGTGGGTTAAGTGGTGTCGGTTTTAGGAAGGGTTAGGATGGCTCCATGTGGTGGTGGTTATGGGATTAAGGGTAGATATAGGTGGTACCAAAATGAGGGGGTGTGGGTGGTGTATTTTGGCACCAACTAATGTGTAGTTTAGGGTAGTTAAGGGGGGGTTAAGGTTGGCGCCAAAGGAGGGTTTCTAGAAGGCGTTAGGTGGGTGGTAGGGATGGCTTTAGGTGGTGATGTGTAGGGCTAGGATTTAGGCATATGTTGGTGCCAAAATGAAGGGATGCATGTGGTGTTTTTGGCACCAACATGAAGGGGTGTGATTGGTGGTAGTTGGTGTGGGTTGGCGCCAAAAGGGGATGGGTTAGGTTAGGCTTAGTTGTGGTTAAGGGGGAAAAGGTGAATGGCCATGGAGGTGGAGCTAGTAGAGTAGAGGTGGTGGAGCTAGGGTTTCATGAAGGAGGAGCTAGAGAAAGTAAATCTTGAGCTTGTGGTTGCTGCATCTAGAGTTGGATTTGATGAGGCAGCTTCATGGGGAGCTCAACTACTTAGCTAAGCTACCTAGTTCTTATGCTAGTAGCTAAGCTTGGGTAGTTGAGCCAAGTTGAGCTAGCCTCAACCTAGATGGAGCTAGGTTGAGTTGGAACTGCCTCAGATGAGAACTCTAGAGCTAGTTAATCCACTAGTTGACAAGTAGTGGCTCAGCTAGAATGGGGTCCAGCTACCATGAGCTGGGTGGAGCTAGAATGAGCTGAGGCTGAGCTGAGATGGACTCCTGTCAACTCAGTTGAGCTAGCTAGAGCTCCTAGTGAATTGATGCGGGCTGAGAATGTTACAAGTTTGGAATTCTTGAAGATACCTTACATTTTCCTCCACTCTCATTTCATTCTTTTGTACTACTTATGCTGAATTTAAGCAAATAACTTTCTTCATGGAATCAAACCTAGAACTACTTCAAAGTTATTCCTTATTTGACACTATTTACTTCATTTCTCTCTTACTTCAGGGAAAGAATTTCACTTAGAACCCCTTAGATCAAAGTGTAAACTCTTTCACTTGATACCGTTTGTATTTGATTCCAACAATTACCATAGTGGTTGTCACTCATGTTGGATTTAACACCGCTACTTCGGTAACAACTCAAGGTAATTGGCCTCAGCCTAGTACTCATGTGGGAGATGATCCCACTAATGCTTAATTTGGCTCATTAGCAAAGATCCAATGACACAATAAATCCTAGATGTTGATTGTTATCTAATTTTAATGTGATTGTTACTGAATGTTTCCAACTATGTTTTTGAAGATGAATGTGAAATGTGAAGAAGAATGTGAAAATTAGTTAGGTTATTCTTGAATTAATTGCTTTTGAATGTGAGGATTAATTAAATGTGAAGATGAATGAGAACCGTGAAGATTAATGAATTTTATAAAGTTAAGTGAATTTAAGAATTGTTAACATAAATGGATTGTGTATGCATTATGAATGTGAAGATTAATTAGGTTGCCATAAATGTATGTGTTCATGAATGAAATGTAGGGTGTGCCCACTTTGATATTGTGGAGTGTATCGACTGTGCAATTCTTGTATTATTGTTATTTTCCTTATGCAAGATTCGAAAAAAATCCATAGTAGAGGGGAAACTTTGCAAAGAATGTGCTTTTATCTTTACTTTGTAGATACACATACTTGCACTAGTTTAGGTGCACCCGAGGATAAAAAATAGGAATTCTAACCCTTATGGCATAGGTTGGGGAATGAGTTAAATTGCATCGATATACTCACTTGTTCAAGACTTGTGATCGTATCATACAGACAATGTGTTAATGTACATAGAGCTTACATACATGCGTGGTGCGTTGTCTTTTTAACATGTCACAAGTCTTGATCATCCTAAGTTTAGAAGCGGTCTGAATTAAGGAGGGTCCTTAAATATTTGATCACTACTTAGGTGTTACTTGTTACATGTAACCTTTGTTTAGAGAGATTTAAGTAGCATCTTCTTGCTCCTCTTCGGTATACCAATTAATCTTAGTTAGGTTCCTAAATCACCCTTAAGTGGTGTTAGAGAAATCGATTTAAGGTCAGTCCTGGGGGAATACTGGAGAAGTACAGGTATATGCTATTGAAATTTCTCCAAACATGGGTTTAATGTAATAAGTAATGTTGTGCTCAATTCTTTGAGGATGGGTTATCCTATCAAGTGAAAACATTAATCAAAATGCACACATCGTCTTTATTCCTTTATAAGTTATGACTTTAGGTTATCATGGACAAGTCATGGATTGGTATGAGAAATTTGGATTACAACCAATATAAAATTGGAGTGATTTCATTCCTCGACTGGGCCTTCCATGATGATAGAAACTAATATAGATGAGGACAATTGCTCTAGAAGATTCTTTATCCATGCAGAAGGTGTTTCAATGGATTTGTTCAATCACGTTATTTGTATGTTTGATGGCAGCATTACACCATCTAGTCTACACATGAAGAGAAACTTATAGAGGAAGACACATGGATCATACAATGGAAGTTGAGGAGCCCGTTGATGATATTGGAGGTGATCAAATTGAGGAGATGGTTGATGAAATGAGAGCAATAGATGTTGCGAATACGGATATGGAAGATACATTAAGAAATTATAATAAGTTTTATGATGCAATAAAGGTGTCAAAGGAGTCTATTGCTCTCGAAATTACTTCCATTTCTAGGTTGCCATTTCTTTTGAAACTGTTTCAGACAAAGGTTATGAATGAAGCAACGATGGAATTAATGTCTAATATGCTTAAGTTCATTGTAAGAAGATTGATGCATGTATGAATGATTGCATGGTATATAGAAAGGAATATGTGGGCTTGAGTAGTTGCCCGCAATGTGGTAAGGAAAGGTAGAAAGGTGAGAAGAAATAAAGGCAAAAATGTTCTTTGATATTTTCTATTGATTCCTAGGTTTAAGCTTCTTTTCATATTAAGCTGAACCATAAAGTGGATGACATGCCATTAGGATAATAAATCACAAGATTGGCGTATCTTGTGAGTACTAAGAGTACCTGTTAGATCTTATATGTCTACATCAAAGGGAGGTGAATAGTATATATAGACAAATTATATGAAAATTAACAAAAATTCAAACAATAAAAAGTAAGGCAGATCACACCTTGGTTTATAGTGGAAATCCTTTCGGGTAAAAACCACTACCTAAGCTTCTTAGGATTTTTTGACTAGTTGATGTTAGTCAATCCGTTAACGTACCACTTAACAATGAGGGTGGTACAACCTCTTTACATAGCCTTCTTTTTTACACCTGATAAGAGAAGAACAATTCTTCTCTTTTACACTTGATAAGAGAAGAACAATGGGACTCCTAACAACTTGGGTCCCAAATCAAAACAACAGGAAAATAAAGAGATATACAATATATCTTATGGAACCTTAAAAATATGCAAATCATAATTTTTGGAGCCTCAGAAAGTTGTGCTTTAGAAAACGTTGAGAGTAGGTGCAAGGGTGCGAAAGTATAAGAGAGTAGAAGCACTTTTGCCTTGAGATTATTTTGAGAGACATGCTTTGAAATGAAGGTTGAGGGGTCCTATTTATAGGTGTTTTTGGATGTGTTGGAAAGTTTATAAAAATGATGTTGGTCGATTAAAAATGTTGTTTGGTTGATCAAAATGAACTTTGGTCATTTAAAAATATTTTTTGATTAATTAATTGTTGATCGATTAAAGGACTATTTTCATCGACTTTTAGTGCAAGATCAGGATATGATTGTTAGTTGATTTTGATTGGTTAAAATGATATGATTGGTTGATCAAAGGCAATTGGTCGATCAAAGTTAAATAATTGGTCGATGGATAGTACTGAAAACTTGGTTTTTAGCCTAAGTTTGTTATCTAATGGGTGACAAAGCATAATGGTTAATATTTTGAGGTTCCTTACATATAATTCCAGATTCAAGAAAAATAAAAATAGTACAACTTTAAGAACTATTCATCTTCTTGAATCCCATTCTTCAATTGGTAATCATATCATCATGGTATAACATGAAATGATTATTAGTTCTCAATACAATATAATTTTGTTACATCAAAATAAGGGTATCAACACATTTATCATCTAGCAGATTTCTAGGAGTGGAATACATTTAACAACAAACACGTTCCCTTTGTGAAGGAGGTGCGTAATGTTAGATTGGGCCTTGCGTGCAACATATTTAATCCCTTCATGAACATATATTCATTATATTCAATATAGTCAGTGGTGATGGTAACTTACAAATTACCTCTTCAGTTGTGTATGCAATCTTAATGTTTCTTACACTCCTTATCCTAGGTCCAATGCAATTAAGAAACACGATCTATGTTTATCTCCAACTGTTGGTTGATCAACTAAAATTGTTGTGGTACAACAGTGGTCAAACCTATGACATGCATGAGAAAGAATTATTTCAAATGCACATAGCACTGTTGTGGTCCATCAACGGCTTTTAAGTATGTGTGAAATTGTCTGGATAGAGTACCAAAGGGAATTTTGCTTGTTTGATATGTGTGGATGATACTCATCACATGCGACTGCTTCAAAGTAATAAATTATGTTACTTAGGGCACCACAGATTTTTTCCTATTGAGCATAGATGACGGACATCACAATTCAAGGATAGGTTTGATGGTAAAACATGTTCGTATTCGACCAAGAATCTAAAGAATAAGCTGAGCAAAGATACAATTAGTTACTAGGATATAAAATCATGGAGATGTTACAATAACTTAGTAACGTATGATTGGGTTGTCCATTCAAGAATGACCTAACAGCGTTGTGAAATTCAGGGTTCAGAAGAAGAGCATATTATTCATGAAACTTTCGTATTAGTAAGATCTCACTGTTTGTTACAATGTTGATACGATGCACACTGAGAAGAACGTTATGAAAAACATCTTAGGCATGTTAAACGTAACAGACAATCCGAAAGACACGTTAAAAATATGAAATAAGACAAAAAAATTGGGTATTCGTTTCGTGTTGCATGTAACTGAAGGAGATGACTTCCTAGCTACTATATATAGCCTAAATTAGGGCTAACAACAAAGAATATTCTCTTTCTTGAAGGAAATATGGGTGCCGGGGGGTATTCCTTACAACTTTCACGTTGTGTAAATAAAGTTCAGAAGAAGATTAGTGAGTTAAAAAGTCATGATTCTCATATGTACATGCAAATCTTGTTTCAATTAACAATACATAGAGTGCTGCTTGATCTAATAGTCGATTCTTTCATAGAGATGAGTCGATATTTCAAAGTCATATATATGTTCAAAGACATTGGATTGTGAAATACTAGACTATTGGGATAAATAAATTGTCATCACACTTTGCAAGATGAAACAGATTTTCCCTCTAGCCTCGAAATTGCTAAGTAATAAAAATCGTTTGTTGTAGAACAATTTTTCTGAAAACAAAAGTAATATTATCGAGACCTTGGTGAGTCCCAGGTTGAACATAAGGAGGCATAGAAATTTTCAAATCTAAATGCAAACCATAAGTAAATATGAACCAACTAAGGTAAAGAAAGAGATGAGAAGGAGATTACAATCAATTAGGCAAATAGAGAAGGGGGGGTGAGAAGAGGTACTTACAAATAATATAGATGAAAAATAAACTTGGATTGCTACTAGAAATAATGTCAGGAGTACAAGTAGAACTACTAGAATGAGAACTAGAAAAAGAAATCTAAATAGAATTGCAACTAGAAAATAACTAGAAAACTAGAGAGAATAGGAGAGATGGAGCTTTGTCTGTTGATGCATCCACCTTGAAGATGGAGATGAGGTTGAAGCAGAGACAGAGGAGGAGGAGGACGATCACCAAAGATTCTAGCAGAGTCTGGACATGGAGTTGAGAGGAAGAAGGTGGTGAGAGGCTATTCTAAATAGGAAGGTTATGTGGAAGGTGGTGAGGAGATGGTGGATTTATTTTAAGGCTAAGGAACTTAATGAAGGGGAGGGAGGGGGCTAGGCTCCTATTTATAGAGTTTCTTAGGTTCTAGATGGAGGGCTAGGATTGGGTAAGCTTAGGCTTAAAGGCTAGGATGGAAGGATAGGTTAATTGGTTTTGTTGGAAACTATGGAAGGCTCGGATTTAATCTAGAAAGATGGAGGGTTGGATATAAAGGAGGGGGGGGGGAGGCACCTAAGGGGTTTATCCTAAGGCTGTTGGCTTGCCATTAGGTAGGGTTTAAGAGCCTTAGGATGTGGGTTGGATGGTTGGAATTTAATGGAAGAGGATGGGAACATTAAGTATGATTTGTTGTATCTAAGGGATAGGATTTAAAGGGTGGCCATAGGATTTTCATCCAAGGATGAAGAGAGGCTAAAGGAGATGGCTAAGAAAGGGTTTACAAACCCTAAGGGGGGAGGCTCCTAATGGATAAAGGCTAGCGTTTTTCCACTTAGGATTTAAGGGAGAGGATAAGGTAAGGTAGTTTTAGTTTTTTTGGATCTAAATAGGTTCATTTAGCCAACAAATATAAGTTATTAAATTGGTCCATGGTTGGTCAAATTAGGTTTCTAATTAGGCTAAGTGGGTGGATCCTAGGTTAGGAAAAATTGAGTTTCTAAATAGGCTAACCTAATTGCTAAATTGGTTAGGATCCACTAAATTAGGCTTATCCTCCTTACATAATTGAGCTCAATCCTGGAAATCGCATTAGCGAGGCTTAAAATTACTCCAAACTTAGTACTTGCACATAGTATAACAAAGAAATCAAGGTACCATATATAGATTGGGGAAAAATTGTAGAAAAATCCAACATTATGCAATATTTATAAAACACAACTATATGACTATATTGACCTAACTAAATGTTACCCTAATTAACCCCTAGAATATTATTAGTTAAGCATAATTAATGTAAATATATATAGAAATATCATGGTGCATCTAATGCTTCATCTTGCAAATGAAGCGAGACTTCCTAGGCTCGCACAATACAAATGGATGTATCTAGTAGAGCACTTCTTAAAGAAGTTGAATGATTATGTGTTGAATAAGGCGAGGCTGGAAGGGTTAATTGTTGAAAGATATCTTGTTGAGGAATGTATAAATTTCTATGCCATGTATATGAATGATATAGACAATCAATTTAATCAACTTGAAAAAAATTATGATGGGGGATATAATGAGAATGATGAAAATTATCTTCCCATATTTGATATTAAAGGAAGGTCGATCATTCGCACAAAACACAAAATCATCTTAGAACTGATAGTTGGCTCACCTATATGTTTTGAAGCTAATTTATGAAGTCAATCCATTCTACAATGAATTTAAATAGTCCTCACATCCATTTGTACACGATTTGCATTTCCTTGCTTGGTTCAAATAATGTGTAAATAGGATGAAAGATAACAACGACCTGCAGTGGGTAGAAGATTTTGATATAAAAGGTAATATGCTATTGAGTTATAGACATTATCATTTTGGATACATAATAAATGGGTTTAGGGTTTAGATTCAAAGTAATATCAATTGATGACACAAAGGCCACTCAGTAGGCTAGAGTTGTTGTCAGTTGCTATCTAAGTACTGGTTGTGATGGCTATTATGGGCACATTGTGGAGATTATGGAGATGAACTTTATGTACAACCATAGGGTGGTCCTGTTTAAGTGCGACCGGTTTGATGTTTTTAAAATAGGTGTTGGTTTCAAAATAGACAATAAACACAATTTTATAAGTTTAAATATGAATCATTGAATTCTTCAAACATCCGAATTGTTTACATTAGCCTGCCAAGTATCACAAATCTTCTACATGTTCGATAACAGCAAAAGTAGATGGATCATTCCCGTTAGAACAGTGCCTTATGATTATTATGATGCATTAAAAGATAATGACCCTGACTTTGAATCTGAAGCTTATCAAGAACTTCCACAAGGAGAAGTGGGCTCGGTGTAATATACATCGATATATAAGGTATAATTTATCACAACTTCATTCCTATCTTCAATCTAAATTATCTCACTTTTGTTATTACATACCTGTACATACCAAAGTAGAGTTAATTTCATAAGTAAACAAGAACACATAAGTAATCTTCAACAGATGGTTTTGTTTAAAAGAAAATGAACATTACATGCTTTATGGTGGATAGATACACATACTTGTATGCAAATTTTCTTTAAAAGGAAATAAACATAATTTTCAAGTATTCAACTTTTTATTTTTGAATGTATCCTAGTGATTATATATGCTAAAAACATTTCCGTTATTCTCTTTTAAATGAGGTTGTTTGTGAAGTTCTTGTCGGGTTTTTTTTCTTCATACCTAGACTATTTTGAGGTAATATTTAAGTAATTTTTGTTTAATGAAATGTGAGGTGTGCCCATTTAATGATTATGTGAATGTTTATATGTGAATAAAATGTGAGGTATGCCCACTAATTTAATATGTTATTATGTTTTCGTTAAGTGACATTTTCAATATGCATGATTTGGAAAAACCCCAAAACCCTAAACCCCATCCTCAACTAAAATCCCATCCCACCCTTGGCAAAACCCCATCCCCACCCCTTCCTCCACCTCCAAATCCCCATCCTACCCCAAGCTAAACCCCATCCCCAAGAACAACCCCACCCCATTCCCACCTCTAACCCCAAAACTCAATCCTACCCTACACCAAAAGGCCACTTCCACCTTGACCCGCCAAAACAATGTATGAATGTGTGAATGAATATGTTTATGTGAGTGAATGTGAATGAAATGTGGGGGTGTTCCCATCGATTTTTTTTTGTATTAGATGTTTAGACTTTTGTTATTGTATATTGGTTTCTTTATATAGGATTTGGGAAAAAAAAATCAAAGTATAAGGGAAACTTTGTAGAATTTTCTTAAAATTTTTGTAATATGTTTTTACTGAAATTTTTACATCTTTATAAGTAATTAATTATTTTTTTATTTGTAGATGAAGTTCAAGAAGAATGCTAATAGGGAGCCTCGTGAGGTTACCTTTGAGGTGAGGGAGAATATCTAGTCTTAGCCTTCCCCACAATCTCAGCCTCCCCCATAACCCCAACCCTTCACCTAGACCCAATTACCACCACCACATGTCTCCACCCAACTCCACCCTCAGTATATCCCTACCCCATCCTAGATGGATGTACCCACCATGTATTTTCTCCTGAACCCTAGATATAGGTCATCTCGATCCACCAGGTCCATGCTACCTATACTCCCCACCTCTAGGGCACTTGTGTCCACCACCTATATCCCTCTTGGTGCACTTAGGTACTCATGGCACATTCACGGGAAGGGAAAGACATTAATCCTTCCTCCTTTAGAGTCAAAGTATGACACCAACTATCCTAAGTAGACTTATCTGATCATAAGCTTGAGGTCAAGGAGGACGACGATGATGGGGACGGGGACAGGGACGATGAGGATGTACATCAGAATGCTCAGCCCTCTCTGTAGCCTGCGACTGGGGTAGGGACTAGTGGTGATAAGAAATTTTCATCTTCTTGTCTTAAGTTTAAAATTCTTATATTTACCATTTATTATGTTCTAATTATATTGTCTTTTTCTTTCATGTAAGAAATCAAGGGGAAGGGGTCCAACATAGAATGTTGACCTAGATTACTATAGGGCACCGGAATCTCAGTCGGGATCATTACTTTAGGGGAAGTGGAGCACTATCCTAAGTTCAGGAGTAGTGTCTTCATGATTGCGAAAATAATCATGCCACTTTCTTATTTCAACTTAAGGAAGGTCTCAAAGGAGTTGAAGGGGCAACTCATTTAAGAGTTAGAGATAGTTTCTAACTTTCTTTTGTTTTTATATTTCTTAATAAGATTTGATTTTTATAACATCAATAATGTTAAATGCAAGTGATATTTGATTGGGGTCCTGATCCAATGGTGGCCAAATATTTCTTGAAGTATGTAGGCAAGTTCCATCATAGTAGGATAGAGGAGATGAAGAGTACAGTAAGAAAATTTATAATGTTAACATCTTATATATATAAATTGTTACAATGTTGCTGGCATTTTCTATAAATAATTTAATTCTATAATAGTAGGGCACATAATGAGGTATTGAGGAATGTGCCTCATGGGATATAGCAAGACATTTGGAAGGAGGAATGTGAGCATTAGAGACATCCATCGATGGAGGTAAATAAATATTTATGTGTTTATTTATATTTCACAGTAATTGATGCAATTATTTACTAATTAAAACATTTCTTTCTTATAAGGGAAACCCAAGAAGAGCAAGGCTGGTAAGGCTAAAGCTATACCATAGATTCACTGCTTGGGTCGAATGAGCATAGATTTATTGAAGATAAGATATGTAAGAATATGCATTTATCATTTACGTGAAAAACATACATGTTAGAAATTATGATAAGTTAATTTTTTTATTAAATTTGTAGTCGGATATACACGAATGTGCATATCTTAATCGGGTTGGAGTTTATGAGCAAACTCATAACAGATGCACATTCGAGGGCAGCTAAGCATGGATTTATCAGACATACCAGGAGAGACATGTAAGTTACATGAAAAATATTTTATTTTAAATTTATGATTTTTTTTAGATGATAATACTTAGCATAATTAGAAATATATTTAGGGTGATAATGGAGTTGATTCATCCTCTTGAGGTTATGGATGAGAACTCTAGGATTGGTCAACAACCTTTTGTGAGACTAGAGGAGGCATTTAGGATCGTGATGCCACAAGAACACGAAGGTTTCATTCATAGTAGAGGAAGGAGCTAGACATAGTAATTGGTATGGGAGGAAGGGGACATTGTCATCTCTAATAGTCATTGACTAGCTAAAGACACAGGTGGAGCAGTTGGAATGCCGAGATGTGGAGAGGCAGAAGCAGCTCGACAATGTTACCTCCTAGTTGTAGCAAGCTACTTGCCGAATGGAGTAGTAGAATCACCAAATGGAGGAGAGTCAGCAATTCTAGGAGCTCATGGTTTTGTTGAAAGGGAACAGGGCAGATCATACGACAATGATTTTGGTGAGTTTGGGTCTGATGGCATAGGTGCCCTAGCATAGTGTTGAAAGTACACCATAAGGGGGTGAATGGTGTAATTGAAAAATTATAAGTAAATAAAATTTGTAATCACACAAATAGATACCAAGATTTTTAGGTGAAAATCCCAATTGGGTAAAAAGCACCACCTAATTCAACCCGACTTAGGATTTCCAATCACCAAGCGATCAATTACTCACTATCCACACCACTTTGAATAGAGGGTGGTGTATCTCAATTACAAAACCCACCTTTGATCTCAAAATAGAGGATTTTCCCTTTTACTAGGAAAAGATGAGGATCTAACTGGTTGGACACCCAAGTACAATAATAAATAAGAATGAAATGAAATTAAGCACAACCTATAGAGAACCCAACAAGATGATAATTTGAATCTAGCTACTATAGGAATATAAAGAACTCCCTGAGATGATTGCAATGTAGAGCTTAGCATGGGAAAGAGGTTGCCTAAGTAGATTATGTAAAATAGCAGTTGGGCAAGGTGTATATGGAGCAAAATATAGTGGAATACTTGAGATTTATCTCCAATGGGTGTTTTTAGTTCAAGGGATGTTAAGGACTATTTATAGGCCTCAAGAATGCTTGGGAAGCTTGTCTTAGCCGTTGGAAACAAATCTAAGAAGATTTGAATGAAATCCCTTTGAGATCAGGCAATAATTAAGTCTGATAGGAATATCGGATGATTGACTAAAACATCGAATGCCCGATAAGGGAGTATGGGATGTTTGATACTTAAATTGGTTGTCTAAAATTAAAGCGTGGTTTCCCTGGATTTAATTAGACTCAAACTGTGACTTTTAGTTAAGGAGTTGGACGTCTGGATCACTTATATAAGACATTTGGAGTAAATATTGATGTCTGAAAATATGATGGAAGCTTACTGGAACTCTTCCTGACTTGATCAAATCCAAACAATGTCCTTGAGTTTAGGTGTCAGACGTTTGTAGGATGTCTGATGATACTTGATGAGCCTAATTTATTAGACTAAATTTAGAGCCTAAGTACATTACTTTTGGGGATTAATTTTAAGTTATGACATGTACTTTATTTTGTAATTAGTTTAATCCCATGATTTGATATTTCCATGCATTTCATAATTTTATGCACCTTAATATTTGATTAAGTCTTTATTATATTGATTTTGAGCATATATTTCGGGTATGTCTGAGATGGCAAGCAAGCCTCCTCATCGCTGGATATCAATGGCAAAGCAAAGAAGGAATAAAATCATTATAGCCATTTCCACACATATAGAATTTGAATTGAATGCAAATCAATTAAGGAGCTCAGCAAGGAATGTAACTGAAGAGAATTAGTGGAGAATTAGTGTCTCTTGGTTCATGGCTATAAGGGAGGGTGTGGCTCCAACATAGGGGGATCCTCGCTTTCCATCTTCATCTTCTACTTCCTCCCACCATGCTCCTGACGTACACCGTAGACCTAGCTCGCACCGTAGCATAGGCATTCTCCACCTCCTCTCATCTCCCTTTCATCGGCTGCGCGGTGACTGATGGTAACCCCATCATGGGTCCTAACTAGCCACAATTAGTCAAGTTCAAATGGAAAATGCTCTTACTTAATCATCTGAGGGTCACAACTCCGCAATGTTCTGATTTAAGAAGAAAATAAGAAAATAGGGTTAATTATGCAGTTTTAATAGCACATCACAAATGTAGATTAACCATGGGGTTACTTAGGGGTTAATTAAAGGTCAATTGAGCATAAAAGACAAAAAAGTGGGTCAACACTAACTGAATCAGGGTTGCACACATTTTGAGGGCAAAAACAGCATTGGAAACCCTAATTATCAATCTCACTTAAATTGAAGAGGTTCTGGTCATCATAAAATTAATTTAAACCTCCTAAAATTCATAGAAAAATATTCTAAGAGGTTTGGTACCTTTGATTTGACCATTTAAACCCATTTTGACCTACAACAGAGTTTTAGACGAGAATTTGCCTTGATTTGGGTTTCTCTGCAAGTGAAACGTGATCAAAACTCAAATCCAAGTTCACCATTAGATTCCTTGGGTATAAATTAGGTTAAGATCAAAATTTGGACTCAATCATAGTTCATCTTGACCTAGTTTGCATTTTAGCCCTTTGAAACTTTGATTCTCACATTTAGACCCCTAGGTTTTGAATTTACTGCATTCAGGTCCCTAACTTTGTCTTCGTTTTCACATCTAGGTTTTTGTCGCCATTAACGTGTGAGTGAATCTGCAGCTGACCTTCAAGAGAGGAAATCTCTCTCGAATCAACTCCAATTCCCTCCAAAATTGGAGGGATTATTGATCAGACGATAGGGAATCCATTGAACTGCCTCAAAATCCCAAAGTAGATCGTAGAGCTCAGGTGAGCTCAAGTAATTTGGTGAAATTTTTCCTCTGAAATCGAGACCAATCAAGTTGATTTTTTTATTTAGAGCTCATATTTGAGCTCTATATAAACCCCTTGAAGTCCCAAGGTTCAAACTAGCCAAGTTTCGACCGAAATCTTCTCTCGTCCTCCTCCAGCCATCGCAACTTTGGCTCCAGCAACCTTCTCTGACGTCCTCCTCCGGCCAGCCAATGGTCAAATTGATCGACCCATCTTCTTCCTCTCTTCTTCGTGATCGAAACCAGCCAAAGTTCGATCATCCTCGACCTCGTCTTCCTCGTCGAATCCTTTATCTTCCCTACGTCTGGCCAGTCAACGCCAGACGTGATCTCTCTCTCTCTCTCCCACTTACCATAATCTCTCTCTCTCTCCTTATCTAGCATCTTTTCACACCCTTATATTCTAGATTCACCCATGGAAACCACCATTCCACCACCGTCTTCCCTGTCACCGGCACGAGCTTTGGTTAGCTCGCGCCAGTGTTACATCACATCAAAAACCTCGCCACCCCTTCCACAAGTTCCACCCTGACTCCCTAATTAGAAGACCCAACTTTATTGGGACTTTTGACCACATACTCACTCCCCCAAACAACCCACACTCCGGCCACCTCTATTGCCACCGTCTGATTGCCCTACACATTCATTCTCGAAGCCAACATCGCCATCGCCTTCACCTCCACACGGTGAAGCATTTGAGCTGTTCTAATTGGGTTGTAAGGCCGTATTGTGCTTCTCAGGTATTCATCGAACATTTGCTGCAGCCATTGTCTTTGCTGACAGCGTCCACCTCCTTTCGGCCATCATCCAACCTCAAACCTCTTTCATTCGACCTGGTTTCATCTTCTAAAGCCCTCCATACCAACAATTGAGAAAAAAGTAGTGAGGCATAGCATCGATTTGACGAAGGAAGCTTTCAACTGCACACAAAGGAAGTAGTGGAGCTTTAGTCCCACATCGTGGGCTACAAGATCAGAGTAACACATAAAATGATTTCGTGCTGTACGCTTATCGCCTCAGACATAGGGTGAGGTCCATCTCACGTGACCCGCACACCTCACCTGCTATACATGTCGGTGGGTCTGGTCCTTGGTCCGCTTACCCGAATACTCGATTGACTTGGTTACTGTTCACCCAGGTTTGGAAAAGAGAGAGGAAGGGATTTTTTGAGGAGGATAGGGGGTGATTGCGCAGCAATCATAGGACTTAAATGACCTAAATTAAGTTAGAACTTAGCATAATTGTAGTGTAATTCATGCATAAATAGCATACATTTCTTCTTTTCTGCTTTACTAAGATATTATAATGTACTGATTAGTGTATTATTTGGATTGTAGGCAATAAGAAGCTCAGGAGATGGCCTGAAGTTGGATCTGAAGCAGGGAATAAGCCAGAGGTAGAGCTAGAGCAAAAGCCTTGGAATAAAGATGAAAACATAATGTAGGGATGAGGTATACTACCTTACTAGTAGAATTTTAATGCATGAGTTAAATTATGAAGAACATAGGACCTTTCCTAGCCTTAGGATAGCCCTAGATACCTTCCTAAACCCTAGCCATTCTTAGATTAGGTCACCTTAGCCTGGAATACCTCAAAACCTTTATTCCAACCCATATCTGGACATCCAAGACCCTTAGACACCACCCGCAGAGCTAGAACCCAATTCTGTTGGAATATTGGACGTCCAGGCAAGGTGTCTTTTTTTTTTTTTGAAATGATGAGGAGTGCTATTGATGACGATAGAAGATTGGGATCCTTTTATTCATGCAAAAAATAAAGGCATTACATGGAATCACTCCACTCTTTCACATGCACCCAACACTCCCTTAGAATGGCCCCCACATTAATGGATCCCCCTCTAAACAGATGCTCATTGCAACCACTCCACACACTCCACATAACTGCCACCATCTTCACCTGTAGCTTCCCTATCATCCAAAGATTCCTCCAGAGACCATCCCACGTAGGTAAAGGCTCCCCACAAACTCCCCTCCAGATTTGATCCGTCACCAAGCATGATGCGAATAGGTGCATCCTGTTGTCCGTGGGAAAGCACATAGCGAGCATTTCTGAGCTGGAGCTCCTAATCTTTTACTCCTCATTTCACCTGTAATAAGTCCATCACGCCTGCATAGCCACAAAAAAATCTTAATTTTGAGTGGAATTTCTGAGCCCACACTTTGGCGCAGTCACTGTCTTCGGCTGTGGGGGCTGTGTCCATGGAGTCTAGCAACCTTCTATACACCTTGGATGGAGTGAGCAGGTCATGCTTCTAGCGAAAGGCATCCACCACACCCACTGGCTGGAAGGCTTCCAAGTTTGCTATCAGCCGTGGTTGCTCTGCCTGCGTTTGGCCTCCCTTGCATGCACCTGCTGCAGTAAGGACCCACCTGCCATTCGCATCATCCCAGCAGTCCCTGACCGATGCTCTGCTGTCCATGGTTGCAGCAAATGCTCTTGGATATGCCTCTCTCAGTTGGCTCAAATTAGACCATTCATCAGTCTAGAAAGTGAAGTGTCTGCCATCCCCCAGGACAGGCACAAATTCAGACCAGTTCTCTTGAATCTCTCTCCTCACTGACTTCCAGAATGGTGAAGGCCGGTTTGGAGCCTTTGTCCACAGTTGCACCTTTGTAGGTCCATAGGTCTCCTTGATTAGTTGGGGCCACATCTTTCCATCCTCCACTATCAGCTTAATTGCCCACTTCAAGGGCAGAGCGTCATTAAATTCTTTCAACGAACGGATGCCCATCCCTCCCTTTGATCGAGGCTTACAAAGTTGTGGCAACTTCACCGGATGCAAGAACCTGCCTTCCACCTTCGCACCCTTCCAGAAAAAGCACTTCCTCATCACATCCAACCTCTTCCATATTGACTTCGGAGATCTGAACACCGAGAAAAAGAAGACTGGTATCGAAGTGATGACTGAGTTGAGCAAAATCAATTGTCCTCCCTTTGATAAGAATCTACTACGCCAGGATTCTAGTTTGGCATTCACTTTCTCAAATAGAGAGGCCCAATCACTCTTCTTCAATTTCTTATTGCTTAGGGGTAGACCCAAATACCTCATTGGGAGTGTGGGCTTGTCATGCCAAAGAAAATCAGTGACGACTTCGCCCCATTCAACCTCAGGCCCGATATCTCACCGAATATGTTGATAATTGTAAATAGGGTCTCCGCCTCACAAAGCCCTCCTTCCACAAAGAACACTGTGTTGTCGGCGTACTGCTGTATTGGTGCCAGAGCTCTAGACTTTGACAAAGAGTACCCCCTAACCAAACCCGCATCTGCCAACTTACAAGTAAAGTGCGCTATGGTGTCCACTGCCAGATTAAAAATAAGAGGGGCCAAAGGGCACCCTCTCCTCACTCCGTTCATGAGAGGGGAGAATGAGGATGTGACAATGCATCTCTTCATCCATTCTATCCAAAAAGATGGGAAGCCCCTCCTCTTAAAAATCTCCCAAAGGTATGACCACTCTACCGAGTCATAGGCTCTACTAAAATCTACCTTCCACATGAATGCTCTACTCTTTCTCCTACTCCACCCCGAGACCACCTCTTACGCTACAATGAATGACTCTTGTAGTGATCTATCGGGAAGGAAAGCCGATTGCATCGGGCTAATTAAGTCAGTCAAAACGTACTTCAATTGATTTGCCAACACTTTGCTAATGATTAAATATATCGAGTTCGAAAGTGCAATAGACCTGAAATCTGCCAATGTCTTTGCCCCAATGTTCTTTGGTAGTAAGAACAGGTAAGATTTGTTTATTCTCTCCATACCTGAATTGCCCCTTTGGAACTCTTTAATAACCTCCATCACGTCCCCTTTGACCACATGCCAAAATTCCTTATAAAAAAGGACTTGGAATCCGTCTGGACCCGGAGATCCCTCTGCATTCAACCCGGCCATGGCCTCTAGCACTTCCTGATCTGAGATACTTTTTGTCATTTTTGTAGCTGCTAAATTACCCACCCGGGGGAGGTTTGAAGCTGCCAGCCTCCACCCTCCTCTCCCTTTTGATCTTGAGGCTTCCTTGAAATATCTAGCCGCCTCCCTTCTAATCTCATCTGAAGAAGTTAGCACCGTATCACCTTTCTTCAGGGAAGAGATGAAATTCACTCTCCTTCTAGTGCTCGCTGCCATATGAAAAAACTTTGTGTTTGCATCTCCCTCCTTCAACCATAGTTGCCTTGACTTCTCTCGCCAACCCACTTCCCTTGCCAGGTCCTCTACTTGAACCACCTCTTGCCAGTGTTTCCTCTGTGCCACCTCATCCTCAGCCAACTATCCACTGTTCTCCTTCTTGTCCAGCAGTCGTACCATGGATAATGCTTCAGACCATCTCTGGCTTCTCACAATCTCCACCGTTCGTTTATTTTCCCTCAACATTGCTCTTAAGTCCTTCAATTTCCTAGCCAAGTGACAAGTAGCAGATCCTTCCACCTGCTTTGGCTCCCACCAGTGGTTGACCATCTCTTTGAAGCATTCCTCCCTTAGCTAAGATTTCTTGAATTTGAAATAAGTACCAACATATGACTCCTCCCCACTGTCCCATAGTAATGGGGTATGGTCCGAGAAGGGGCGATCCAAACCCATGACCGATGAGAGTTGAAATCTCTCCAACATCTCCACACTCCCAAAGAACTTGTCCGACTTTGAGACCAGCCCATTCCCCCCTCGCCATGTGAATTCTACCTCGGTTGATGGGTATTCATTCAGTCCAACCTCTGACACCACCAACTGAAAGCCAAGCGAGGCCCTATCCACCCTTCTATTCCGTCAATCATTTTCTGACAAGATGCTATTGAAGTCTCCACCTACAATCCAAGGCACCCCATTTGTCTTGCTCACCATCACACGCTACTCTTGCCACAACTCGTTTCTCAAATTGTTCGTACATGGACCATACACACATGAGATAATCAAATCCTGATCATCCCCTATGGCTTGAAATCTGCACGAGACCATAAATTTGCCCTTCCATACCTCTCTCAAACTCAGTCTGGATGTTTTCTACCACACTGCCAGCCCCTCGCCCTTCCAAGCGCATCCACCGCTCTAACATTAGCTTGACCCCCTTGGAGCAGCGATTGCCACAAAAGATCCCCTCCTCCTTCTATATGAGTTTCCTGTAGTAAGGCATAGTCCACCTCCCACTCATGAAGGTAACGAGACAAGGAAGCCCTCCGCACCCTATCGTGCAACCCATGCACATTCCATGTGATCGCCTTCATCCCCTGAACTCCAGAGTCCCTTGCTGTCCCCCTACCCTCTTCTCTACTTTCAGAATGGTTGCAACCCTCTCTTCTTTGGATTTTTGGTTACCTCCAGCTCTTCTTCCCCTCAATTTGTATGGGGAGCGCACACTTTCCCCTTTGATGATGGCCCCACTTTGTAATACAGGCCCCCCTGGGGCCAAGAAGGAGAGAGTGTCTAGGTTCTGTGGAGTGGTCTCACGATCTTCCTCCTGCCTCTACTTATCTGAGTGTACAACCACAAGCTCTCTTCCCCCATATTCATCCTACACGATCACATCCTCGGGCACTGGCTGGTCCATCCCCTTCATCTCATCGTTTGGCACCTCTGACCAATGAAGTTCTTTCCTCTTCTTCACCTCTTGTCAGTCTGATCTCCAGGGTCTACCCTCGTAAGTGTCATTCTGAGTAGCCATCCCCTTTGCCTGCACCTTTGGTGCCTCCTCCTGCTGTTTATCCTCGCGAAGGAGGGTAATTTTAGCTGGAGGAGCCACGAACTCCCTCCACACCTGAGAATGACTTTGTCAGGGATTGGGCCCCCCCTCATCACCTTTACCTCGACCCTAATCGATCTCCCATCTCCCTCACATAGACCCACCTTGGCGTTCTCTGCCAAGGCCACGAAGTTGGCAATCACTCCTGCCACCACCCCATTCATCCTTAGATGCAAAGGCAGTCCCCAGATCTCCATGACTCCCCTTCTATTCTCGGCCCTTTGGGGAGGGTGATCTTAGAGAGCCCCATCAAAGGGTGACACCAATCTCCATATCACTATCACTCCTTCAAAAGTACTTGTGCAGAAGCGGAGACCTTCCACGTCCAACATACCCAAATCAAATAGCACAAACCTTGCCCAGCCCAAACGCACCACCTTCCACCCCTGAGAGGATAACGATAGAGATCTTACCAGGTTTTGGATCAACTCGTGTGCATACGTTCCCACCATAATCTCACCGATAAGGGCCCCCCTTATCGCCATCTCCGCTGCCATAACCTCCTTGGATTGTGGTACTTCCACATTGTACACTTGCCCCATCCCTGTCGGAGGTGGCGTCAGTGTTGTCCCACTTTCTCCTTGGACCCTAACTTGCCCACAATCTTGCTGAGCCATCCTCCTCTTCACTTTGCACTCAGCCTTCTTATGGCCCCAGCCCCCACATGTTAAGCACAAGGTTGGCGACCTGCACATGGTCGCCATATGCCCTCTCCTTCTACACTGGTAGCAGACAATATCTACGTTCCCTCCTCTCCTTCGCCTCCACATATTGCCAACCATTTGGGCCGCATGTGGAGCTGCCCAATCTTCCTCCATCCTCGCTCCCTGACACCGTCTCCTGGACCTCCAAACCCTCTAGCCGTCGTCCTCCTCCCTTACCCTAGCTCCCCATCTCCTCTCCTCCATCGTATCCCTAGCAATGCCAATGTCTAGGCAAGGTGTTAGACGTCCAATTTCTGCAGAATTCCAAGAAAAAACCTCAATTTCACCATGATTCAACATTGGACGTCCAAACCATAGACTTGGACTTCTGATTTTGAAGTATAAGTCATCTGATCACTAAATCAGACATCTAGAACCCCTCTTCAGTTACTATTTTTGAAATCAAGCCTAGATCTTGATTTCTTAAGTCCCTAAACCCAATTCGACAACCTAGGGAACCTAAATTAAGGTGCCCTAAGCCTATTACACCACCCTAAGACCTTCCTAAGAACCTAATTAGGTTGTCACTAAGCTCAATTGACTTGGATCTAAGTCAATTACACTTCACCTAGCCAATTGGACTCATAGAGTCCAATTGAGCTCAAACCTCAACTAACACAAGTCTAATTGGACTCAGCAAGAGTCCAATTGACTCAAGCCCAACCTAACTGGGTACTCTCTCTCCCAATTACACACACATTGGCCCAATTAAACTTGGATAAGCTTAATTGGATCAATCACTTAGTAATAGGTTACACATAGACCTATTTTTAGACACCTTAATTCAACCAACCTAGCCATGGACCTAGGTGGCCCATGTGACCACCTATTGACGCACATACACACCTACATATTCACGTACACACACCTACACACACACACCTAGCCGCCAATTCTAGAGAAGACTCTAGAATGGCCACACATGGTCATTCTTAGATCCACAAAAAGTGGATCTAAGAAGATTAAAAATAGCCCTCTTGGATGGCCACTCTAGAGAAGTCTAGAGACTTCTCTCGAGAGGACCTTGGCCATCCAAGAGTCTATATAAGACTCTCCTTGGATGGCCAAGAGACCCCATCTTGGATACCATCTCATGTGCACCCTCTCCACGAGCTCCACCATCATCCATTCCACCATTGTAAGTCCAAGATCAAGAAGCTTTCCACCACCTTCTCAAGAGGTTGGTCAACCACCTTGGTCGTTCCTCTCTTCCCTCTCACCACCTCGAGCCACACAGCCATTGGAGACCACCTCCAATGTTCTGATCTTTGTTAGATTAGTTCTTCATAGTTTTAATTTCTTCATTATTTTCTGTTAGTGATAGTAGTATCCTCCATTCCTGTGACTGCATGCATAATCTATCTTAGATCCATGCATGCATGACTTTTATATTAGCAATAGTGTTTTTAATTATTTATGTACAAGCTTTCATCTATGCTTGATTGTAATGACAAAAATTTGTGAAGAAATGAAATCATCAGTTGGATGATATCTGAGCCATCTATCTATATTGCAATCACCAGTTGCCTACTTTATAGTCTTATCTTGTTGCAACTAAAATTTTGGTTCCAAAGGATATTAAAGATTTAGTGATAGATTCATTTTTTGCTAGTCGCCATCATATAGTAAAAATAGTGCAAACGCAAACCCACACATTCACCTTTGTGATCTACCTGACACATGCACATGTTTTTTGCGTTAACAATGCAACTGATGTAACTTTCACTCGCACCATAGAAACTGGAATCCAATTTTAAGCAAGAGAACATAAAAATCAGAAATCAACTTCATTCTTAAATGCCTCCCTAAGATCGACCGGGACTCATCGTCTCGTCATATTAATTTTTGTTTGAATCATGATTCGCACTATACTACAATGCCTTTCTCAATCAAAACATGCATTTTACGATTACAACAGGGGTTTTTACACTGTTGCTCCTCGAATTATGTGTCAGCGCACCCAACACTTAGCGAATCTCTGAGTCACTTTAAGTCATTTGGCCCTTGTGCTTGACCTTGATTCTAATCACTGTGGATTTATTGAGCATTGGTTTGACGTGAATTAGTGATTGAAAGTTACTGTTGAGGTATTTGAGATCTTGAGTATTATGGGGATTAATGCTTAATTCTTGGACTTAATTGGTGCTTTCAACCACCATTTTTAGTCCTCTCTTTTTATATTTTTTTATCCCTAACATTTGAGATACATTCTTGCTTTATTGAATGTCATTGTTTATCTGATTTACCTGCATTATTAATTCTGAATATTGTGATTGGTGATTGATTTGTTACAATTGCTCCTTGCGAATGATCTCGAAACTCACGTTTGTTTTTCGAGCATATAAATATAAATGTCGCATTGATTTTCATATTTATACTACAACATAATATTTTTACGATGATTTTTGATGCAACATTTTGGCACCATTGCCAGGGAGCAACGCGCATTTCATTCACTGATCATAATTTCTGATCTGATTCTAACTTCCTTTGCTGTGTTGTTGCAAGTGAATCTGAAGATCGATCGCACGAGCAATCACACCAAGGGCAGGTAATCTCATTCCCTTCTTCTTTAAGCTCCTCATCTCTTGAAAGGTTTAAAAGGAAATCATTTAGGATTGATTAACTCACTTTATTTCATAGTAATCATCATTACAGTTGCCTGATTTGATTTGATTTGATTAGAGATCCCCAACCAGATACTTGCACCTATTAGGGACTTAAGGTGCCTTGGCCTATTCACCTTCTTGATTGAAACCCAAGGTATCAACTTTTGGAAAGAATTGGACTTGGAACTAGAACCAAACTAGGCTTTCCACATTAGGGCTCTAGGCCACACACTTGCCTGAATTAAAGAGAACATATTTCCCGCATCGTGTATTACCCAAGCCTTAGTTGAATTGATCTAATCAAGTGAACCCTAAAATCAAGGCTTTGATAATCACTTGAATCATTAAAATTTGGGACTTAATAATCTATTTACAAACCACTTTAGGCTGATTTGGGTTCTTGACCCAACTCATGTTCAACTTACAAATTAGGTCAGGTGAAGTTGGTCCACTTTGTGGATCAACCAACCTCCAAATTAGGTCACAAATCAAATCAACTTTAAAGTTCAAGTGAAATTCAAGGCACACACAGGATTAAAATTTGTAGACTTAGGAGTTAAGCTCTCACATTCCGGTCTACTTGGAATCTCAGTGACAGGGAAGGTCAGGTGGGGGAAACCCTGTAACCCATGGGGACGCTCTACCATGTACGGGTCTTTCACAGGTCTCTCCCTTCCTGGCTACCCAAGTAATTCTTGGGTGGGTGAGTTTCTGATCCAGAGGCAACATCCACCTTGAACCTCCTTAGTCATCCAAAGATTTTTGGGTGCCTCGATTGGGTTCAATACACATTCTATCCCTCATTTAATTCCCTAGTGCATGTTTGGGAGGAGGTCCTTAAGATTAAACTTGAGAGGCCTCCATTAGTAGTTCACTCTCGTTAGGGTCAAGCCTTGACCCAATTGTTTGTGCTCCCACCTGATCAGATCAAGATCTCTTTAGACATTTCCACATCTGAGCCTAGCCCTCCATCATATGCATCCATGGAGAACCCAGAAGAAGAAATGCTAGATGATCAGAATCAGGTGAAGCATTTCACTGATCTACTTCATGCATCTATGAACCCTCCATCGTGGCCACAGATGTGAGATCACTATAATCCTGCTATGGTGGCGGTCGAACCCAGGGTGGCTGGAGGATTGATGATAACGTCATCATCAACCATATCTAGCTTTAATTAGTCACAATCAAGGAATAAATGCTCCTACATAATTGCCAGAAGAATCCTAATTCACTGCAAATCCATTATGAGAGAATAACAAGAAAACAAGGGTAAAACTGCAGTTTTAATAGCATATCTCAATTGCAGAAAAATCATGGGATTTCTCAAGGGTTAATTAAAGGTCAAATGGTCTTAAATATCTAGCAAGTGGGTTCGTGTAGATAACAATGGGTTTTCACGCATTTCGAGAATTAAATGACATCTGAAACCCTAAAAACAGACCCGCTTAATTAACTGAGGCTCTGGTTAGGATAAAATTCACATAAACCCTCTAAAAATCATATATAAATATTCTTTAGGGTTTGGTATGCTTGATTTGACCATCAGAACTTGTTGTGACCTGAAACAGAGTCTCAGATAGATAATTGCCTTAATTTGAGTTTCTATGCAATTTATCCAGTCAAACTTGGTCAAAACCTAAATTTGACTTTGCCATCAATTTTCTTGGGTCCAAATTAGGTTTGTACTAAAATACACAATCAGAGATCATCTTGACCTAGTTTGCAATTATGTCCTATTTTACTCTTATCTCACACACATGCCCCTAGCTTTCAAAATCATTACAAATAGGCCCCTATCTTTGTCGTCACTCTTTGCAAATAGGTCCCTCTACCATTATCGCGGAGGAATCCTTCTCCGACGACCTTTGAATGAAGAGAACTCCTTCTCTGATCAACGAATCCCTTCCAAAATTGGAAGGGAGATTCCTTATGGAGTTCTCTTTCCAACGCACCCAACCTTGAATCCTATAACCTTCCCAATCCCTCATGTGAACGCATGAGAGATTCGGGTATCTCTTGGGTTTCCAACTCTGGCGAACCTTCCAAGTTCAAGAGTTTGGTTTCCAAGCTTCAACTGCCCTCTAAAAGCCTATAAAAGGATCCCCAATGCACATCGATCCTTCGATGCTCGAATTTGGTCGGAAATCCCCCACGTTCCTCCCTCCTCTCTGATCGAATAGCTCCTTGACGTCCGACGATCTTCTCTGACCTCCCTCGTCATCCTTACGCAATACCAGCGATAGATTTGCCTTCCTCTCCTTCTGCTCTTGGCCGTACCAGTAAGAGCCTCCTTCCCATCGTCGTTGCCGTTTCTACCTCACCGGAGCAATTCTCTTCCATGGCATCGGCCACACCATACTCGGCATCCTCCTTATCCTTTTTAACCCTTAGAGTAGGTAGTTAGGTCTCTCTAGTTCTTTAGGTTAACTTCCCTTATCAAAGACCCAAACATAGGTCCTTGACACCACCGTTCACCCCCATCTTCTCTGCATCTCGCCACACCTCTGGTGAGGTGCTTCCATCGCTACACACATCCACATGCCTCGCCACCACGCCCATAACCTCCACCTCGACTCGACGAACTCACCTCGACTCGACGAACTAAACCCCTCTCTTATTTCCCTAATTCCACCTCCCAAACTGCTCACCGAATAGACCCACCTCTTCCGACCTAATCTGCCTTTTCCACGCTCACCCACGACCTCTCACAACACGCCACCACCACCGTTACACTCCATGTTGTCTGGCGATGCTTTCTGAGTTGTTTTGACGTGGCCGAGAGACCATCTTTTGATTTTAGGTACCCGCTCCTAGTCACCATTGACGGAAGCTTCAAGCTTGCTAGAAACTTGCTCCAGGTCTCGTTTTTTCCAGATCACACCTCCAGGAGATGCAGACACCTCCCAGGTTACGATCCAAGGTCTCAATTGGAAGCCATGCCCTTAGCAGTTGCCTTGATTGGAAGAGCACTCTAGCAGCAAATGCACGCAAGAGAGAGCTATGGGATTTAGTTGCACATCGTGGAGCACAATGCCCCCTACAACGCATAAAGAGAATTTGTGATTGGGCCTTAGTGACTCAAGAAACTTGGGGGGTGAGGTCCTCTGCACCTCTTCACGCCTCGCCCGTGACACCACCACGCGGGTCTGGTCCGATTACCCGCCTAAGCCTCACACCTTGGCTACTACCCATTGCAGGCAGTCCTAGTCCCGGGTACGCTTTGATCCAATACCCAATTACCCAGTTACCCTTGCAGAAGAGAAGAGGGAGAGAGAGAGCGCAGGGTTAGGGGGTTTTTTCTCTTGCAGGCAACTGTGCGACAGTTAGTCGCGAGAAGAGGAAAAGGGATAGAGCCAAAGAAAGGAAGGAAAAACCAGAGAAAGAAGGAGCCATACAGAAGAAAGCCAAAGAAGAAGAACAACAGAAGAAAATCAAAGAAGAAGCATTGTAGCAACGCACTTGAAGTCGTCTGATTTCACAATCAGTCATTTGATTCACTGTTTGTTCATTTGATTCTATTTGAGTAATTACTAGGCTAATACTTGGTGATCCAAATCACCATTATTTTGTCTAAAGTTCTTTTTATCTCCTCATATACTCATGTTGTACATTGCATATTAGTTTTTGAGTAATTAATTATGCTCATTTATATTATTAATCATGATTAGTGCGTGAATTCCATATTTGCTCCAAGCGAACGACCTCGGACTTCATTTCTGACATTTTGAGCTTATAAATTTTATTTGTTGTTCGATTTATTGCAGATTTCAAACTATGACAAAAATACTTTGATTTAAATCCCTGATAGATCGCTTCAACATTTTGGGACCGTTGCCGGGGAGCAACGCACAATTCATCGCTATTCTCTTGCTATATTTTAATTATATTTGAGCACTAACTTGCCCTATTTGATTTCTTGTGATTTTGCGAGGTATATCATGAGGCGATCTTTCAAGCAAAATAGCCACTCTAGGGCAGGTAACTTTTCTATTCTTCCCTAATCAACCTCTTGGGAAGACAAAAAAAGAAAATAATCAATTAGGAATCCTAATAGCCCACCAGCTTTTATCTCACACACATGCCATTAACTTTTGAATTTCTTACAAATAGACCCCCAGCTTTGTCGTCTCGTTCACAAAAAGGTCTCTGCCGCCATGAAATCCTATTCCTACAACTCCGGCGAACTTTGATTGAAGAGAACTCCTTCTCTGTTCAATCAATCCCTTTCAAAATTGGAAGGGAGATTCCTTGAGGAGTCCTCTTTCCATTGCATCCGATCTTGAGCCCCAAAACCTTCCCAAGCTCTCATGCGAACGCATGATAGATTCAGGTATTTTTAGGTTTCCAACTCTAGCGAGCCTTCCAAGCTTGGGAAGCTTGCTTCCCAAGCTCTAACCGACCCTTGAGGACTATATATGGATCCCCAGGGCTGGGTCAAACTTATTAGCTAGGTTTTGGCCCAAAAACCCTCTTCCTAACCCTACCTCTGGCCTCCTCAGACCTAGCTCTGGCGAGCATCCTCCCCCGTCATCCTACGGCCTCCCAACGACCAAATTGGGAGAGTCTCTTCCTCCCAGACTTCCTCTGCCTCTCAACGACCACATCAGAGACACCCACTCCCTTTTCTTCGTCGCCTTCTCCCTTAGGAGTTTCATCTTCCATGGCGCCGGCAATCACACCGGTGTCGTATCCCTTCCCCTTTCGTCCATAATATTAGGTCATTTAACTCCCTTCCCCTATCTCTATTAATTCGAGCTTCTTTCCTACCGCTTTCGACCGTCGACAACACCGATCACCATCATCCCTTCCATCTCTGGTGCCCACTCCAACGAGGGCTTCCGTCCGCTACACACATCCATCCCCCTTGCCAATTAGTCCACAAGCTCTGCCACAACTCCACCATCAAAAGCCCTCTCCTATTTCGCTCCCTCGCTTGCCCTAGCTCTCCACCTACCAAACCCATTACCGTCCACCTTCGCTGACCTCCGCTGGCCACCACACACCCTAATTCACCATGAAATCTCCACAACCACCCTCACCGTCCTCAGGCGATCATCTTGCACTATTTTAACGTGGCCACGAGGCCCTATTTCGTGTTTCAGGGTATGATTGGACCTTCGTCGTTGCCACCACACTCTCCAGTCTAGTTCATCACGCTCCAGCCATTGTTCTTCGCTGTAGCCACTTCTAGAATCTGCGGACTCTCTCCAGGTGCATCCCCAGGCCGCGAATTGGGGACATTGAGGCCTCTACAACCACACAATTCGAGGATCCATCACCTGTTGTTGTGCGAAGGAACGAAGCGGGTGGATAGTCCCACCTAGTTGCTGAAGTGCCCACAGGGGATAAATTATTTTATGCTATCGGGTATTCACCTCCTAGCACAGGGGGAGGTCCCTCTCACTCGCTTACACTGACCCACCTTCGCCTCACTCCTCTCTCATCACCACACCGGGTGAGCTTGGACCCTACGCGGATCCTCCAATTACCTGATAACCCGATGTGCATGGCCTTGGGAGGGCGTGAAAGAGGTTGACCCAGAGTGAGAAAGAGAGAGCGCGGGTTAAGGGGGGTTTTGCTCTCTGCAACACTTAGCTGAATTTGAAGGGTGTGTAGCCCTTGTGCATGAAGAGAAAAGAAGGCTTGTGTGTACTATGAAAGTAGAAGGAAAGAAGGAAGGAGAAGGACTTGAGAAGAAAGAAAAGTAAGGTAGAAGCCAAAGAAGAAGAAAGAGAAGACTAGAGAAGGAAGGCTCTATGTAGAAGAAGAGAGAAGAAAAGAACTTGAGAGAAGAAGAAGTAGACCTGAAAGAAGAAAAAGAAAGAGAAGAAAAGAAAGATGTCAAGGAAGAAGAGAAGAATAAAATGGGAAAGTACTGTAGCAAACGTTGATATATTTAAGTACCTAAGTTTGAACGATTGAAGTCACTGTTGTCAATGAATATATGCTTAAATTGAATAATTGGTGATCTAAATCACCATTGTTTTTACTTTGAGATTCTTTTTGCCTTCTAAGATTCTTGATATACTCATGTGTTACATTGATTATTAGTTTTTGAGTAATTGATTGTGCTCATTTACATCATATATTGAGATTAGCATGTGAATTTCTATTTGCTCCTAGCAAACGACCTCGGACTTCATTTCTGATATTCGAGTATAAATTTTATCTGTTGTTTGAGCTATTTTTGAGGATTTATTAATACAATGAACGCATATTTCTAAAACCTCGATCTAGCCCTGTCAACAACACCATAACGAATATTGTAAAGGGACATTCGGGATAAATTCAAGAAAATAATGGACCACATTTTGAACCATATGGAGATGATATGGATACAACTAAACCACGGTTCAACCTGGGATGATCTCTTAGCAGAACACATGGAATTGGTGAAATTACACAACAATGATTGTCTGCAATATTGGTCAAATCCTTCAGTTCCGGAGGAACTCCAGAGTTTTTTGGAAAAATAGGGAGAATTGCTGAATAATTTGTATAGATCCATCGATCAAAAATGCCCGTCAGAAGTTAAGATGACATCTTGGAGTAATTCCAGTAATCCATATAATTTCCCAAATCCCAGGTTTGATGATCAAGCTTGTTATGGATCCCCAACCCAAATGGAATCTGATTCAAATTATGAACAAATTGACATTCTTGATCTTGAGATAGGTTGGGAGGATCCGATTATAGGTGTTCACAATTTTGAGCCAGCCTTAGAAAATCAAGAGCTTGGTTCACCAAGCTTAGATTTCCCAGACACCTATGATAATAAGATTGAGTCAGAACCTCTCGAGGGTGTAAATTCCATCCATTATTCTGATAAGGTGATGCTCGAGAGCTATTCTGACATCCTTATAAAGCCCAACCTAGATTCTTGTGATCCAATCCACACCCTTAACATAGAATTTAGATTCAAGCCTATTTGGGATGATCATGAGGCCTAATGTGATGAAATTCATATTTTGAATTTGGATTATGATTCTGGGCTTGTATTTGATGAGTGCACCTCTCTAACCTCCTCAGAGATATAGATTGATTTTTCGGAAGTCACGCCAATCTATGATACAGAAATCGAGGAGTTGGAAGAGTTAGGAATTGATTGGGTCTATCCCTCGAGCAAAGAACCCGAGCCTATGCCTAATAAGGACATCTTTTTGAGCTCGGAATCTAAAAATAGGTTAGATCCAAGTTAGGTTATTGCTTCTCCACATCTTTATTTACTCAGTGGTGGAACCTTTGATCTCGAATTAGATTCAGAGCACGATTCTCGCAAGTTCTCTGACGATTTCAAATCTTACCCTGATTTCGAAGAATTATTGTTTCCTGACAAATCCAAACCAATTTACGACCTCAGCGACTACAACCCATCCTTTGATTCTGACACTGAGGTCAATGATTTGAAAGAAACCACCTCTTCCACAGCATATACAAAGCCTTCCAAAACCCGTTTCCAACCCCGACCCGCAACCGGACTCAATTTCTACTCTGATTCTTCTCTTGATGAGCCGGTTGCATATGATTCTCCTCCACATTTCAATCGAGTTTCAGACTTCGATCAGACTGATAATCATGCCTCATCCTTCTCTGATCACTCTCGTAGGGTTCCTACATCCTCCACCGACCCTTTTTCATTTGAGGATCCCTACTCTTACCTGGCTGATCCGATTTAGCCAAACCCTAGCTTTTCACTTCCACATCTATTTGAGTCATAGAATACTTGGTGGGCTCCACATCTATTGATTCACATCTATCAACCCACCAGATTGATTGGATTTGGGCTGCATCATCAGCCTGTGGATTCGAACAATCACCTGGTTGGAGCAACCAGGCTATTGATCAAGGTGCTTGTTCCACAAAATTCATCTGATTTGACTACTCCTTCTCCATACCATTTTCTGCTCGGCTGAAGGCATTGAATTTAGCGCTTAATGGGAGGCAACCTGTCATTCTAAAAAATCTGAGATCCTTCTGATTATCCTTTTGTACTTCAGGTCTATTGCACTTCGAGTTTAGTTTTAAAATAGTTGACTCCACCTTTGGTACTCGTACCAGAGCTTGAAATCGTCTGCAACAGTCATCCCGATACGTTCGCCCACCCTATCATCTTGTTCTAATTTCTGAACCCAAATTGATTTCATACCCTTTGATTTACATGAGGACATTGCACAACTTAGGCATGGGGGGGTGTTAAAGTGCAAACACATAAAATTTCAAAGTTCTGAAGGGTTCTCACAAAAAAAAACATATTAAAAAAAACCAAAAAATAAAATAGAAAATTGAAAAAGAATAAAAAATTGGAGAAAGGGGAGGAAATTTTGAAATAATTAATTACATATCATTCTTGAGGATGAAGAGAGAAGGTGATTTAAAATGTCAAAAAGGAGCAACAATTTGAAATAAAAAGAGCTAGTCATTAGTAAAAGATTATGGAATCTACTTAGTTCTAGACCAAATCAAAGAAAAAAATGAAAATCAAAAGTGCTACAGAAACACAGAGATTAGTATGAGTGCTGATCTTAGGCCTCTTAGGCTGTGTTTAGGCTTAAAAGTTCAAGTATCCGTTAAATTCCAGATAATCCTCAAGAGGTTGAGGAAAATGCATAGCTTAAATATTAGGTCTAAGGATTAGGGATTATTTGGCCTCATTAATTGACCTCTAGTTTGTGGGACTCGGTAACCTAAGCACCCTAATCCACACACAGTCTGGTTTAGTACGCTTAATTATCAAAATCATGCAAAGCATTAATTCTGTTTTGAAAAGCCACCTGATTAGAAGTGGCTTATCAACACAAGTTGATTTGGATGAGTTTCCAATGCAGAGAGGCAGGAAATTCCCCTCAAAGATGCACAATAACATACCGTCTCCTCGGTGCTTGTCTCCTAGGATATCTAAATATCCTACTAGGGGCATGTAAGCACTTTGTGCTGATTCAGGTGTCATGGGCGGGATTATCCCAAAATGTCGATTGCTAGGGCCTGAATTTAGTTATAGAACGCCATAGGCGACACTATCTCGAAGTGTCGAAAGCCAGAGTTCTGGGGGTCGCAATGGGTAGTGCTATCTCAAAGCAATGAAAGCCAGGGACCCTGCGAGGATTGATGGTGGGAGCTAGAAATCCGATACAGACTATGTTGTACAGCCAATCCAAAGCTAGAAATAAAGAAGAAAACGAGAGAGAAAACTCTCCAAAAAATGCAAGAATTCATTTATCTCTCTCTTACAAAAATGCACTACAAACTGAACCTAGACTAAGCATGTTTTAAGCATGGGTGCTTTAACCACGGAGTTCAACAAACCTTAGGTTAGTTCCTGTGGGCCTTAGAAACCTTCGCGGCAGATTGAGGCTAAAGCTGTCAAGTCTAGATCTTGGTTGGTACTTGAGTACCTTTAGGCCCATTATTAGCATTCTAACCTAATCTCTAGAGAGAAAGCACACAACAGAGTTCTGAGCATAAAAAGTCATGGTCTAGAATTTGAGATAATTCCATGACATTTTGCTATGGGACTAGCAAAAGTTAGGCATGGCAATATGATGATAACGTCATCATCAGCCATATCTAGCTTTAATTAGTCACAATCAAGGAATAAATGCTCCTACATAACCGCTAGAAGAGCCTTAATTCATTGCAAATCCATTATGAGAGAATAACAAGAAAATAGGGGTAAAACTGTAGTTTTAACAGCATATCTCAATTGCAGAACAATCACATGATTTCTCAGGGGTTAATTAAAGGTTAAATGGTCTTAAATATTTAATAAGTGGGTTCGTGCAGACAAAAATGGGTTTTCGCGCGTTTCGCGAATTAAATGACATCTGAAACCCTAAAAACAGACTCGCTTAATTAACTGAGGTTCTAGTCAGGATAAAATTCACATGAGAATATAAAAATATTCTTTAGGGTTTGGTATGCTTGATTTGACCATCAGAACATGTTGTGACCTAAAATAGAGTCTCAGACAGATAATTACCCTAATCTGGGTTTCTCTACAATTTATCCAGTCAAACTTGGTCAAAACCTAAATCCAACTTCACCATAAATTCTCTTGGGTCCAAATTAGGTTGGTACCAAAATTTGGGCACAATCAGAGATCATCTTGACCTAATTTGCAGTTATGTCCTGTTTGACTCTTTTATCTTACACACATGCTCCTAACTTTCAAGATCATTACAAATAGGCCCCTATCTTTGTCGTTACTCTTTGCAAATAGGTCGCTCCACCATTATTGTATTCTGGTAGATACACGGCTACTGTTGAGTTTTCGTAGTTTAGGACCTTAGTTTAAATTTTCTATTGTTAATAAACGACTTAGGCCTAAGCGATCGAGTCCTGATTTTATTTTTATATATAGCATGTGGTTTAATTTTGCTAGGGACTAGCAAAATTAAACCACATGCTATGTATAGCAAAAGATAGGCATGAGGGTATGATGTAGATAGATTCATTTAGGGTAAAATGACTATTTATGCCTACTCTTAGGCTTAGATTTGCATTCCATATTATAAATATTTCATAGCATGCATCATTTTGCATTTAGAGTAGTTGTGTATATTTTAGGTTAATTGTGTCCTTTTTGTGGTCAAGAGACAAGGAGATTTATTTCAGAGCCTCGGATTGACAATCCGATCGTACGGATCTGATCAGAACGACGATTGGAGTCCAACGCCTCCGAAATCGCCTTGATCGGAGCTCTGTAGCACCATATGCAGTCTGAGGAAGATCAATAGCCAAGGGACTAGGTGATGTAATTCGAAGCTTCAAACGACAAATCCGACCGCGTGGATGGATTTGGGTCGACGATTACAGCCCAACGGCACGAAAATCGACTCAATTCGACCTCTGTAGCAGCCCCTATAACAGAAAGAAGTTGGATGGCCCAGGTCGTGCCACTTGGTGCAACCCAGGCCGCCCATGCACATGCACACGCACAACAGTGCAGGTCCGCACGCATGCGCAAGCGCAGCGCAGTGCGTAAGGCAGCGCTAGCACGCGAGCGCACGTGCGACAAGGGGCGCGTGATGTGCGTGCCAACGGAGGCGAGGGTGGGCGCAGGATCTTTAGTGATGTTTGCAGAGGATCTTCAGCAACGTTTATGACCATCACTAATGTCATGTATATGAATTTGATTCTTTCCTCCACTATAAAAGGACCCCTACCCCTCCCATTCTTCATCTCTTCCTTTCTTCCTCTCATCACCTCCAAGGCTCTAGAAAGAGCTTGTCCTAAGATGGGGATGCTCCTCTAGAGTAGTAAAGAAAATAGTTTTCCTACCTCTCATCCCCATTCATGGAGCATCACGTGGCCGTCCTCTCATCGCCCTTCAGGAAGAAGATCCTCGGCACGACGCCATCTTGCCCCATCCTCCATCCTCCGACTACGTCCTCCTTCATCCTGCTCTTCACCACCTTCCTCTAGGCGACGCCAGAGTGAGTCGTCCTCCAAGCATTCATCGAGGGGGATTCTCTCACCTCTTTCTATCTTTATTGCTTTCGTAGTGTAATCTTTCTCGCTTTCCTAGTTGTAGCAAACGTTTAATTTAGGAATATATGTGATTCTCTCTCTCACTCTCTTATATTTTGCAAGTAGATTAGTTAGATAAGAAATTGTCGATTTGATCTCTTGCTTTCTAAAAAATTCCAAAAAAAATTATAAAAGATAAAACGACAAAAAAAGAAATAAAAAGCAAAATGCGGATTTTATAAAACCAATTGTTTGCCTCCCCATGTTCGACTCAAGACTCACTTTTTGAGTTTCGGTTATAAATTTTATTTGATCGACGGATTTTCTCGTGAATTGAACTACGACGACGGGTTTTCCAAAATCCGAACCTTTCCGCATGCGAATCCGACGTAATCATTTTGGCGCCATTGCTGGGGAGGCAACGCTCTTTGGTTTTTCTCGCGTTTTACTGCATTACTTACATATTTTTCTAACCTATCTTTCTTCTTCGATTTATTGTCTTGCAGGAACTCGATAGAGGAGCCAAAGGTGGTAGATTGGAGTAAAGTGCCAGTCGAGACATTTGTAAGTTTATCCCCCACCACCCTTACCCTAGTTTTCATTTCGCTACACTAGTAACTCAAACTCAAATCAACCTAGGTGCTTTTATAAACCCTAGGATAGATCTGATTGTTTGATTGTCACTTCGCCTCACCTCACCCACCCTCATATATTATATAAAAAAAATACTCTTCTCTTGTGGGATTTACTGAAAGTGACACACATTAAACACCCACAACTTTCGACTTAAGGTGCACCATTCCACTTTGATTCTACCATATAACTGGGATCTAACCTGTGGACTTGGTACACTTCAACTCAATACACATAAGTGAGTAGAAATCTGAATATGTTAAACATCTATGTGCCTTAACTAAGCGGTGCAATAGGCCAATTGATTGAGCTATTTGGGCCGCACCACTGAAGATAAAAGTCATTCATCAGCAGCTTGCCACTTAGGGTTAATCTTTAGAGCTGAACCAGACACTCCACATTATTTTTTGATTTCTAAAGGAATATATCATTACTAGTGCTTTCAAAACTTGGAGTGTTCTCTTGAACTTGATTGAATACACCTAATATTAAACCCTAAAAGCTACTAAACAAGGTTAAACCCTAAAAGACACATCATCAAATAACCTTGTTTGCAAACCCTGGTTGTGCACGCACACACATTTGAATTGATCATTAATGGCACAACCCATCTAAAGGACCCATCACATTCCAAGAGCACAATCATCCCAAGCCTAATTAAAACTGAGTAGACGTTGGCCTTAAGGATTGATTTGCTCTTTGGGGCTCAAACTGAGATTTTTTTCGATTAATTTGCTTCTGCTGGTCCATCTGATGTCTAGCTAGGGGAGTAGCATCGAACGACCATGGCTGGGGGTACACTAGGAACCAGAGGCTCAAGCCAAAGGAAGAACCTTCTCCCCAGCCCCTCCTAACTGGTTGGATAGACCGGATAAAAGTAGACCAAATCGGTTATAATCTCAAGACGGGTCCTGGGAGTTTGTAGGTCTTTAGGCTAACCCACCTAAGGACAGGGTTGATTGGTTGTACTGCAGGGCTCCTTTCTCTCTTCTAATTTCCCTCCTATTCTACCATGTATCGTTCCACATCTGACACGCATTTTCCATCCTACCCTCCTACCAACACTTATCCCCAAGATGATTACTATCCCGAATTGAATGATGACTACCCATCCACTAGTCAGGATAACTTTGATTGGGGATACGATACTTGACCTCAGTGTCCAGGGCCTAACCCTGGACAACAAAACTATGACTGTTATCCTTCCCACACCTACAATGATTATAGATCTCCATCCTTTGATGACCAAACCAACCCGATCTATAATCAGGATGGATATGATGATTATAACACCTACCCTCCCCAGTATTCCATTGAATATAGGTTACCACCATTCTTTGAACAACCTAGAATGACCTACTATTAGGGAGGGACCTGAGATCCTCGATATCTTGACTCCCCAAGATTTAACCCAAACCCACCCAAACCTGAATCGAACCATTCGGTTCAGGTGAACCAGGTCCAAGACAAGGTGTTGGCTAACTTAAGGAACACTATCCAATCTTTAGAAGCTCAGCCAATACCATGCACTGAAGCATTGGAGCCTATGATCAAAATGATTGATGAACTTAATAGTTCTCTATTGGATTTGCTCCAAAATGTTAGGGATAAGGGCCTGGGTGAGTTTCTACTTGGGAAATTGTCGAGGTTGAGGATGAAATTAGTGGTTGCCTTAGTCCAATCTTGGGATGATTCTCGGGATGAATCCCCTTCAGGAGAGCCAATGTTTGAACCCGCTCAGGCACCTGTCGGGGGGGATACATGTTCTGAGACCAAAGTTGACCAGGTTGGTCTAGAGCAACCTATTCAGGATGAACCGATTGCTTTACCCGAGATCCCTGAGCCAGGGAATGAAGAAAAATATGTCTCCTTGGATCATGAAATGACATATGATTTTGAGACATATATAAATGCAGATCAAGAATTCTTTGACTCTGAGGGTGAAGAATCTCTTAGTGAAGTCTCACTTGAGCATAAGGAAGATGATTTAAGTGAGACAAACAGGCTCAAGGAGCATGACAAACCATTTGATAGCCTGTTCATTGAAGATTTGGATTCTGTTGGGGCTAACTTGGAGGATTCGAATCCTCATTCATTGGAAGATTCAATCAGTAGCCCCACTCCTCAACTGCACCCCGAAGGGATTGACTTTGATTTGGAAATCATTGTACCCAAGTCAATCCTGATTCAGCCACAAATGTTGGACTTGGGTACTTTAGATGGGGTGTACAATGATTTGGAGGTCTTGGAAATATTGATTTTAGAAGATAGGAATTTGGCGATGAAAATTTGGAAGGCTAACTTAGAGGGAAACATAATTTTGGATCTAAGGGTTCCTATTGACCTAAAATCACCAACTTTTTACCAAAACCCTTATGATATCTTTGAGATGAAACCCAAGCATAGAATCATTGATTATCTTTTCGAGTTGAAATCAAAAAGGACATTCGAACCTATTGAACCATCTCTACCCATTGTCCGACACTTTGATCTTGGGTTGCATGCTACAAAACTGCAGGCCCGGCCTCGCAAGCACAATAATCTTAGGTTCTGGGTGATTTTCATCCAGAACCTTAGAACTACTCAACCATGGGGCATGGGTTTGGACCATAATCTGGTCCACATCTGTGGACATCTTCTGCTGTCGGGTCTGAGGATTAATCTTTTGATTTGGATTATGACTCGCACTTGTGAATTCTCCATTTCTTCCTTGTATGTATTTTATGCCTAGCTAAAGGCATTAAATTTTGCACGTGTGTATATTCCATGTTCTTTGTGGAGCTGACCGGATTATCATGAAATTCAGGTGATATTCTGTTATTTTTCCCTTTTCATGTCTCTATTTCTACAATGAGGACATTGCATCATTTAGGCATGGGGGGGTGGATATTTAATCCTGAAATTATTTTGTTAGCTCTATAGAATTCTTTTATTTTCTTAAAAAAAATTGAAAATTCAAAAAGAGAAAAAAAAGAAAAAAATTGAATTAGGAGAAGAGAACTTAGGCTTTTGAAAGTTATTAACTTTAGGAAACGATTCGATATGACCTGAACACTTAGACTCTTTAAGTCTTCGGGCTTAATTATCCTGAGTGTCCACTCGAATGTGGACTTAGTCTCGAGTCCTTGACAAGTAATTCTATTTTAAATTGGTCAATATATTGGGGTGATAAGTATACGACTTATCAACCCGCCCTCTGATTTGAGGGGACTTTAAGCCTAAGCATTTACACACTGTTTTCACTAACTCACTTTTCGACAGTTTCTTCGAAAATTGGGTAGCTAATGAACTATCTAGGGTGGTATGGCTGGCAAGTTGTCATGGGTAACAGCCCATTGGCTGGTTGTCTAGAGCCCAGCCATAAGACTATTTTCTTCATACTTCCTTTAGGTAAATCTTAGATCAGGGAAGCCACTAACTTAGGAAAAATAAAAAAAATAAAAAAATAGACAAAGGAGAAAATAAAAAAATAAACAAATAAAATTACACTTCATCGCATGAGTATGGTTGGCAAGTTGCAGTGGGTAACAGCCTATTGGCCGGTTGTGCAGAGCCCAGCTCACAAAAATGCATAATAATTCCCAAAACACTTAGGGAAGAAGTAGGAAAGTAGAATAAATCAGGGAGATATACACTGGGTTCGCCCTTGTGTTGACCCCATAAAAAAAAGAAGTAGGGAGAAAGCTACCGTTCGAAAAGATAAACCTTTAGGCAAAGTCACCTAGGGTCATAGAAACCCGAAGTCCATTTTAATGGCCGCCTAGTGAGTCTTTCACTCTTTTAACTAGATGCTTAGCACTTAGAGTCCTTTTCGAGTCTTGGGCGGGTCGAGTAGCCGTAAAAAGTTATCCCAAAACTCTCAAACTCCAAAAGTCTAAAAAAATTAGAAAAGAAGAAAAAAAAATATTTATCTTCTCTTTTTAAATAAGGTGAGGACTTGGGCGGTCGACATCCTGGTAGACACCCGAGTACTGTTGAGTTTTTGTAGTTTAGGACCTTAGTTGAAATTTTCTATTGTTAATAAATGACTTAGGCCTAAGCGATCGAGTCCTAATTCTGTTTTTATATATATAGCATGTTGTTTAATTTTGCTAGGGACTGGCAAAAGATAAGCATGGGGGCATGATGTAGACACATCCATTTAGGTTAAAATGCCTATTTATGCATGTTCCTAGGCTTAGATTTGCATTCGATATTATAAGTATTTCATAGCATGCATCATTCCGCATTTAGAGTAGTTGTGTATATTTTAGATTAATTGCATCCTTTTTACGGTCAGGAGAGAAGGAGATTTATTTCAGAGCCTTGAATTGACGATCTGATCAGGACGACGATCGAAGTCCAACGCCTCCAAAAATCGCCTTGATCGGAGTCTCGTAGCACCATATGCAATATGAAGAAGATCAACAGTCAAGGGACTAGGTGACATAATTCAAAGCTTCAAACGAAAAATCTGACCACGTGGATGGATTCAGGTGGATGATTGCAGCCCAACGGCGTGCAAATTGACTCAATCTGACCTCTATAGTAGCCCCTACAACAGAAAGAAGATAGACGACCCAGGTTGCACCACATGGCGCAACCCAGGCTGCCCATGTGCACTCACGCGCCACCGCATGTGCACAGCAGTGCGAGTGCACGTGCGCGCAGAGGCACGCATGCGTAAGCGCAACATAGCATGCAAGGTAGCGCCAGCGCAGCACCAGCATGCGAGCGCACGTGCGACAAGGGGCACGTGATGTGAGCACCAGTGGGGGCGAGGGTGTGACGTTTGTGGCGGATCTTTAGTGACTTTTTTGATCATCACTAAATGTCCTTTATATGAATTTGATTCTTTCCTCCATTATAAGACCCCTACCCCTTCCATTCTTCTTCATCTCTTCCTTTCTTCCTCTCACCACCTCGAAGGCTTTAGAGAGAGCTTGTCCCAAGTCTAGGATGCTCCTCTAGAGTAGAAGAGAAAATAGTTTTCCCACCTCTCATCCCCATTTGTGGAGTATCTCGTGGACGTCCTCTCACTGCCCTTTGGGAAGAAGATCCTCGCCACGATGTCGTCCTGCTCCACCCTCCATCCTCTAGCTACATCCTCCTTCGTCTCGCTCCTCACCGCCTTCCTCCAGGAGATGTTAGAGCGACTCATCCTCTAAGTGACCATCGAGGGGGATTCTCTCATCTCTTTCTATCTTTATTGCTTTCGTAGTGTAATCTTTCCCACTTTCCTGGCTGTAGCAAACGTTTGATTCAGAAATATATGTGATTCTCTCTCTCACTCTCTTATATTTTGCAAGTAGATTAGTTAGATAAGCAATTGTCGATCTGTTCTCTTGCTTTCTAAAAAATTACAAAAAAATTATAAAAGATAAAAACAACAAAAAAAGAAATAAAAAGTGAAATGCGGATTTCATAAAACCAAATGTTCACCTCCTTGTGTTCAACCCGGGGCTCACTTTTCGAGTTTCGGTTATAAATTTTATCTGATCGACAGATTTTCTCGTGAATCGAACTATGACGACGGGTTTTCCAAAATCCAAACCTTTCTGCGTGTGAATTCGACGTAATCACATATGCTGATTACTCTGAAGTCCCTTAGACCTGCGAGGATCTCCACACCATCAAGAATGATCCATTCTCCAACACATATAACCTTAGATGGTGCAATCATCCAACTTTGCATGGTCAGGAAATAATCAAAACTCAAGACCTCAATTCCAACCCCGACCACAAGTTCCGCGACCATATCAACCCACTCAGCCTAGGCCCAATCCGAATTACCAATCCAGGCCTTCCAGGGAAGATCAGATGAACTTGATTTTGCAAGCCTTGGCTGACATCCAGAAGATCAATGTGTCTATGCAGAAACAAGACAAAGAAGAGATCACAGAGGTCCAAAATCAACTTGCACAGATGGCTGGGACTCGCTAGCTTGGTGCACTCCCTTCCCAACCTCTACCAAATTCGAATAACATACTGAACCAGAGGCGTGTTATGAACTCGAATTAGGGCCAATCTCACTATGTTTATCAGGCTTGTTTTGCTCCATCACCTGACGGAATGGAGGCTTCCACATCGTATTCGGGATATCAACAGTAACCACCACTTCTGCCGACTCCAAACCAAAACCAAGATGGCCTAAATGTTGTTACTACACGTAGTGGCAAATCGACTTAGGATCCACCTTATCCTAGACACTCTAGCCCTGGTAGTTTAGAGCTTAACCCTAGGATGGTCATCCAGGACACACCTATCCCAGATCTAAAGCTTGAACCAATCCTAGAGGAACCTATAGAGGTTCCATTTCCTGAGGCTTCACCAAAGGAAAGAGGAAACCTAACCTGTGGCACTTGAGGAAGACTTGGTCAAGCTCTTTGAGCAAGTCCAAATAAACATCCCCTTGGTGGATGTGATTCACTATGTACCAACTTACGTGTGATTTCTGAAGGACTTATGTACACCAAAGCGTAAGCTGTGAAACAAAGATGGGAGTCCGATTGTATTGTCTGAGTAAGCCAGCTCTATGATCCTGAGCAAACTCCCGCTGAAAGTGAAAGATCTTAGCACCCCTTTGATCTCCTGTAATATCGGTGACCTCAAATTTGATTAAGCTTTATTGGATTTAGGAGCCTCCATAACCTGATCCCTACATCCCTACTAGATCATTTCGAGGAAACAGAGCTTAAATCGACTGAGGTGACTCTACAGCTAGTTGACAGATGAATTAAGTCACCAAGAGGAGTTCTCGAGGATGTTCTAGTTAGGATACGAGATTTCTACTTCCTAGTGGACTTCATTGTTTTAGATATGGATACTCCTGAAAATATGAGAGACACATCGATCATTTTAGGGAGACCATTCCTAGCCACAGCTAGTGCAAACATCAATTACTAAGACGGCCAGATCGAGTTGAAATTTGAGAACAAGACATTGAGGATTGATACCTTTAATGCCGAGAAAGGAATAACTTGTGGGGCAATCGAACAAGTTTGCGACATCAGTTCTTTGGTTGAGGACTCGATTACAGAGGAAAACCTGATTCTCCCAGAGCCTCAACCACAAGAAGATCTTGACCCACAGATAGAGAAGCCTGAGGCTGATCTAGACCTACCCATAGCTTCCACCCTATCTTCTAAGGCCCATCTCGAACCCCCACCTGCTGCTTATAACTTGGTACTTGAATTGAAGCCCCTCTTGGATCATCTGAAGTATGTCTTTTGGGGTTTCAATCAAATGTTTCCTGTGATTATCAATTCCTGACTGTCTCCTGATCAAGAAACAAAGCTGATTTCTGTCCTCCAGCAGCATTGAAGAACCATTGGATGGATTGTTGATGACCTGACTGGAATAAGCCCCTCGTATTGCACACATTGTATCTACACCGAAGGGAGCTCATGACCATCTCGAGAAATGCAGAGATGACTAAATTTGAATTTTCAAGAGGTCATGATAAAGGAGATTATTAAGTGACTCGACGCTAGAATCATCTACCCGATCTTTGATAGTTGCTGGGTGAGCCCCATCCAAGTTGTACCTAGGAAGGCAGGGCTTACCATGATTACGATTGAATCTAGAGAAACCATCTTGACTTGAATTGAGAACGCATGGAGAGTCTGCATAGACTATCAAAAATTGAATGCCTTCATGAAGAAAGATCATTTCCCGCTCTTGTTTATTGATCAGATTCTCTAGAAACTGGCGGGAAATTGAATTTTCTATTTCTTGGATGGGTACTTCAGATATAATCAGGTGGAAATCCATCTCGAAGATCAAGAAGAAACAACCTTTACCTGCCCTTACAGTACGCATGTGTTTTGCAGGATGCCATTTAATCCCCTTTGCAATGCACCAGCCACCTTTCAATGGTGCATGCTAGCCATATTCTCTGATATGGTAGGTAAATACCTTGAAGTCTTCATGGACAACTTCTCGATTTTTGGTGAATCTTTCGATGATTGCCTCCTGCACTTGGTCCATATCCTTCGAAGATGCATCGAAGTGAACCTGGTTCTTTCCTGGGAAAAGAGCCACTTCATGGTTCCTGAGGGCATCATGCTTGGACACCTTATTTTTGAGAGAGGTATCCAAGTTTACCGAGCTAAGGTGAATCTGATTTCCAAATTACCTGTGCCTTCCTCGGTCAAGGACATCAGTTCATTTTTGGGGCCTTTCGGATTCTATCAACGATTCATATCTGATTTTTCCAAGATCGCGTGCCCCTTAACGAATCTTCTATCAAAGGATGCACCTTTCGAGATGATAGGTGAGTGCATTCACGCATTCAAAATCCTGTGTGATCGAGTTACTCAAGCACCAATCCTATAATCCTATGACTGATCTCAACCCTTCGAGATCATGTGTGATTGCGCAGCAATCATAGGTCTTAAATGACCTAAATTAAGTTAGAACCTAGCTTAACTTAGTGTAATCCATGCATTCATGAGCATACTTTGCATCTCTATTGCTTTATGTTAGCTATGCGTAGAATAATGTTATAATGTGCTGATTAAGTGCATTATATGGTTTGTAGGTAATAAGAAGATCTGAAGCTGGATCTGAAGAATAAAGAGAAGCTAGTGCTGCAGCAGAGCTAGAGCAGAAGACTTAGGAATAAAGTAGAAAAATAATTATGATGAACTTAGGACCAATCCTAGCCCTAGGATAGCCCTAGAGACCATCCTAAGCCTTAACCACTCTTAGATTAGGTCACCTTAGCCTAGGATACCTCAAAACCCTAGTTCTAACCTTTATCTGGACATCCAAATAAGTTATTGGATGTCCAGAACCCTTAGACACAATCTGTAGACCTAGAACCCAAGCCTGCAGTGTTATTAGACGTCCAGAAAAGTTGTCAGACGTCCAATTTCTGCAGAATTCCAAGACAGAACCTTGAACCACCTCGACCTTTGATTGGACGTCCAAACAAGAAGTCTAGATTTCTAATTTTTGAATATAAGTTGTCTGACACTTAGATTGGGTGTTTGATACCTGTTTTGGAAATCAAGCTTGGATCTTGATTTCCTAGGTCCCCCTAAACCCAATTCCAAACCCTAGGGAACCTAAATTAAGGTACCCTAAGCCTAGTACACTACCCATAGACCCTCTTAAGAACCTAATTAGGTTCTCACTAAGTCCAATTGACTTGGATCATAGTCAATTACAATTGCCTAGTCAATTGGATTCATAAAGTCCAATTGAGCTTAGATCTCAACCAACACAAGTCTGCTTGGATTTAGTGAGAGTCCAATTGACTCATGCCTGACCTAATTGGGTATCTTCTCTTCCAATTAGGCTTACACTCACCCAATTAAACTTATGACAAGTTTAATTACATAGTCACTTTAGTAATTAGGGTTTGCAACCCTAATTCTAAGACCTACCCTAACCTAAACCTATAGGACTCAACCTAGACCACCTAGCCACACACACACACACATGTTCACGCACACACAACACATCCACGCACCCACTTGGCTGCCACCTAGAGTTTTCTAAACTCTTCTCCAAGTGGCGCCACCTTGGTTGCTAAAAATAGCAACCAAGGGAGAGTCTTCTCTTAGATCCATGATTTTTGGATCTAAAAACCACCTCTCCCTCTCTCTCTTGGATGGCCACCTTAGAGACTCTCTAGAGAATTCTATAATTCTCTAAAGAGCCCTCCCTTGGTCTATAAAAAGACCCCATGGGTGGCCACATGCACCCAATTCCGGAGAATCTAGTTTTGGCTTCACTTCCACCCTCCATTAGCATAGCTCTCCACCTCCATTCCACCTCCACTCCATGAGTTCCATCACCATGGCCACATCACCTCCATGCCAAGACTAGAGCCTACTCTCTCCCCCTCTCCAAGGGTTGGCCTAAGCACCATTGGCCGCCCCTCCTTCTTCTCCCTACCACCTCAAGACCAAAAGGCCATTGGAGACCACCTCCAATGACCTTCTTCCTGCTAGATAGATAAGTAGATCATAGTAGTTCTTTATAGCTTTTTCTCTGCATTATTTTCTACTTTAGTAGTGTAGTTATCTTCCTTCTGATGCATGCACAATCTTTTATAGATCCACGCATGCACTCAGTTTTTGTTAGCTAGTTTTGCTTTAATCATTCCTGTATAAGCTTTCATCTAGACCCACTTTGTAATAACTCCTTCCGATGGAATGAAAATCACCTAAGCTTTCTATACACATATATGTTTGTTGTGGAATCACCATGAGCTTCCTTGTAAAATCTTTCTTATGATAATAAGTTGCTTGCTATAACTTATATTTTTCTTGCAACAAGCATGTCGACACATGAAGATGTTAATGACCTAAGGATCAATGCTTTTTCGGTAAATAGCCATCGCACAACTAGGATCGTGTGCACTGATACTCACACTTTCACTTTTGTCATCTACCTGACGCACACACACGTCATTAGGGTTAATAATGCGACTAGCAACACATTTGGCAACACATTTATTCGTAGGTTGGAAACCGGTGTGCATTTCTAAGCAAGTAGCAAAAAGATCGAATCAATTTTGCTTTTCTAAATGCCTCCCTGAGATTGACCAAGACTCACCATCTCGTAATTAAAATGTTTTGTTGAGTCATATTTTGCGCTATACTACGACGCTGTTTTAATCAAATACACAACTTGCAAATTCCCAACAATGTGCGATGTGTCTGACTACGTGGTAGGAGCGGTGCTGAACAAAAAATCGATGGGAAACCAGTGGTAATATATTACGCTAGCAAGACACTGAATGAGGCTCAACGTAATTACACGATTACGGAGAAAGAGCTGTTGGCTGTAGTATTTGGTATGGAGAAATTCAAATCATACCTCTTGGGATCCCATGTCATAATTTACTCGAATCACACTGTGGTGAGGCACTTACTTATGAAGAAGGACATGTAATCTGCTGGATCTTGCTGTTGCAAGAATTTGATCTTGAAATTCGTGACAAGGCAAGAAAGCAGAATGTGGTAGCTGACCATTTGTCCCACCTTCCGTCTTTGATCATTGACCCATCTGGACCTATCACCGAGCATTTTTCGGATGAGTGTCTCTTGGCCATTAATGGACTTCCCTGGTTCGCTGATATGATGAATTACTTGGTTACAGGGAAAGTTCTGCCTGATTGGGTGACCTCCCAGCTGGACAAGCTAATTTCCGATGGCAAGTACTATATTTGGGAAGATCCATATCTTTTCCACATTGGTAATGACTAAGTGATTCGTAGATGCATTCCCGACAACGAGGTTAATGATGTCATCTCATTTTGCCATGACTAGGTCTGCGGTGGCCATTACTTTGGGCATAAAATCACAGCGAAGATCCTCTAGTGTGAGTTCCTTTGGCCCATAATGTTCAAAGACGCACAATCCTATTATAGGGCATGTGGCCATTGCCAGACCCTTAGTAACATGGGCTCGCACGATATGATGCCTTTGAATCTGATTATCATGTGTGAAATCTTTGACATTTGGGGAATTGATTTCATGGGACCCTTTCTAGGATCTAACGGCTTCGAGTACATCTTACTTGTTGTTGACTATGTCTCGAAATGGATCAAAGTCGTCCCCATCAGAACAAATGATCATAAAGTTGTTATCTGGTTCATTCAGGAGAACATCTTTTCTAGATTTGGGGTTCCTATGGCCATCATTAGTGATGGCGGGTTTCATTTCGCGAATGTGGACTTCCAGTCCTTGATGAAAAAGTATGGTGTGTTGCATCAGATCTCGACTCCTTATCACCCCCAAACCAATGGATTGGCTAAGTTATCCAATCGAGAGATCGAGAAAATCCGTAACGTCACTGTTCGGCTTGATAGGAATGATTGGTCCACCCAACTTCCGGAAGACTGCCCATAAGATCCAATTAGGAATGTCTCCCTTTGGACTCATGTACGAGAAGGCATGTCACCTCCTTGTAGAAATGGAGCACAAAGCCTACTGGGCAGTACGAAAGTGCAATCTAGATCTCATGAAAGCCAGAATCCGCCGCCGGTTGCAAATGAGCGAGATCGAGGAGTTACGCAATGATGCATACGAGAACTCACGTTTCTACAAAGAGCGGGTCAAAGCCTTCCATGATAGACACATATCGTGAAAATATTTTCATCTTGGTCAGAAAGTGCTCCTCTTTGATGCCAAACTCAAGCTCGTCCTAGGGAAGCTAAGATCAAAATGGATCGGACCATTTGTTGTTCGACGAATCTTCGAAAATGAAGCTGTTGAAATTAGTGAACTCAGCCATGATGCAGAACCATTTGTTGTGAATGGTCAAAGACTCAAATCGTTCCTCGAACTCACCGATTCAAATTTGGCTGTAGTATCTTTTGATCTCCATTCTCCTTGAGCCACGTTACACCCAGCTAATGGCATTAAACTTAGCGCTTAATGAGAGGCAACCTATCATTTTGAAAAACTTGAGTCCCTTCTGATCTATCTTTGAGCTGAAATCATATTACACTTTAGGAATCATCCACTAGAACAACCGACTCCACATTTGATACTTGTATCAGAGCTTGAAATTATCCGCAACAGTCATCCTGACCTATTCGCCACCCATCAAACCTGTTCTAATGTATGATCTAAGCTAAACTTGGACTCACCTAATTTACAATGAGGACATTGCAAATCTTAGGCATGGAGGGGTATTAAAGTGCAAAACGATGTGAAGTTCAATTCATGGAGGGGTTTCAAAAAAAAAAATGGAGAGGTCAATTTTGAGAGTTGAATTGAAAAAATGAGGAGGAAGAAGAGAAGAAAGGAAAAGAGAAAAAAAGGAGCAAATAAAAGAGGAAAAATGTGATAGTCCCTATAATTGAGTATGGAACTCACCTAAGTTCTAAGTTGGATCAGATGACGAATTAAGATCTGGAAGGCTAAAACTTAGGACATTAGTGACGAGTACTGACCTTAGGTCTCTTGAGCCTATTCTAGGGCTTAAATACTCACGTATTTGTTAGGATCTGGATTAATCCTCAAGAGGTTGAGGAAACTACGAGGTTGATGTATTAAGTCTAAGGCTTAGGGATTATTTAGCCTCGTTGCTTGTCCTTTAGTTTGTGGGACTTGGTAACCTAAGCATCCAAAAATTACACTTTTTTGGTTCAGTGCGCTTAATGAAGAAAAATTCCAAAAGTGTCTATTCTGAAAAAGGGTTTCCCAACGATTTGGCTTAGGAGCGGCTCGAAGACACAAGTTGATTGGATGAGTTCCCGGCACGGAGAGTGGAATGAAAAATACTCTCCTTGAAGATGCGTAATAACATATTATCTCCTCAGTGCTTGTCTCCTAGGATATCTAAATATCTTATCGGGGACATGTAAGCACCTTGTGTTGGTTCAGGTAACATGGGCGGGATTATCTTAAAATGTCGATTACCAGGGCCTGAATTTAGTTATAGAACGCCATGGGCCACACAATCCAGAAGTGTCTAAAGCAAAGGTTCCAGGGGTTACCATAGGTGGTGCTATCACGAAGCATCAAAAGCTATGGACCCTTCGAGGATTGATAGTGGGGACAAGGAAACTAATACAGATCATGTTTAGAGCCAATCTGAGGTTGGATTTAGGGGAATATAAAAGAAAAGAGAGAAAATTCTCAGAATAAAAATCCCTCTCCATCTCTCTTATCAAAAATGCACTAGTAAACTAAACTTGGACTTGCTACAAATACTCATGGGTGCTTTAATTACTAGGCTCAACTAACCTCTAGGCAATTTTTGCAGGCTTTAAAAACCTTCACGGTAGACCCAAGGTTGAGGTTGTTCAGGTCTGGATCATGGTTGGTACTTGAGTACCTCTAGGCCTATTATTGGTATTTTTATCTGATTTTTAGAGATGCAGCTTAGTAGGGCATCTTGAAGGTTACATTCGGCTTAGAGATTTGGTTTGGTCCATAAGATTTTTCTAGGGACTAGAAAAGCTAGGTATTGGGGTATGATGGTAACACCATCATGGGTCCTATCTAGCCATAATTATTCAAGTTTAAATGGTAAATGCTCCTACTTAATCATCTGAGGGTCACAACTTCGCAATGTTCTAATTTGAGAAGAAAATAAGAAAATAGGGTTAATTTACAGTTTTAGGAACATATCACAAATGCAGATTAAGCACGGGGTTACTTAGGGTTTAATTAAAGGTCAATTGAGTATAAAAGACTAAAAAGTGGGTTCACACTAACTGAATCAGGGTTTCACGTATTTTGAGGGTGAAAAAAGTACTAAAAATCCTAATTATCAACCCTACTTAAATTGAAGAGGTTTTGATCATGATAAAATTAATTTAAACCTCATAAAATTCATAGAAAAATATTCTAAGAGGTTTGGTACGTTTGGTTTGACCATCTGAACCCATTTTGACCTAGAATAGAGTTTCAGATGAGAATTTGCCTTGATTTTGACTTCTCTGCAATTTACCTAGTGAAACATGGTCAAAACTCAAATCCAAGTTCACCATTAGATTTCTTAGGTCCAAATTAAGTTAAGACCAAAATTTGGGCCTAATCATAGTTCATCTTGACCTAGTTTACATTTTAGCCCTTAGAAACTTTGATTCTCACATTTAGAGGTTTCGAATTTACTGCATTCAGGTCCCTAACTTTGTTGTTTTTTCACATATAGGTTCCTACCGCCATTGACATGTGAACGAATTTGCGGCTGACCTTCAAGAGAGGAAATCTCTCTTGAATCAACTCCAAATCCCTCCATAATTGGAGGGATTATTGATCAGATGATAGAAATCCATTGAACTGCCTAAAAAATCCCAAAGTAGATCCTAGAGCTTAGGCAAGCTTGAGGAATTTGAGGAACTTTTTCCTCTGAAACTGAGACCAATCAAGTTCATTTCTACATTTAGAGCTCATATTTGAGCTCTATGTAAACCCCTCGAAGTCCCAGGGTTCAAACTAGCTAAATTTCGATCAGAATCACCTTCTCTCTTCCTCCTCCGACGACCTCAACTTCAGCTCCGGTGACCTTTTCCAACGTCCTCTGACCAACCAACGGTCAAATTGACAAGTCGATCTTCTTCCTCTCTTCTTCGTGACCGAAACCAGCCAAAGATAGGTCATCCTTGACCTTGTCTTCCTCGCTGAATCCTTCGCCATCGCTATCATCTTCCCCACGTCTGGCTGATCAATGTCGGACGTGGTCTCTCTCTCTCTCTCCCCCCACTTACCCTAATCTCTCTCTCTCCTCTAGCATCTTTTCTTACCCTTATATTCTAGATTCAGCCATTGAAACCATCGTTACCCCATGTCTTTCCCGTTACCGGCACAAGTTCTGGCGAGCTCGTGTCGGCCCTACAAAGCATCAAACACCTCGCCACCACTCCCACAAGTTCCTCCCTGACTCCTTGATCAAAGGCCCCAACTTTATTGGGATTTCTAACCATGCACTCGCTCCCCCGAACAACCCATACTCCGGCCACCTCCATCGCCACATTCGACCACCCTACATGTCTATTCGCTAAGCCAACACCGGCATGACCTTCGCCTCCACACGATGAAGCATTTGAGCTATTCAAATTGGGCCACAAGGCCGTATTGTGCTTCATAGGTATTCACTGGATGTCCGCCACCGCCGCCGTCTTCTCTGACAGCATCCACCTCCTTCCAGCTATCATCCAACCTCAGACCTCTTTCATTTGATGTGGTTTCATCTTCTGAAGCCCTCCACACCATCAATCGAGAAAGAAGCAGCAAGGCATAGTATTGATTTGACGAAGGAGGCTTGCAGCTGCATGTGAAGGAAGCAGTGGAGCTTTAGTCCCACATCGTGGACGACAAGATCAGAGCAACTCATAAAACGATTTCGTGCTGTATGCTTATCGCCTTAGACACAGGGGTGAGGTCCCTTCATCTCATGTGACTCGCACACCTCACCTGCTATACATGCTGGCGGGTTTGGTTCCTGGTCTGCTTACCCTAATACTCGATTAACCCGATTACTGTTCACCTAGGTTTGGAAAAGAGAAAGGAGGGGATTTCTAAGGAGGATGCAAGGGGGGTTTGCATTGTTGCTCCTCGAAGTGCGTGTCAATGCACCCAACACTTAGCGAATTTCCGAGTTGGTTTAGGCTGAGGCTTTGAACACTTTAAGTTGTTTGGCCCTTGTGCTTGACCTTGATTCTGATCACTGTGGATTTAGTGAGCATTGGTCTGACGTGGATTAGTGGTTGAAAGTTACTGTTGAGTTATTTGAGATCTTGAGTGTTGTGGGGATTAGTGCTTAATTCTAAGGCTTAATTGGTAGTTTCAACCACCATTTTAGTCCTCTCTTTTTATATTTTTTTGTCCCTAATATTTGAGATACATTCTTGCTTTATTGAATATCATTGTTTATTTGAGTCACTTTCATTGTTAATTCTGAATATTGTGATTGGTAATTGATTTGTTACAATTATTCCCTACGAACAACTTCGAAACTCATGTCGCATTGATTTTTGTCGCTATTGTACAACGTAATATTTCTATGACGATTTTCAATGCAATAGTGAAAACATGCAGCCATGATGAGGTGTGGCTCATCATGGATAAAATGCCTAAGTTAAGTTAGAACCTTTGTTAAAACACTATTAATTAACTCAAGTGTGGCCATGATGAGGTGTGGCTCATCATGGCTAAAATGCCCAAGTTAAGCTAGAAACTCGGTTACAACACTATTAATTAACTCAAGAAAATGGTTAAGTGTGGGATTTATGGAAATTGACCTAAAACATTAAAATTGTGTTAAAAATTCACAATTAGGTCACAAATCAATGGGAAATTGAAAGGCAAATTGAGCACAAATCACAAATCAAGGATGGGAATATTTTCTAATATGTTCAAAATAGCCGCCATAAAACTTCATTACATTTTGACATCATTTGGACTTAAAAATCATTAAATTACATTTAGGTCCTTCCTCTATCTCAAGCCATTCACATAATTTACACTCAAAACTTCGTAAAGACCTTTCTGCATGCCTTTAGGGACTGATTTGCATTGGAAAACCATCACTTATAGGCTACTACATAAAAGCTCCATCCTTTCACTTTAGGGCTTTTGGTGCAATTTACCCTTTAGACCTAGAGAACATATGTTCTTCAACTCCTTAGCCACAAAGAACACGAGGCCTTAGGATCGTCCATTCCTTTCTTCACTAGATCAATGGTGGATTCTCCACCAACCTCCTATCCTTGGTTTCATAAGCCTCGCACCAATTCCCAGATTACATCCTACAACTCTAGTTCGTCTAAAACAATTTCGATGCTCCTCAGATCCCATCTACGCCCTTCATCTTCAAAGGCCCTCACTTGAGATTATAGGTCATTCCCAGCTCTAGTACCTAAATAAACACCTTCCAATTGAGCTGCAATCCTTTACCAACTCCCTCCCCTCTTGAGTCGGTCAGTCGTCCTACCTCCAGCTCCTATTCCCCTTAATCAGCTATTGGTGACATCAGTAGTGTTTCCTTCCTTAATCCTTCACCACAACAACCCACTATGGATCCAGGGATCCCATTCGTCTGCCATAGTTTTCTTCCTCTCTTCGTTGCTGCAATGACCAGTTGCAGCCTAGAGGTCCCCTTTCATCTGATTAGATTATAATTTTTAATCGCTTTCTTAGATTAGTTGTACTGCTTTCTTAGAGTAAATTAGATAAGAGTAGGTAGCTTAGATTAGAATTTACCACGTGATTGTATTAGATTAGGAGCAAATTAGCTTTATATGTTAGTATCCCTCGATCTACCCTCTCTGATCAATTCAGATCAGAGAGGCTTAATTCGTCCATCCATTTTGATCACAAGCCTCCCTCTACGTTTCATAATCACTTCTTACTCATTTTCATTGTGTTTTTAATCTCCAGACCACCCATCCATCAGAACTACCTTTTGGTCTAAAGCTCTATAGCTTGTAGATCCTAAGGTGCGCTAAGTCCATTGGAGGATATCCCATCCATTTCATCTGATCACAAAGTTCTCCCCTTGATCAGATTGCATACAAGTTAGTGGATTTAATTGAGATTGGTTTTTATGATTGTTTGGTGGATTGATGAGTAATTGAGCTTTAATCTGGTTGAATTAAGTTAATTGAGCTGATAATCATTTAATTGGATTGATTGTGATGGCTTTGAGTTTATCTGATTAGATTTTCATTGAGTGATTGCCTTGCACCTAATTTGAACCGTTGATATTGTTTTCTTCTCCATCAGAGGTAGCTGAGGCCTATAAGTTCCAATACATGAATTGGATGCCATGGCGATGACCAATTGGTTTTAAAGGATTGCATAGGACTCTTGAATACCAATCAATGGTGTGTAGGATACCTAAGTGACAATATCATTGTGGCAATCCAAAATTAAACACCCACCTGGGTGACATTGTATTCTTGAATCAAAATGTTTTAATCTATCTGAGAAGAGTTGAATAAGGTTTAATGGATTTGAATGAAGATCTGGAACTAGTTTGGAGTTGATTTTAATGTTTGATTTGGTTCTTTCTTCTCATGCTATCTATGGAGGAGGAGATAGATCAATTAGGGTTTCTTGGATGATTTAGAGCTCTGGTCTGATTTGTTTTGAATTCCAGATCTTTTATTGAGTGTTTGTGATGATTTAACATAGAGTTTTATTAGCTTGAATTAGATTTGGGATGCTTTCTTCATCACGCAGGTCTAGAGTGGAATTTGAATTCCAAACATCCAATTAATGCTCAAATGTTCTGCTCTACATTTGAAGATGGGTTTCATGGTTTTAAAGTATAATGTAGTGTTTTGAGATCAAATCAAATCTGATATGAACTTTGATAGTAGCAATAGCTGCTCTATTTGGATTGAAATGAGCAACTATTTGACCGTGGATTTTAAATGGGTTTTCAATGATCTTGAGTTTATACTTGATTTCCTGGAATGGAGTTCGCATGTAACTACATCTTTGATGTTTGAAGGAGTTTTGGAATGCATGGTTTAAGCCTTAGATTTGTCTGGAGCTGTTGTGACATAAGAGCTGCACAAAGAACTGGTAGAGCTGATTTATTGAAAGTTTAAAGAGATCTTGATCATGTAAAGATTTTTAATGAATTTTTCAAATTACTTTGATGTTAGAACAAGCTTTTAGATACATGTCCAGATTCTATTTGGATTGGAAATGAATTGTAATTCATTTTAATAAAATGTTATAACCTTTGTCAGCAAGTGTAAAAATTGAAAACTATATCAATAATATTTGAAGTATGATTTCAATGCTTATATCATATTTTGGCATTTGATTCTGATTTCAATTGATTCTTGAATGATCAGTATGCTTATTTCTATATTTCCAACATTTTTTGGATGATTTATAAGGCTTGCAACTAATTTCAACTCATTATGTAGCCTATTTCCAGCATTTCTTCTTTAAAAATGTTTAAAAATAGAAAAATACAATAAATAAATAATTGAAAGGGGTCTTGAGTGAGTTTTGAGTATTTAGAACTTGTGTGTGTAGTTAGTTTTAGGTTTTAAGTTCTTTAGTATAGAGAACATACCTGCAGAAGTTCTACACTTCTCAGGTTAGAAATAAAGAAGACAAAAACAAAAATTCAAAAAGATCTTTGATTTCCCTCTTTTATAGCTTTCTCTCCTCTTTCTTTCCTTTTATAAAACTCAAAAACAAAGAAAAAAAATCAGAAAAACCTAAAAACTCTAAAAATTCCTTCTATACATAATGTAAATATATATATTGTAATAGTGTAGAGCATATTAAATTATATGTCTATTTGTAGATAAACTATTTATATATGTATTATTTATATGTAAATAATGTATTATGTATATAAGTAACTAAAATATAACTTATTTTATTTATTAAATTATAATATCAAGTATTCTATATATATGTAAACTATTATATATTGTATATACACACACACGTGTACACTAGTGTATACACATATACATAACTTAACATATTAATTACAATATGTATTATGTAAATATCATATTTATGTTATATATACTTAATTATGCATTGTATATGTATATTACTATAAGTTAATAAAGTACATTCACTAGTAGAAAATGTGCTATTCTCGACGGTAAATCTTAGACTGTTTTACAATGATCTCTAATAATAATATTCTCGACCGCTGTATGGTAAAACGGTTGCCAAAACACTAAGCATTAAGTTTCCCACCTATGTAGGGGTTTTGGTTGAGGACATTCTCAATTGTCTATAACGGTCGATAATACGAGATTTGTCGACCGCTAATAATAAAATAGTCGACGATAAGCTTTTCATGAACCACCAAACTGAAAAGTTAATTTGAGGTCATTTTCGATCATTTATAAACGGTCTACAACAAGATATTTTTTGACCATTGATAGAAAATGGTCGACGATAAGCTTTTCATCAACCACCATGTTCAAAAGATAATTTGAGGTCATTCTTGATTGTTTATACACGGTCACGAATAAGATATTTGTTGATCGTTAATCCTAGAATGGTCGACAATAAGCTTTTCATAACCCGTCACCTTGAAAAAGGTAATTTTCAAATGCCATCGTCACCCGTTTATATGGAACGGTCGAGAAAGGTCGACTAAAACCCTCGCACAGCCCTAACTCCCTCCCCCTTCCCAAATCCTCTTCTCCTCCAAGCTTCCTCATCTGCGATCCCCTTTGTCCACGACACCCCCCAGCCTCTCCTCTTCATCGACCGACCCCTCCTCCTCAGGTAGCCGTCCTCCACCGGGCTCCTCCCTCTGCCACCGTTACAACCTACTGGCCGACCTCATCCCTCCACCACTACCACAATAGGTGTTACGACCTGGTTCTCAAATCCCTACAGGACACGAGATCGACTCGACTCGACTAATCCCAAGACCTAGTCGTCCAACAAGAAATAACCAAAAAGCAGGAAAGTAAAGCACATTCACTATGCTAAGTAACTAACAGTAAAAGAGTACAAGCAGTAAAGGAAATAAAAGCTGCTAACAGTACATATCAGCATCACAACAGTAAAGTAGAACAAAGTACAGAAATATAAATGGTAACAACAGTCTAACTCACTAGCAAAAAGAAAGTACAACCACAACAGGGACTACTGTTGGGCTCGACTGGGCCCAGCACCCTCTGCAGCCGGTGACTCAGGCTGCTCAACACCTGGACCTGAAAAGGGTTACGAGTAAACAGAGTCAGTGAATGATGAGTAGAGTGGTAACCAAACTAACTAAAGCAGTAAAGGCTAATAGGTAAATTTTTCTTTCCAGTTATTTTATTTTACTAGTCGTTTCCTTTTACCCATTAGTTTACTTTCAGATCTCTTTCTTGATCTCTAATTTCCTCGTGGGAACGATCTTGATTGCAGTCTTTTTCGAAGAGTAGAAGGCACACGTGGTGCTCTCCTGGCCGGGAGAGTCCCCCGTGGTAATCCTACACCTAGTCAACCACCCTGAGGTCAAGGACAGACATAGCGGTGACTACGGCATGCGTGGTAAGCGCACTGGTAGCTACCCTGCTAGTGGGGGTATGACTAGGTTTTGTTGTTTGTTATAGAAATGGCATTGTAGTACAGATAGTCATTGCCACTATTACAATTTTACTCGGAAATAAAAGGTTTCCCGAGGTCGAACTCAGGGAGCAAACTATAATTCTAGAAGTACAATGTTTCTATTACAAAAATAAGAGAGAGAGAGAGGTAGATTGGTCTCTTGGCTTTTACTTCTTCTCTTCTTTCTCTCTTGTCTTTGTCTTCTTCTTCTCTCTTCTCTTCTCTTTGCTTGATCGTCCTTAGTTCTTCTTCTTCTTTACCTTCTTTCTTTTTCTTTCCTTCTTCTCTCTTTGATCTTCTTCAGCTCTTTATCTTCTGTTCTTCTTCTTTTCTTTCTTTTTGCTTTCAGCTGCAGCACCTGTTCTTCTTTCCTTCTTCTTTTCTTTTCCTTCAGAGCATCGTCTGATTTCTCAATCAGATGACTTAAGTAGCACCTGCTACAGTGCTTCCTTGGTGCTCCCTCTTCTGGTTCTTTCTTCTTCTTTTTGCAGTCCTTCTTCTTCTGCTTTGCTTCGAGCAGCCAAGGCTTTGGCTGCTTCTTCCTTCTTTTTCTTCTCCTTCCTCTTCTGTGGTCTTCTTTCTCCTCTTCTTCTCTGCCTGCACACTCACATAGCTTGGTCAGAGCAAAACCTAACCCTACCCCCCCCGCGTCTCTCTCTCTCAGATTTCGCTCGTAGGATTGCTCTCCCAGAGCCGAGTATTCGGGTATGGGTTCGCGCCCGAGACCAGGCCCACCAGTGTGCGGTGGTGGGCGAGGAGTGCAGGTCGGGTATACGGGTCGGGCTAGGTCCGCGGGGGGTGGTCGCGGACGAGGCCGGGTGAAGCGGGTGAGAGGGACCTCACCCTGTGTTCGGAGGCGAAGAGGCTATGTCACTTTTTTCATTTATTTGGCTGCAGGGCTTCCAGAACTACCGAGGTGGGACTAAATGTCCCACCCAAATTGGCACCTGCAGCTAAGGAAGCTGTAGGCAATTGCGGCCATGTGCGAGGCTTTCCCCCCAACTGCAGGCCTGGGAAGCTTCGCCCGCGTGTCCTGGAGTGCAAGCCTGGGCGAGGGCGAACCTGCAGCTGCAGGTGAAAGAGCTTCACCTGCTCAGCAATGGCAGCGAAGAGGGCATGACCTGAAATCAAGCATACGACCTCTTGGCCTAGTCAGAAGGTGCAGGGAGCTTCGCCGGAGTGCGGCGAAGCTCGTGCGGGTGGTGGCGAGGCGTGAGGCGGCGTATGGTGGCAGCCCTAGGTCGGACTGTGGTCGGAGGAATGGGTTTGCTCGGGGGGTCGTTAGGTGGCGTGTGGCAGGGAATGGAAAGGGGGAAGCTGTTGAGTGGAGTGAGGGGAAGCTTTTGAGAGGGTCGGCGAGGCGTGTGGGGCTGTGGAGCGATGGGGGCGTCTCGCCGGAGGGTAGCCGGAGACGAAGGGGGTGACTGTGGACAGGAGTGGTCGAGGGCTTAATTGAATGTAAAATAGTGAGGAAAAGAAAGAAGGGGAGGTGGGGAGAAGTTCTAACCTAGTTGTAGGGACGAAGGGGACCGGAGCAGGGTGGCAGTCGTATCGACTGTCGCCGGAGAAGAAGACGCCCAGAGGGAGAGGGCGGCGGTGAGGAGAGAGCGGGAGGGCGCTCGCTGGGTATGGCGCGTCGCGGGAAGAGCGGGCGAAGGTGGCTCTGCTGCTGGTATTGCAATAGAGCGACGAGGAGGGGGAGGAAGAACCGTCGGAGCTGGTGGGCTTCTGCCGGAGTGGGAAGAGAGGGAAAAAGAGGGTGTTTCTCCGTCAGGATCGAGCTGCCTTCTTCTGCAGGCGGAGGTGGCTTTTATAGAGGTGAAAGCGGAGAGGTGGGCAGAGGGAGGCGACGTGCCTCCCTCACCGGAGGACGGCCGGAATAGGGACCCATACCTTCCGCGCGTTCGCACGGAAGGTGTGGGCTGCTGCAGAGATCGTGGAGGTGTCCCTGCGACAGCAGACGTCGCAGGGAACACCCCGTTGAAAGGTCAGAGGGCCTCCCTCACCCTGCACTGCGCCATGCTCCGCGCAAAGTCGCCGGAGCATGGTGTTGCTCAGGGTTTTGCAGGGAGGACCTAAATGCAAAGAAAGATGAAGACTTAGGGGTCAAAATGTGAGGGTTTCAAAAGTTGAGGGTCAAAAAGTAATAGATGAGGACCAAAATGCAAAGTTGGTCAAGAAGGTCACTTCCCAGGCTCAAGTTTTTAGACATGACTAAATAGGACCTAAGGATTCTAATGGTGAATTTTATTTCTAGATCAGACCTTGTTTGACCGATCAATTTACGTAAAAACCCAAATTAAATCATTAATTGGGCATGGTTCTCAATGTAGGTCAAAATGGGTTCCCAAGGTCAAATTGAAGGTTATAAACCCTATAGATTATTTTTCTATGAATTTTAGAGGGTTTAGTCAATTTTTACTTTGCCTCTAACTTCGTTAATTGAAGTGGGTTTGTTTTAGGGTTATAGGATGCCATTTAATTCCTTGGAGTTGCTGTAGCCCTTGTTTGATCAAATCATCCCACTCTCCTCTATGTTTGGATCCTAAGTCACCCTGTTTACTGATTGTATTGGTGAAATTGCATTTTTTCCCCTTAGTTCCTGTTTTCTTCACAAACTCAGAATTCTCTGAGTCAAGTCTTTCTATAAGTTATGTAGGAGCTTTTTCTTGCAAATCTAGGTTAGATGGTGCTAGTTTAGGGTTTATGACGAGGTTCTCATCACCTGCACTGGAACGCGGTTAATCATTTCCGCTAGCGGGTACGCCCAAAGTACAGCATGGAACATTATAGGGCCTAGCCCTCTCAGTAGCAGGGGTCGAGCCTCTCAGAACCAAGCAAGGGTCGAGCCCCTCCACAGTCTGCGCACCCTCGTCTGACTACCTCGGTTTGCCCAATGGGCCTAACAAGTCAGTGTAGGGTGGCTAGCTGAATCCCGGGCCCCGTGGGGTGGCTAGCTTTCTCCCTACACTAGTAGCTCTCCCCGGTACAGTATATGCGAGGGCCAAAGAAGTCGGTGTAGAGTGGCCAATCCTAACCCTAGGTCCCAACCCAAAGGCAGCTAGCTACGCTCTACACTAAACAGGGGATAGTCGCTCTCCTTGGTACCACGCACTCAATGGCCAGCACACTTCCCACTCACATTTCCAGATCCATTCCATTTATCCACAAGAGCTCTACTCCTAATTCCCCATAGGGTTCATGCTCGTATTCACCATGTTGTTCCATACCAGGTTTCATCATTCACATTTCCATTCTCATATTATACACATGCAGCTCGTATTTCCATCATTTAACATATACAACAAGTAATGTCACAGGTAACTGTTAACTAGCATAGGCATTTCACATTTCACAAGTAGCTCATATTTATTAACAGGCAGCTATTTACATTTTTATTCATTCATTTACGACTGCATTCTTAAACATGCATACAAACAGTGCAAGTACTTCTCGTCCTAGGATTCATGCCACATCCTAGGTTTTTAGTTATCTAATTTCACATATGCATTCATATTTTATAATTAAAACAAGGGAAACCACTCTACCAGACAATCAGGGAGTACTGGGGGCTCGAATGGTAGGTTCACGTGCCTCTGTAGGCCCCGAACATGCAATAGATTGAAATCTTATACCAAGGAACATAACACAATGGAATGTTCAGAATAGTATAAAAAGCCTTCTAACAAGTAGAGGAACTTGCAAGGAATCCACTGATATTTTGTTTGCGTAAAACGGACCTCAAACGGACCCTAAACGGGTCAAAATAGGACTACACACCTAAATCAGATGTCTGGCACAAGGTCCAGACATCTTAAAAGTAACCAGAGTCTCACCTCAGGTTCCTGCGTCGACTTCAGACGTCCAGAATTCCTTTCTGAGTGTCTAGACCCAACTCCAGACGTCCGACCTGTCCTTCAGTTGTCTGGAAGTGCTTCCAGTCATTTAGTAAGTTGTCCAGACGTCCGAAACGTGTGGGAGGGCTTGCCCCGCACCTTCCCAAAGCTATCCCTACACAGACAGGGGAACTACCTATATTTAGCCATGCAAATCGTAGCTGCGGTGAGGCTTGCATGGCCGTAACTGCAAGAGGAACGTACCTTCGCAAAGTTTTGCTTTCAGACGTCCGGTGTCGTCACCAGACGTCCAACCTGTCATCTGGACGACATGCCAGACATCTGATTTTGGGAAAATCCCAGAACCAGAACGACCTCCTTCTCCTCCTTTCCTGTAGCTCCAGCTACAGTAAAGTGTCGGGGTCATCTCGCTCGACGCGCTCCTCCTCCCACACGCGTCGCTTCGGTCGTAAGTTCTCCAGCGTGCTCTCACGAGCTCGCGAGCTCAAGCTCTTTCTCCTCCTCGTCGCTCGCTCTCGTGCTCTCTTTTGTGCTCGCCCCTCTCGCTGCAATGGAGAGGAAGGAAGGAAGGTGGCTGTGGTGGAGTGGGGAAGAGAGGAAGGAAGGTGGCTGTGGTGGAGTGGGGAAGAGAGGAAGGGGGGAGAGGGGTCTTATATAGGGGTGCGCTAGGGTTCTGCGGGGAAGAAAGAAGAGAGAGAAGAGAGGAAAAACGGCAGCCTGCACGCAGCCAACACGCAGATGTGAAGCTACGTATAAATTTTCAATTTCCAAACGTCTGGAAAGGGGTCCAGACATTTGACCGACAGCCCAGACGTCTTAAAGGGCTTAGAACAAAACATGTCTTTACATCATAACAAACTTTAAGGAAGTTTCGTCCCCGAAACTTGAGCTAGCTAGGGTGCGGAAAAGGAAATATACATGCATAACAAACTTAAAGAAGACTGAAGCCAGTCCGAAAAGATGTACCCTTAAAAAGCTTTGGGTACTGCTCTCGCATCGCCGCCTTAGGCTCCCAGGTAGCCTCCTCGTACCGCTGGCTCCTCCACAAGACCTTCACTAGGGGTGCTTGCTTTTGTCTCAAACTCCGGACCGCTCTGTTTAGTATCTGCACTGGTCTCTCGGGGTAGGTCAGGTCGTCACCCACCTCGACACTCTCGTGGCTCAGAACGTGACTTGGATCGGTGACGTACTTCTTGAGGTTGGACACGTGGAACACGTCGTGCACACCAGAAAGCTGGGGAGGAAGGGCAAACCGGTAAGCAACAGGTCCTACCCGCTCCAGGACCTTAAAGGGCCCCACAAACAAACCTTGGCACAAGCTTCCCTTTCACCCCAAACCGCTGCAGGCCCTTCATGGGCGAAACGTGAAGAAAGACGTGATCCCCAACCTCAAACTGCACCTCTCTGTGCTTCCGATCGGCATAACTCTTTTGTCTGCTCCTGATAGTGCGAAGTCGTATGTGAATCTGCTTTATCACCTCCTGACTCTACCGGATCAGCCTGGGGCCAACCTCCCACTTGGTCCCCACCTCAACCTAACTCAAGGGTGCAGTACACCTCCGTCCATACAGAACCTCGTAGGGTGCCATGCCGATACTCGAGTGATAGCTGTTATTATATGCAAACTCTGCCAAGGGTAAGTGCTCCTCCCAAGTGCCCCTCCAGTCTAGTACACAGGCGTGTAAAAGGTCCTCAAGTGTTTGTATCGTGTGCTCTGACTGTCCGTCCGTCTGGGGGTGGTATGCCATACTGAACCTCAACCGTGTCCCCAAGGCCTGTTGAAACTCATCCCAAAACTGGGAAGTAAAATGGGTATCCTGGTCAGATACAATCTCATGCGGAACTCCTTGCAGACGTACCACGTCACAAATGTACCTCTCTGCCAACTACGCTGGTCCCAAGGTGACTCGGATCGGCAAGAAACGTGCCGTCTTCATCAATCTGTCTACGATCACCCAGATGCATCGTGTCCTCGCTGGGTAACGGGTAAGCTCACCACCAAGTCCATGGTGATGCTCTCCCATTTCCACTCCAGTACAGGAAGTGGCTGCAATGGCCCTGCAGGCCTCTGATGCTCGGCCTTCACTTGCTGGCACACCAAACACTACTGCACGAACTCACCTACATCCTGCTTCATCCCTCTCCACCAAAAGTCACGTCTCAGATCATGATACATCTTTGTGTTCCCGGGATATATGGTGAACCTGGACCTGTGCGCCTCAGTCAAGAGCTCAACAACTCCTCGTCCCTGGGAATGCACAAACGTCCCCTCATGTTGGTGGGGGTTTCCGAGGAATACAAATCACCTCCGGTTTGTTTCAGATTTGGCGAGCATCTAGAATCACTAGTGAATTACAACTCTATTGTACCGCAATTGGTGCATTGGTTTTTGCAGCGTTAATGCTTTTTGCCGGTTGGAAATCCAAATCACAAAGCTGCCCCAGTGAAAAGATGTAGAATCCATGTTGAATCACCATTTAGCGGGGTTACTGGGACTTGGATCTCTTTCTTGGGCGTAGCACCTCGTCTGTAAAAGAGAAGTCTCCAGGGTCCTCTGACAGTACTCTGTCTCGCAATGACTACAGGTATGGATATGTCATCTGTCCTGTGATGATGAGGTCTATCAGCTCTGGTCTCGTCTGTCGTGTCACTGTCACCGCCCCACAATGCCCCTATAACTCTAGGGGTCGCCAACTGCCCAACTCCTCTATAAGTCTCCAACTCTAAGCCTGTAAACTGGCCAAGTGGGCGGGTGCCTTCTGGCTGAAGGCGTCAACCACCACGTAGGCCTTCCTTGGATGGTAGGAGATGCTGCAGTCATAATCCTTCAGGAGCTCTAACCAACGTCTCTCTCTCATGTTAAGCTCCTTATGATCAAACAAGTACCTGAGGCTCTTATGATCCATGAAAATCTCAAAGGTCTCCCCGTAAAGGTAGTGCCTCCATGTCTTCAGTGCGAAGACAACAGTTGCCAGCTCTAAGTCATGGGTAGGGTAGCTATGCTCATGGGGCTTTAGTTGCTGCGAAGCGTAAGCAACAACGTGACCCCGCTGCATGAGCACACCCCCTAACCCCTGCAACGAAGCATCTGTGTAGACCACAAAACCGGCACAGTCAACCTCTCCTTCAACTCTTGGAAACACGCCTCACAAGTGTCTGTCCAAGCAAAGGGCACGTCCTTCTAGGTCAATTGAGTCATAGGACATGTAATCTGCGAGAAACCCCTAATAAATTGCCGGTAGTAACCTACCAGTCCCAATAAACTATGTATCTCTGTCACTGTATGTGGTCTCTCCCACCTGAGTACTGCCTCAACCTTGGCTGGATCCACAGCCAAGCCATCCCCTGAAATCATGTGGCCCAAGAAAGTCACTTGCCTCAACCAAAACTCGCACTTGCTGTATTTGGCATACAGCCTGCGCCGTCTCAAAGTGTCCAAACCATCCACAAGTGCTGTCCATGCTGCACCTAATCTCATGAGTAAACGAGCATGTAATCAATAAATACCACCACAAACTGATCTAGATATAGTCTAAACATCCAGTTCATCAAATCCGTGAAGGCAGCGGGGGCGTTGGTCAGCCCAAATAGCATGACCAAAAACTCGTAGTGTCTGTACCGAGTGCGGAAAGCTGTGTTGGAGACGTCAGTCTCCTTGATCCTCAACTGGTGGTAGCCTGATCTCATATCTTTCTTGGAGAAAACCTTGGCACCTCGCAATTGGTCAAACAGATCATCAATCCTTGGCAGCGGATACCTGTTCTTGATGGTGACCCTATTTAGTTATCTGTAGTTGACACAAAGGCACAGGGTACCATTCTTCTTCTTCACAAATAACACCGGGGCTCCCCACGGGGACGCACTGGGCCTCACAAAGCCCTTCTCCAACAGGTCCTGCAGCTGTGACTTGAGCTCTCGCAGCTCAAGTGGTGCCATTTGGTATGGTGCCGTAGAAATGGGGCTAGTCCCTAGTACCAGTGAGTTCTCAAACTCGATCTCATGCTTAGGCGGTAGTTCTGACAGCTCTTCTGGAAACACGTCGGGGTACTCTTTGACCATCGGGATACTCCGAAAGTCTGCCACGGGGCTGGACTCTGCCACCACACAGGCTAGAAAGCCCTTACACCCTTGGCTTAAAAGTCTCGCTGCCCGAAGCGCAGAAATGCACCTGAAACCTCCGTCCACTGGCTGTCCGTGAAACTCAAAGGAAGGCATCTCTGGTGTGGAGAAGACGATCTTCCACTTAAAATAGTCCACCAAGGCATGGTAAGCGGACAACCAATCCATCCCATGAATCACGCCAAAATCCTCCATCGGTATCACGATCAGGTTAGCAGGGAGGCTGTGTCCCCCAATACAGACCTTACAGTCTGTGTAGACCTCCTCAGCTACAAACAGCTGACCACCCGGACCTCTGAACACAAACGGATCCTCTAACAACACGCAGTCCTGTCCCAAACTGATAGCAAAACTCATAGCAACAAACAAGTGCGTGGCACCAAAATAAAAAAGCACGTAAACTAATCTGCCAGAAACTGTAACCAGACCGGCCACCACTGAACTTGATGCCCTAGCATCTTTGTGTCTCAGGGCATTGATACTCCCCTCAGCTCTCGGTGCAGAAGAAGCAGCCGCACTCTGCGTCGGACGGGTAGCCATTGGCCGGTACCCTCCCAATGACTGATGTCCTCCCCCACGCGCCTAGGAACCACAACCACCTGCTCGGCCTCCAGCACTCGATGTGGGGAGCATTTGCTACGCTCCAGCCCTAGGCAGGTAGTCCCTCCTAATATGGCCCGACTGGCCACACTGGTAGCAGAGGGGAACTCAACTCCCTCCCTCGGTAGGTCCCTGCTGACGGCTGGGTGGGGGTCCAGTGATGACAGCTGGCCCCTGTCGGGGGCCCCCAAAAGCCACTTACGGCCCCATAAAATGAGACGGCTCTCCTGTGGGTGCCACGCGCCTTCTCTCTCGTTGGCCCTATTAGTACTCTGGCTGGTAGGGCCTCTTCTGTCCGTCGTTAGTGTCTTGCGCGGTCGGGTTGGTCTCCTCGTACATTATAGCTGCCTCCACCACTCTCGAGAAAGTGGGCAGCTTCAGGGGTTTGACATACCCCCGAATGGCAAGTCGTAGCCCCTCAGTGGACCTCCACAGGTGCTCCACCTCAGTAGCTACAGCTGTCACAGCAAAACGTGACAGCTCCAGGAAGCACGTGCGGTACGTGCTAACAATCATCGTCCCCTGGTGGAGAGTGTGGAACTCCCGCCTCCTCTGGTCCTGCCAAGTCCACGGGAAGTACTGCTCGCAAAAGAGGGTCACGAACTAGTCCCACATCGGCTCTCCCCTCTCCTAGCCTCTGACCGCCTTCCACCACCTGTGTGCTGCACTCTCCAGCTGGTACGTGGCAAAGGTCATGCAGCACTCCACAGGGGGGTGAAGGGTGTCAAACACCTTCTCAATCTGCTCCAGCCAGTCCTCTGCCTCAGACGGGTCCTCATCCCCCTTGAAGGAGGGGGGCTTCAGCTTCTGAAATTGTCTAAAAAGCTCGTGGTGCAGCTGCAGTGGGGGAACGGGCATGCCTCTAGGAAAGGAGGGCTCGTGCTTGGAAGTGTCAGAGTGCGGTGGGGGTGGTGGAGGACCACCCCCTCCCCCTCGTCCAGTGCTGCGTCGGTCTCTAGGCCCCATAGAGGACTCCCCCTCAACATCCTCAGGGAGAGGTGCCCGTGGAGGCAGATGAAGCTCCTCTTGTACTATGTCTTGTATCAACTGAGCGAGGTCTTGAGCCTGAACGCCTGGGAGAAGTGGCTGGTCAACTGGCACTTTGGGCCCAGCACGTCCACCCCTCCGACCTCGTCCACGACCACGTCCGTGGCCCGCCTCAAGAACTCCATGTCGAGGCATCTCTTGCAAGGAGACGTGGAAGACAGAACAAAACGAAGTCAACTCTAATGGACTTCAGTGAAAGAACTCAAAACAGATGTCAAGCGATACGTTGTGGTGGTTACTCTAGTTACATGCATGCGAATTGGTTATTCTCAAGCTAGTTGGTTCATTTCTCGGGACAACCTTGCTCTGATACCATCTTGTTACGACCTGGTTCCCGAATCCCTACAGGACACGAATTCGGCTCGACTCAAGTAATCCCAAGACCCATTCGTCCAAAAGAAATAACCAAAAAGTAGGAAAGTAAACCACATTCACTATGCTAAGTAACTAACAGTAAAAGTGTACAAGCAGTAAAGGAAATAAAAGCTACTAACAGTACAAATCGCCACCACAATAGTAAAGTAGAACAAAGTACAGAAACAAAAACGGTAACAACAGTCTAACTCACTAGCAAAAAGAAAGTACAAGCACAACAGGGACTACTGCTGGGCTCGACAGGGCCCAGCACCCTTTGCTACTGGTGACTCGAGTTGCTCAACACCTGGACCTAAAAAGGGTTACGAGTAAACAGAGTCAACGAATGCTGAATAGAGTGGTAACCAAACTAACTAAAGCAGTAAAGACTAAATGGTAAATTTTTCTTTTCCAATTATTTTATTTTACTAGTCATTTCCTTTTACCCATTGGTTTACTTTCAGATCTCTTTCTTGATCTCGAATGTTCCTCGTGGGAACGATCTTTATTACAGTCTTTTCCAAAGAGTAGAAGGCACACATGGTGCTCTCCTGGCCGAAAGAGTCCCCCGTGGTAATTCTACACCCAGTTAACCACCCCGAGGTCATGGACAAATGTAGCGGTGACTACGGCACGCGTGGTAAGCACACTGGTAGCTACCCTGCACCAGCACGCGGTTAGTCATTTCCGTTAGCAGGTAAGCCCAAAGTACAGTACATAACAATATCGGGCCTAGCCCTCTCAGTAACAGGGGTCTAGCCTCTCAGAACCAAACAGGGGTCTCGCCCTTCCACAGTCTACGCAACCTCGTCTGACTACCCCGGTTTGCCCAGTGGGCCTAACAAGTCGGTGTAGAGTGGCTAGCTGAACCTCGGGCCCTGTGGGGTGACTAGCTCTCTCCCTACACTAGTAGCTCTCCTTGGTACAGTGTACATGAGGGTCAAAGAAGTCGGTGTAGAGTGGCCAATTTTAACCCTGGATCCCAACCCAAGGGTGGCTAGCTCCGCTCTACACTAAACAGGGGACAGTCGCTCTCCTTGGTGCCACGTACTCAAGGGCCAGCACACTTCCCACTCACATTTCTAGATCCATTCCGTTTATCTACAGGAGCTCTACTCCTAATTCCCCATTGGGTTCATGCTCATATTCACCATGTTGTTCCATACCAGGTTTCATCATTCACATTTCCATTCTCATATTATACACATGCAGCTCGTATTTTTATCATTTAACATATACAACAAGTAATGTCACAGGTAACTGTTAACTAGCACAGACATTTCACATTTCACAGGCAGCTCGTATTTATTAACAGGCAACTATTTACATTTCTATTCATTCATTTATGATTGCAATCTTAAACATGCATACAAATAGTGCAAGTACTTCTCGTCCTAGGATTCATGCCACATCCTAGGTTTCTAGTTATCCAATTTCACATATGCATTCATGTTTTATAATTAAAATAATGGAAACCACTCTGCCAGACAATTTGGGAGTATTGGGGGCTCGAACGGTAGGGTCACATGCCTTTGTAGGCCTCGAACACGCAACAGATCGAAATCCTATACCAAGGAACATAACACAACGGAATGTTCAGAATAACATAAAAGGCCTTCTAACAAGTAGAGGAACTTGCAAGGAATCCACCGATATCTTGTTTGCGTAAAATGGACCTCAAACAGACCCTAAACGAGTCAAAACAAGATTGCATACCTAAATCAGACGTCTGGCACAAGGTCCAGACGTCTTAAAAGTAACCAGAGTCTCACCTCAGGTTCCTACGTCGACTTTAGATGTCCAGAAGCCCTTTTTGACTATCTAGACCCAACTCCAGACGTCCGACCTCTCCTCCAGTCGTCTGGAAGTGCTTCTAGTCATCTGGTAAGCTATCCATACGTCTGAAATGCATGGAAGGGCATGCCCCGCGCCTTCTCGAAGCTATCTCTGCATGCGACAGGCGAATCACCTATATTTAGCCACACAAATCGTAGCTGCGATGCAGCCTGCATGGCGGTAACCGCAAGAGGAATGTGCCTTCGCGAAGTTCTGCTTTCAGACATCCGATGTAGTCACCAAATGTCCAACCCGTCATCTGGACGGCACGCCAGACGTCTGATTCTAGGAAAATCCCAGAACCAGAACGACCTCCTGCTCCTCCTCGTCTGTAGCTCCAGCTGTAGCAATGTGTCGGGGTCGTCTCCCCCGACTCGCTCCTCCTCCTACATGCGTCGCTTTGGCTGTGTGTCCTTCGGCGAGCTCTTACGAGCTCGCGAGCACAAGCTCTTCCTCCTCTCTTCACACTGCCTCTCCTCCTCGTCGCTCACTCTCGTGCTCTCTCTCGCGCTCTCCCCTCTCGCTACAGTGGAGAGGAAGGAAGGTGGTTGTGGTGGAGTGGGGAAGAGAGGAAGGGGGGAGAGGGGTCTTATATAAGGGTGCACTAGGGTTCTGCGGGGAAGAAAGAAGAGAGAGAATAGAGGAAAAAGGGTAGCCTGCACGCAGCCAGCGCGTAGACGTGAAGCTACATAAAAATTTTCAATTTCCAGATGTCTGGAAAGGGGTCCAGACGTCTGACCAACAGTCCAGACATCTTAAAGAGCTCAGAACAGAACGGGTCTTTACAATTGGCCGGTCGCCACAACCATCAGCACCTCACCACCACCAGCACCTTCCCCTTCCCCTTGTCATCGACCCCAGCCACCACCACCAGCACCACCCCTTGCTGCTACGATCACCACCACCAGCACCCACTGTTGCCACCACTAGCACCAGCACCACCCTGCGCCACCCTACCACCAGCGCGACGTCTCCTCACCGACTCCAATGTCAACGTGGTTCGGTCCTCGTGCAACCCCTCCTCTTCATCACCGTTCACTTCCTCAAGTAGGACCTCCTCTCGCCTCCCCTCGTCGGCGAGACCTGACCTCCTCTATCGTCCATGCCCCTCTCCCTATCCCTCGTGAAATGTGGCTGCGACCACCACCACCACAACCAGCCACCCCTCCTCCCATTGCCACCACCACCTCACCTCGTGCCTCCTCCTCCCCCTCCCCTTCCCTCACTGTGTGGCTGTCCACCACCACCAATAACCACTGCTCCCACCTGTCCCATCCTCTTCCCACCGCCACCTGCGAGCACCACCACCACCTACCCCATCCTCCTCCCACCACCACTTGTGCCACCACCACCTACCGACCACCACCACCTCCTCTTACCACCACCCTCTACCACTGCCCCCCTCCTCTCAAATAGCTAGGTTAATTTTTTTTTATTAAGTACTTAGGTTTGAATTTTATATGTGGATGCAATTAAGATGTTTTACAAGTTATATTGTTTAGTTGCATTGCATTGAAACAATTAACATGTTATTGAAAACCTTAGGGAGGGCGGATGGAGAGGAGGATGGAAGACGACCCTAGGGAGATATGAGGGAGAAATCATGGTGCTGATGGATGGACGACTTGGAGGTGTAAGGCTTGGAGACGGAAGGAAAGAAGAGGCTTCATGGTCACGGGCAGATGGGAGGCGAGCTTGAGAAGTGCAAACAAGGGTAGGCACTGAGGCAACAAGGACATTATTTATTTCAGATGTCGACATTGAGGACATATGGTGGCGGTGTGCAGCCATCCACTTGTATGTCTTGCGTGCGGGGGACATGGCCATAAGCGGGACTCCTGCGTGACAAATAGAGGACAATAGAGGGGAGAATCCAAGATGCGTCCTAGGGCAGTAAACTTCATGGTGACACTGCCACCACCACCACCTCCTCCTACCTACGGGGGTCACATGGTAGATATTGAAATCCCCATGAAGGATGACATCAAAACGGCTGAACTGGTGCTGAGAGGGGCTCTGGTAGGAGAGGTGATGACCGGCAACCCCTCCTTGGACAAGATCCATTAGTTGGTAAGATCTCTATTCCTGTCGACTGATGGTTGGAAGATTGCATTCCTCTCCCCCACGCGATTTGTGCTTTTTGGTTTGGGGATGATGGATGTAAAGCACCTGCATTTTCGATCAAGTGCCTCTGATGGATTGATGGTGATATGGAGATTGGTTTCTCCTTTTGATGGGTCTTTGCCTGAGCGGCCGCCCCAGAGGACAGGCTCTAAATCGAGGAGATTGGGGGTCAGGGGTCTGCCTCTACATCTGAGATTGAAAGAGGTGGTGGCGACCGTGATTGTAGGCTTTGCTACTTTGTTTGAAGATGCTGAGGTTGGTCTAATGGAAGATGGTTGGGTTCTAAATGTCTTGGTGGATGTTTTCAAGGTAGGTTCCGTCCCTGAGAGGCTAATCCTTCAATGTGGGGGGAGCTCATGGCTACTGGCATTATGCTTTACAATGGGTGATACTACTGGCGAGAACTGTCAGGATAAGCCGTCTTATGTGGAGGTTATTGGTGAGAAGGTTGACGTACAACAGATGGGCAAGATGACTCCTAATGAGGTGCCTGAGCCTAAGAAGTGTAAGGGCCACCACCACCTTGGGGAGAAGGAGGGAGTGATGGATGTGGCGTCAGTGGAGACAGCCATGGTGGAGGAAGTGGCAGTAGCTCAACCATTGACAGATATAGCTGAAGAGCAGGTCCTGCAAGAGATTTCAAATAATCCCAGGCAACCCCAATCTAAGTTACAAGCAATGGAAGGTCTGAAATTTGGAGCTAGGCCAGCTACCAAGGTTGGTGTGGGCAGATCTCCTTACAAGCTTAGGCAGAGGCGACCGACCACAGCTATGAAACTTGATGAAAACATGGTGGCTGCTATTATGAAGGTGGGCAAGGCCCAGAACGCAAATAAGGGGTTCCCTTGGAGGACAATAAGAGTCCTCACATGGAATGTGCGTGGGTTGCGCAATAAGAGCTAGAGGGCTTCCCTCTCGAGATATCTAAGAGAATGGGAGATTGATTGTGCCATAATTCAACAGACACACATTGAGAGTGATGAGGACAGGGTCTGGAATGACCTAAAGAATGAGAGGGTGGCTGAATGTGTGACGCTTAACGCACAAGGTACATTTGGTGGCATCACTCTGTGGTGGAGAAAGGCTTTTTTACAAGTGCTGGAGGTGCATAAAGCTCAGCATTTGGTGACATATAAATTCAAAAGGTGTCAGGGGGAAGGTGTGTACTTCATCACTGGTGTGTATGGACCATGTGTTGCATTGATGAGTCATGAATTATCGGAGGATTGGGCTGCAACTGCAGAGCTTATACAAGGGGCTGCCTGGCTGGTGGGTAGGGATTTTAATTGTGTGCTGATAGGGAGGGACAAGCCGAATGGTGTGGTGGATACTGCATCCCTTGGTTTTTAGCTGATGGTTCAAACTCTCGATTTGAGTGAGTACCCATCCTTTGGTGCTGAGTTTACTTGGAGAAATGGCAGTGGCCTTATGTCAAAGATTGACAGATTTTTTTGGAAATGCTAGTCTTCTAGACATGTTCCAACTATCAGCTGTCTCTAGGCTGGAACACCCTTTCTTAGACCACACCCCCCTGGTCTGGGATAGTGGAGAACAAGTGGAAGTAGGTTCCTACTTCAAATTTAGAAGGTCATGGCTGTGAGAATTGGGATTTCGTGAGATGATTGAGGTGTGGTGGAGGGCCAGACATGTGGAAGGATCAGCTACTATCAAGCTTGCTTCCAAATTGGCTGATTTATGCAAAATGCTTAAGGAATATGGGGCAGTGGTGTCTACTTTAAGACAACAGAGGCATCTTGAGCCTTTGACGAAAATCAAGACTTGGATACAAAGGAGGCGGCAGGTCCTTTATCTGACCAAGAACTTGATGCTAGAAGAATGTGGCAAGGAGTGGTGGCAGAGGAAGACTTAAAATAAGAGTTGGATTGGAGGGAGTGATCAAGGAAACTTTGGTTTAAGGAGGGTGATGCCAACATCAAATTTTTCCATCTTGCAGCCAGCTCTTGCAGAAGGGTGAACATAATTTCTTCCATAGTCAAGGATGGTCAAAGAATATCCTCTATGCAAGAGATTAGATCGGAGGCCATCAAATACTACAGGGATGCCTCACGGGTTGCAGATAGAATTGTGTGGAGGATGGCTGTGAGTGATGCACCTAGAGTTTCCGATGAATAGACTTCCAGGTTGACGGCTACCATCACTAAGAAAGAAGCTGTGGACACCATAAAAAAATTAAACAATGAAGGCTCCCCTGGGCCTGATGGCATTCAAGTTTTTTTTTTATAAGGAACTGTGGAGCTTGCTTGGTAGTGACATGATGGATGTCATCAAGGAGTTTGAGAGAGGTAACTTTGGATTTGATAAGATCAATAGGTCTTTTCTTTTCTTGCTGCCAAAGGTACAAGGAGCAGAGAGTTTCTCTGATTTCAGGCCTATTGTGCTCTCGAACTTCATTTATTTGGTGGTGGTCAAGATACTGGCAAATAGATTGAGGTCGATCCTGCAGAACCTGATTCACCCTGTCCAATCAGCTTTCCTCCTTAACAGATCCTTGCAAGAATCATTTATTATGGCTCAGGAGATGGTGTGTGGGTGGCATAGAAGGAAGTGTAAAGCCTTTATGTGGAAAGTGGATTTCCGAAAGGCCTATGACTCTGTTTCATGGCCCTATCTTTGGGAAGTCTTTAAGAGAAGAGGGTTTCCTCCCCTCTAGATCTAATGGATGAAGCATTGCATTACAACCTCTTCCTTCTCTCCTTTAATCAATGGCAAACCTTATGGGGCTTGGATTCAGCCACAGTGCGATGTTAGGCAAGGATGCCCATTAGCTCCGTTGGTTTTTAATCTTGCAGTGGATGGTCTTGCTAGATATGCTTGTAAACTATCTGAGGCTGGTGTAATCAGAGGATACTCATTATTCAATAGGAGAGCTATGGCCACTATACTCTAGTATGTAGACGATACAATCTTCTTTGTTGAGGGGACAACTGCTGAAGCCCAAGCATTAGGACATATGGTGAAGATCTTTGGGGATCTTTCAGGTCTGAAATTGAACAGGGAGAAGTCTACTTTGATATGTTTTGGCCTGAGTGAGAAGGAGCAAGATGCACTCTCAGCCACTTTGGGAACCCCTCACTCAAATATGCCAATTAGATACTTGGGGCTACCATTGAGGTGTTCAAAGTTGAGGAAGAGCGATTGGAATACCCTTTTTGATAAAATTTCCATCAAGCTGGAAGGATGGAATAGTAAGTTCCTGTCTAAGGGTGGAAGACTCATCTTGTTAAATTTTGTTATCACCTATATCCCGATCTTCTACTTTTCCCTCTTCAAAGCATCAAAGTCTATTTGGAAACGTTTGGATTTGATGCGAAAGAGATTCTTTTAGAAAGGTGCATGACATGAGGGTAGATTCATGCAGCCACTAAAGTGGGAACATCTGTGTCATCCCAAAGAAGAAGGTGGACTGGGGATTAGAGCACTCAAAGAGTTCAATGAGGCCTTATTGATTAAATGGACTATAAAAATTCTCAATGGGGAGGAAAAATTATGGACTGAACTTGTTAGAGATGGCTATGGCAGCTCTAATAGTGCATTGAAGAGATTATACCCCTCCAAACCGTCCCCATTTTGGCGTTCTGTCACTCAGGCTATTAGAAATGATTGGCATTTGCTGCAGCCAGTACTCGGAGATGGCAGGGCCTTCAACTTCTGGAAGGAGCAGTGGTCGTCACTGGGCATTTTGAAAGAGTCTTACCCGAGGGTATACTCAGCTGCTGTTGATAAAGAAGGGGCAGTTAGCAACTATTGGTTTGAGTCTTGCAGCTGCTGGCACTTGAGTGAATCTGAGGCCATCAGGGAGGGAACTCAGTTATGGGAAGAAAGGCAAAACCTGATTTCAGACTTGCAAAGTTTCAATCCAAGGCTCGGTGTGGAGGACACTTATGCATGGGATGGCATCTATACAGTTCAATGTGCCTACAGAAAAATCATGAATTCTAGTAGTGGTATGGGGGGCGATCACATTGACAAGAAACTTTGACTTTTAAAGGTCCCCCTCAAGGTGCAACTTTTTCTTTGGTTGCGTAGAAGGGAAGGCTTGATCCCAGGGGATGTTAGACACAAGAGGATGGGGGCAACAGGCTAGTCGAAAGTGTCATTCGAGGCTTAAAAGCAGACTCATAGCCTACTCTCATACCGGTAGGATGCGACTTTACCACACCACTGAGATGGGATGTGGGATGAGGAGATTGAGACATGTGATTTCCTTAGAATTCATAAGTCAATGAAGTCAGAATATATTTAGAATCTATTGAATAGGGGTTCAAGTTCTGATTATCAGCTTATAATTCATAAGTCAATGAAGTCAGAATATATTCAGAATCTATTGCCTAGGAAGGACCCGAAACTAAGCTCTATTACGTACGCGGGCTCGCTAGGTACTTAGTATGCCTGCTCTCCTCTGGACCCCACTATCTGATTCAGCCCTCCGGGTTAGATCTGATATACGCTGGCCTTTTCAAGAGTCAAAGATTCGCCAGGTGTGAAATTCCATTGTATTCGGGGAGTCAAAGATTTGCTGGGAATTTTGGATCGAAGAAGAGGAAGATCCAGATATGGTGCAGAAAAAGCAAAAAAGAGATGAATGGAAGATGCCTATACTCATTCGGCATGTGAAAAAGTGAACAGAAGTCGACCCGGAGATAGGGAATCTTGTGTAGATCACAGGACAAGCTATATACACCTCAAACTCGCCGTTTTACAACACTACATGAATGTCACCTATGTGGGATGCACATCGACAGTTTGAATCATATGTTTTCTTCTTATTTGATTACAGATATGATTTGAAGAAAAACTTGCCAGGAGCTGCTCCCACCTTGGGAGTCCTTGTGGCATAGTTTTGGGACACCTGGGAGGCCACATCTGCGCATGGCTGTGACCCTCTGGTGTGTGTGGAGGGTGAGGAATGAGAGACTATTTTAGGAGAGACCAGTATGCTGTAAGAAAATTTAAATGGGTGCTGGTCCCTCATACATAGATGGGGATCTAATTTGTAGTTTTCCTTATCTTTCTTTTTACTATTAAATAAAATGCCCTCCCGGATTGCTATTGTAACATGATAGCTTTCCTTTCAGTTTCTAAAACAAAAAAAAATTAACATGTTATTAGTTTATTCTGAATTTTTAGTTAAATGTTTAGTTAATTTGGTTTAGTTAAATTGTTACTAATTGTTATTTGTGGGGTTTGCCCATATATGTAGTGATTAGTTGTGAGGTATTTGTACTCTTAGTTTCATTAAGATGTTTAGTTAAATTTGCATTTAATTTGAATGCTTGTGTGACATTTTATTTATAGAAGTGAAATGTGGGGTGTACCCACATCTGTTGTGATGCACTCTTGTGTATGTAGGATTTGAGAGAAATCCCATATTATAGTGGAAACTTTGCTGAGATTTTTCAACTTACGATTTGTGTGTAGGTATAGGTGTAGGGTTTATGACTAGGTTTTACATTTTGGGTTTATGGTTTTGTGTTTAGGGTTGAGGATTATGGTTATTTGTTTTTATGTTAGGTTTTAGGGTTTAGTGTTTAAGGTTTAAGGTTAGGTTTAGGATTATTTTTTTGGGTTTTGGTATTAGGTTTTGAGTACTGGATTTAGGTTATAAGGTTTTTATTTTAGATTTACGATTTTCAGTTTAAGGTTTAAGTTTAGGTTTTTCGATTTTAGTTTAGGTTTACGATTTTTTATTTTGGGTTTTGGTTATAGGTTAGTTTTGGATTTAAGATTTTAGGTTTTGATTAGGGTTTAGGATTATGGTTATTTGTTTTTAGGTTAGATTTTAGGGTTTAGTGTTTGAGGTTTAAGGTTAGGTTTAGGATTTTTTTTTTGGGTTTTGGTATTAGGTTTTGGGTTTTGGATTTAGGCTATTTGGTTTTTATTTTAGATTTAGGGTTTTCTATTTAAGGTTTAAGTTTAGGTTTTTTGGTTTTAGTTTAGGTTTATGATTTTTTATTTTAGGTTTTGGTTATAGGTTTTTAGTTTTGGATTTGAGATTTTGGGTTTTGATTAGGGTCTAGAGTTTAGGGTTTTAGGGTTTACGGTTGAGGATTATGGTTATTTATTTTTAGGTTAGGTTTTAGGGTTTATTGTTTAAGGTTTAAGGTTAGGTTTAGGATTTTTTTTGGGTTTTGGTATTAGGTTTTGAGTTCTGGATTTAGGTTATAGGGTTTTTATTTTAGATTTAGGGTTTTCTGTTTAAGGTTTAAGTTTAGGTTTTCTGGTTTTGGTTTAGGTTTACGATTGTTCATTTTAGGTTTTGGTTATAGGTTTTTAGTTTTGGATTTAAGATTTCGGGTTTTGATTAGGGTTTAGGGTTTAGGATTTTAGGGTTTAGGGTTGAGGATTATGGTTATTTGTTTTTAGGCTAGGTTTTAGGGTTTAGTGTTTAAGGTTTAAGGTTAGGTTTAGGATTTTTTTTTGGGTTTTAATATTCGATTTTGAGTTATGGATTTAGGTTATAGGGTTGTTATTTTTGATTTAAGGTTTAAGTTTAGGTTTACGATTTTTTATCTTAGGTTTTTTTTATTTGTTTTTAGTTTTGGATTTAAGATTTTGGGTTTTGATTATTGAATTATGATTTAGGGTTTTATTTTTATGATTTTGGGTTTTAGTATAGAATTTAGAGTTTAGGTTTAATTTATAGTTTTTGGGTTTTGTCGCTCAGTTTAAGGCTTAGTACTTTTATGTTTTACGGTGTGAAGAAATTGATTAATTAAATTTAGAATCAGTTTAAATTTAGATACACACAGTTGCACAAATTTAGATTCACTTGATGACAAACAATAGGAATTCTAACCCTTAAGTAACAAGTTGTGGGAGATGTAATTGTGCCAAAATACTAGCCTGTCGAGACTTATGATCATGTTATATGGATAATGCAGAGTATGTGTATATCTCACTTACATGCACGATGAGTTGTCTTTATAACAACATACCATAAGTGTTGTCCTTTGTTCAGAGAAGTTTTGAACAAAGGGGGTCTTTGAAGATTTGATCACAACTTAGAGTTACTTCTTGCATGTAGCTAGTGTTTGGAGAGATTTCGATTACATTTTCTCACTCTTCTCTGGTATACCAACTAATCTTAGCTCCGTTCCCGAAGCACCCTTTAGTAGGGGTTATTGGGGATGTAGTTAAGGTTAGTCTTGAGGGGTATACTGGAGAAGTACAGGGAAATGCTGTCGAAATTTCTCCAAGCACTGGTTGCATGTAAGTAGTGTTATGATCAAATCTTCAAGGATGGTCCATCAAGTGAAAATCTTCTTAAAATACACATTTCTTCTTTATTCGAGTTAACTTTGAGTGATCTTAAAATACACATTTTTTCCTTATTTGAGTCTAACTTATGAGTGGTTGTCATTGACATTTTGGTTAATTATCATGGATAAGTCATGGATTAGTCTGAAAAATTTGAATTACCACGAATACAAGAGTGGAGTGATTTTGTTTATGGAGTGGGCATTTAATGATGATAGGAAAACATTTAGACGAGGAGAATTCCTTTAGCTAATTTTATGCCCATGTAGACATTGTTTGAATGAGTTTTTCTATGACTGAGACACAGTTTTCGAGCATGTAATATGTAACGGTTGGTGGTAGCATTACGTAAATTGGATAGCTCTTGGTGAACAAATGAGAGGAGAAGTTAGAAATGAGAGAATTGAAGCTTTTGAAGAAAGTGATGATAATCAAGGAGATAAATTGGATGAAATGTTACCCGATATGAGAGCAGCAGATCCTGAGGATGTAGATGATGATGAGACATTACGAGATTGTAATCAGTTTTATGATGTAATCAAGGTAGCAGGTGTAACGACCCGATTCCCGAGTCCCTACGAGACACGAGAACCGGACCGACTCGACTAATCCCAAGACCCAGTCGTCCAACGAGGAAGTAACCAAAAGACAGTAAAATAAACCACATTCAGCATGAATATAACTAACAGTAAGAAAGTACAGCAGTAAGGAAAGAAAACTACTACAGTAGGCACCACCACAACAGTAAAACAACATTCATCATATAACAAAACTGCAGGTAAAGAAGGTACAGCGGAAACAGAAACTACTCACTAGAACAGAAACAAAAAGGGGTACAAAGCTGTGGTAACTCTACTGGACCCTACTCGGCCCAGCTTCCTCTGCAGCCGCCGACCCTGGCTGCTCAACACCTGGTCCTGAAAAAGGTAACGAGTGTAACACGTCAGCAAAACGCTGAGTAGAGTGGCAAACTAACTAAAGGCAACAGTAGAGTGTACAGTAGCTGTTATGTTCTATTACTTCCTTTATTTACATCTTTCAATTTTTCTCACTATTTCATTTACTTCTCAGATCCTTTACTTGATCTCGGATGTCCTCGTGGGACGATCTTGATTGCAGTCTTTTCCAAAAGTAGAAGTAGCACGTGGTGCTCTCCTGGCCGGGAGAGTCCCCCGTGGTGATCCTACCCTCAGTCAACCACCCCAAGGTCACTGACAGACGTAACGGTGACTACGGCACGCGCGATAAACGCACAGGTAGCTAGCCCGCACTGGCACGCGGTCAGTCGTTTCCGTTAACGGGTGCGCCCAAAGCACAGCACGGAACCAGGGCAGAGCCCTCTCAGTAACAGGGGTCCAACCCCTCCACAGTAACCAAACCGGGGCCTTGCCCCTCCACAGTCCGCGCACCCTCGCCTGACTACCCTGGTTTGCCCTAGTGGGCCTAACAAGTCGGTGAAGGAGGCTAGCAGAACCCCGGGGCCCGTGGGGTAGCTAGTACTCTCCTAACACTACTAGCTCTCCTCGGTACTACGTACACGAGGGCCAACAATTCGGTACAGAGCGGCCAAGCCTAACCCCGGGTCCCTGGGGCGGCTGGCCCCACTCTGCACTAAAACAGGTACAGGTACTTCCCTTGGTACTGCGTACCCAAGAGACAGTACAAACTACATCTCAGTTCCATTCCTTTTCTTTCCAGGAGTTCCACTCCTAATTCCCCGTAGGGTTCCAGCTCTTATCTCAGAACATCATATGTTTCACTTTCCAGATTCACGTTCTCACATTCCATGATCTCAAACATGATTCTTTATGCATAACAGGCAGCTGTTAATTAAATTTACAGGCAGCTTTATATATTCCTTTCCCTTTTTTTTTTTCCAAGACTGCAGTAATATACATTCCACTAGTTTTTCCATCCTAGGGTTCATGCCATATCCTAGGATCTATCATACAATCTAGTTTTCCGGCCCTAGGATTCATGCAACACCTAGGAGCTATCATTCCATATATTTCTCATTCCTAGGATTCATGCAAGCCCTAGGTTCTAGTTATGGTTCCATACTTTAACAGATTTTATTAATACTTAAAACCACTCTACCAGGTACAACGGGAGTAATGGGGGCGTGATCGGGAATCCCGCGCGCCTCCGCGACTCTCAAGACTGCAACCGAACGAGGTCCTATCACAAGGATCAAACACAAGGAGTGTCTCAAAACAGTGTATAGCTACTGTAGGCGGGTAGAGGAATTAATTCTGAAACGAACGCAACTCGAATCACGGAAAACGGAGCCCAAACGGGCCCTAAACGGGTCGAGAAAGACGATACTGTGCAAAATCAGACGTCTGGAACTCCCTCCAGACGTCTTAAACGGTGGATCAGAGAATTACCTGTTCGGCTTGGTTCCTCGGACGTCCAGAAGTCTGTGGGGACGTCTGCCTAGATCCAAGACATCCGATGGTCACTCCGGATGTCTGGAGGTCACTCCCGCCGTCTGGTACAAATTCCAGACGTCTGATTCGCAAAGGATGACGAATCAGCGAACCTGCGCACAGCCAACCCTCCTCCCTCAGTACGGTCAGTCGACAAAAAGAAGAAGAAAGCGGAAACTCACCTTTCAGACGTCTGTATGATCTCACAGACGTCGACCTTGCCGTCTGGATATCAATCCAGACGTCTGATTCTGGAAATTTTTCCAGAATCAGAACCTTGCTCGGCCTCCGCTCGCGACGCCGCCCGCGTCGCACCTCGCGCGTCCGCTGCTCCGCCCGCAGCAGGTCCCTCTCCGCAACGCTCTGCGCCCCCTGCGCCCTCCGCCGGCCGGCCAAGCCGCTCCCGGCGTGCTCGCCCTCACGGCAGAGCCCCGCCCTCGCACGCCGCAGCTCCTCCGCACCTACTGCGGCTGCCGCTGCCGCTGCGCCCTCGCGTCCGCTCGCTCTCGCGCACAGGCAGGAGAAGAAGGAGGAAGATGGTGGAGACGGGAGGGGAGGCGCGCCCCCCTTTTAACGCCGCGCGGAGAGGAGAGAGAAGGCGGTCGCAGTCGCCTGCAGCCGCAGAGAAAGAGGCAGGATCGCAGGTCTGCGCGCACAGGCACGCAGACGAATATCCCGTGCGAGCATAACTGTTCGCCAGACGTCTGTAAACTATCCCGGACGTCTGGATGTGATCCCAGACGTCTTTACAGACGTCTGGGCCACCTCCCAGACGTCTTAAAAGACGTCTGGGGCACGCGCTCGTTACAGCAGGGGATCCTATTTCTCCTGGAATAACGTTAATGTCAAAGTTACCATTCCTTCTCAAATTGTTTCAGAAGAAAGTGATGAATAGAGCCACACTGAAATTAATGTCTGAGGTTCTGGAATGTATTGGAGAGTTGCTGAATAATCCTGCTGGGTATCTTAAGTCATGGTATGATGCAAAGAAGCAGATATGTGGGCCCAGATTGAAATGCGAGAAGATTGATGCCTGTTGTAATGACTATGTCTTGTACAGAAATGAGTACTCAGAGTTGACTAACTATCCCGAATGTGGTGAGGAGAGGTATAAGGTGGGTAAGTCAACAAACACAGGCAGGAAGAAACAACCAGAGGAGGTTCTCCATTATTTTCCATTAATCCTTAGGCTACAATGCCTATTCATTTCCAGTAAAATAACAAAACTAATGGCGTGGCATCAGGATAATAAATCAAAAGATGGACGCATCCGTCATCCAATAGATTCTGATGAGTGGAATGGATTTAACGAGAATCATGCATTATTCGCAGAGGAGGCACAGAATGTGAGACTAGGTCTTGCAAGCGATGGATTCAACCCATTCAAGAACATGTATCCATCATATTCCATATGGTCGGTGGTCATGTTAACTTACAACTTACCCCCATGACTATGCATGCGATTCGCATTCATGATGTTGACCCTCCTTATCCCTAGACCCAAGCAACCAGGAAATGCAATAGATGTTTATCTCCAACCATTGATTGATGAACTGAAAGTCTTGTGATACAGTGGTGTTCAAACATATGACGCACAGAAGAAATAGTTCTTCCAGTTGCATTTAGCATTACTGTGGACAATTAATGACTTTTCAACATATGCAAATTTGTCAGGATGGAGTACGAAGGGGAAGTTCGCCTGTCTAATTTGTATGGATGATACTCATCATCTGCGATTGCCTAAAAGCAAGAAGTTTTATTCTTAGGGCACAGTAGGTTTTTGCCCGTTAAACACAAATAGCGAACATTATAATTCAAGGACAGATTTGGTGGTAAAGTATGTCGGTATTCGTCGAGGAATCCGAAAAATAAACTCAGTATAAGTTCTGTTAGGTTGTTGGGGATGAAAATCATGAAGACATTACAACGGCTCGGTGAAATACGTTTGGGTTGTCTTGTCAAGAATGACTTGACTTCCTTGCGACATTCAAGGTTTAGGAAGAAAAACGTATTTTTTATGAAGTTTCCATATTGGAAGGATTTGACTATACAGCACAATTTAGTGTTATGCACATCAAGATGAATGTAATTGACAACATTCTTGATGTATTAAACCTAATAGACAACCTAAAGGATACGGTTAAAATAAGGAATGATATGAAAAATTTGGGTATTCGACCTGAGTTGCACGTTGAAGGAGGGTCTCACTTTCCAGAAGCTATATATAGTCTTACCAGAGAGTACAGGCAAAGGACTTTCTCATTCCTTAAAGACATTTAGGTTCCAAATGGGTATTCATCGCAACTTTCACGTTGCGTAAATGAAGCATAGAAGATGATTACTGGGTTAAGAAGTCATGATTCTCATGTGTACATGCAAATCTTATTCCCACTAGCGATACGTGGAGTGATGCTTGATTGGTAGTTGATTCTTTCACGAAGATGAGCAGATATTTTAAAGTCATCTATTCAAAGACATTAGATCTGGAATTGCTAGACTATTGTGATAAACAAATTGTGATCACACTTTATAAAATGGAGCAGATTTTCCCACATGCATTCTTCGACGTGAAGGTTCATGTCACGCTTCATCTTTCAAATGAAGTGAGAATTGCTGGACCCGTGTAGTATAGATGAACCTATCCAATTGAACGATATTTGAAGAAATTGAAAGATTATGTCTTGAATAATGCTAAACCAGAAGGGTCAATCGTGGAAGGCTATTTTGTAGAGGAATGTATTAACTTTTGTGCCCTGTACATGAATGAGATTGACAATCGATTTAATTTCTTGAATGGAACTATGAAGGAGAATTTAATAGTAATGATGAAGATTTTATGTCCATATTTAACATCGGAGGAAGGTCAATCCTCTGGATGGAGATTAAGCCCATCTCGGAAATGGAACGACGATTGGCATACTTGTACATTCTGAAGCAAATTCCAGAAGTTGATGAATTTTATAATGAATTCAAAGAATCCTTTGTGTCATCTATACATGACTTGCAGTTTCTTGATTGGTTCAAGGATCATGTAAATAAAATGAAAGAAGATGGAGATCCATGGTAGGTACAGGATTTTGATATAATTGTTGATACACCTTTGGCAAATGGACATTACCATTCAGGTTACATAATTAAGGATTTCGGATTCAGAGTACAGTCCATTGATGATGCGAAGGCCACACAATAGGTGGGAGTCATTGTCATTTATGACCTAAGCATTGGTTGTGATGGGTATTACGGTCAAATTGAAGACATTGTGGAAATGAATTTCAGGTTTGACTGTAAGGTGATTCTATTCAAGTATGATTGGTATGATGTTTTTAAAGAAGGCGTTGGATTCAAAGTCAATAAGAAACATGATTTCTTGAGCTTAAGTAAGAATCGTCGCATTTTCCAGTCATCAGAACTATTCACACTAGCTTGTCAGGTAGCACAAGTATTCTACGTGCCTGATAATAGCAGAAATGGGTGGATAATCCCTGTTAGAGCTCTACCATGTGAACAATACAATGTGAGACAAGATCTCAACCTAGATGTTGAATCTGAAGCATATCAACAAAACCTACAAAGTGAAGAAGTTGCCCCTTGTGCAACTGACATTGATATATAAGGTAATTTGCCAAAAGTATTAATCCATAACTACAAATAAAAATAATTTAACAAATTTTTAGTTGTTTGTTTTGTTTAAATTTCCTTTAAATTGTTTTATCATTTTTCAAAGTTTATGTTCATTTATTTTTCGAATCTGAAATTTATTTTATTGCCTTCTCATATAGGTTCTTCACATTTTCCCATTGTTTCTACATTGTTTCTGGACTATTTCGTCACTATGGTGAAGTTCTTCTATTACTTTCTTTTTTAAAATGCTCTTTTAATGTTAAATGTGGGATGTGTCCACTTAGGTTTATTTTAAGTGTGAGGTGTGCCCACTTAGGTTTATTTTATGTGTGGGTGTGCCCACTTAAGTTTTTTGCATATTTAATGTTTTGTGTTGAATGTGGAGAAGAGGAAGGAGAAAGGGAAATAGATGAAGCAAGGGAATGTGTAGAGAAAGGGAAAGGGGGAGGGAAATGGAGGGGGGAATGAGAAGGAAAAGAAAGAGGAAGGGAAATGGGGAAAGGGAATGTGGAGAAGAGGGAGGGGAAGGGAAAGGGAAATGAAGGGGGGAAAAGAGAAGCAAGAAGAAGAGGGAGGGAAAGAGGAAGGGAAAGGGGGAGGGAAATGGACGGGAGAATGAGAAGGAAAAGAAAGAGGAAGGGAAAAGGCGAAGGGAAATGGGGGAAGGGAATGTGGAGAAGAGGGAGGGGAAGGGGGGAAAAGAGAAGGAAGAAGAAGAGGGAGGGAAAGAGGAAGGGAAAGGGGGAGGGAAATGGAGGGGAGAATGAGAAGGAAAAGAAAGAGGAAGGGAAAGGGGAAGGGAATGGGAAGGAGGGGAAATGAAGTGAAAGAGAATGTAAAGAAGAGGGAGGGAAAAGGGTTTGGATGGGTGAAGGGGAATGTGGAGAAGAGGCAGGGGAAGTGGAAAGAAGAGGAAAATGAAGAGGAAGGGAAAAGAGGGAAGGGAATGAGAAGGAAAAAGAAGAAGTGTAGGGGGAAGGTATTTTTTTCTACGCTTATTTTATTTTTATTTATTTCTATATTTATTTCATATAGGATTTTCGAAATATCACAATATATAGGGAAAATGTTGCTGATTTTTTTTTTTAAAAATATGATTATTTGTGATGTTTTTACGTAGGTTATATTTAAGAAGAAGGCTAATAGGAGTCGTAGGGATGGTATCACCTCTCAGCAGCCTCAGACCCCCAGCCAGCAGCCTGAGGTCCCCCGCCAGTAGCCTCAGCCTCAAGCTCACGGCCAATAGTAGCCCACTTATCCCCCCCGTGAGGAGCTCTAGGCACCTCGCTAGCAGTTTTTGAGGCCTGGAGATGTGGCCCGATATTTCCAGAGTCAGGGGAGGGGAGGTAGGGGGAAGGGGAAGAGTCTGATGCCTCCTCCGACAGATTTCTTGGTAGAGGATTCTAACTACGAGGAGGATGCACCCGCCGATGAGGACGAGGAGGATAGTACTTCAGTTGATGAGGAGGGCATTGGGTTGGATGATCAGTCAGAGCAGTCGGTTAACTTAGATCCTTCTCAGTCGGGATGTTCTGCACTACCCTCTCGCAGTTTTGGTATGAAATTAATGTTTGGTAAATGTTTTAATTAATTTATTTTTTTGTTATTTTATTTTATGTTATAATTCTATCTTATAGGTGCACGTAGGGGAAGTGGTCCCACACGGAATAGGGACCTAGAGAGAATTCCGCATGGGGTTTGCATTTCAGTTAGGATCACACTAGCGGGGAAAGCAATGGACTATCCTCCATTCGTCAGCAGACTGGGTACATTGACGAAGGCGATCATCCCACTATGCTACAAGTTGAAGAGGCAGCTCATTTGAGAGTTAAAGGTAATTGGTAAAAATTAATAACTTATGTACATTGCTTTATATAACTTAAAATTATGTAACAATTTCTGTTCTCATACTAATGTAGGCCATCTTCGATTGGGGCGAAGATTGAAACATCCCTAAATATATGCTCAAGCACGCAATAAAGATTCATAAAGATTCGAGATTGGAGTTTAAGAATAAGGTAAAAGATAAAATTTTAACTATATTTGTTTATTTCTTTTACCATAATTCAAATATTATTTCTAACATTATAATTATATTTTTTAGTATTATAAGAACAGGAATCATGATGAGGCATTGCGTAATGTACCTCTTTTGATACAGCCGCACACTTAGAAGGAAGCGTGCGACCATTGGCATGATCCAAAAACGTAGGTAAAAGTATTGCATATATTATCATTTAACTAATTTCTAAGTTAATAAATTGTACTTTTATTTCAAGAGCAGGCTAAGAAGAATAAGGAAAATAGAGCTAAGGCTCTACCGAAGACCCATGTCATGGGTAGGAGGAGCATAGGTGGGATGAAATTTCTATAGGTAAGTATTTTTAATTATTATTTTCTTTTAAACCTTACAATATTTTTAATTTGTTTTAATTAACTGTTTCAAAATATTGTAGTCTTCCATGAATGAAGGTATCCAGCTTGATCGGGTGAGAGTATATGAGGCCACTCATAGCAAGATGAGTAGTGAGGGAAACAGAGAGTGGCTTCGTGATACATACTAGCAGAGACACGTAAGTTAAAAAACACAATACTTTCATTTCATTTCGTAATTATAATTAAATGAAATTACTTAACATAATTCAATCTCTTTTAGGATAATATGATCAACTTAATGTATCCTCCTAAAGATGCCAAGTCTGATATAATTCAACAGCCACTGACAGCAGAGGAGGCATATCAAACCATCATGCCACTTGAGCATGGCGGGTACGTCCGTAGGGTAGGAAGGAGAGAGACCATCTCCACATGGTATGGGAGAAAGGGAGAATCTTCCCCTTTAACTAAGGTACAGGAGATGAGGAAGGAGATTGTGGCATTACGTTGCCTCCACGAGGAGGAGCTACAGATTGATGAGCTGACAGCGTAAGTCAGGGACAATGTGACGCAATTCAAAGAGTCAACAAAGTAGTTTTAGCAGTCCACTAAGACCATTAAGGAGCTCCTGAAGGTACTTCAGTAGGGAGGTATCGATCATCCTACCTTTCATCAGTATAGAGATTGTCGTGACGACGATGATTTAGGTGGTGGTGGTGTTGGAGGCATTGTTGTCGCAACATGATTATTGTATTTTTTATATACATTATCGTTTGTAATGAACTTTGTATACATTATTACATATATGAAATTTTTATTTTCATTTCTAATGTGTTAATTAGATGCAAATGTTTTAAGTTGTGCGATTGATTTTATAAGATTTTTAGTTTTTTATTGGCCTTCAACATAATTAAAAAGATTAATTTAAAAAAAAATTCCAGCTATTGTCGACCATTTTGAAATGGATGAGAATAGTATGCGATCGAATAAAAAGGCATTGTCGACGATTTAAATACGGACGAAAATATTAATATTTTTGACTGTTATACAAAAATAGTCGAAGTTATTAATATTCTTGACCGTGTTAAAATAGACGAAAATAGTAACATTCTCGACCATTTTTTAACAACGGTCGAAAATGTTACTATTTTTGACTATTTTCAACATTCTCGTTCATTATTTAAAAACGGTCAAGGATATTAGATATTTACGTTGACGGTCCATTTATAATGGTTGAGAAAAACTTTTCTTGATCGTTTAAAACGGATTACAGAAATAACATGTCGAATGAGGGTCCACCTTTTTGCCGACGGTAATGTTCTAGAACGGTCGAGAAAACCCAATAGCAATAGTACATTCCTCGACCCTCTTTCTCGACCGTTTTTTTCACATTGCCAACTGCTTTTAACGGTCGGCAATAATGAATATTCTTGTAGTGATTGATAAATTAAGCTAATTTAAGTTAGTAGTTTAATTAACTAACATATTAATTTATATTGTATTCTAATAATTTTATTTTAACTTATTTTAAATATATTTATAATCTTATTTATGTTGTATAATAGTATGTATATGGAATAATTTATATGTATATAGTGTATATAAACAATGTAAATACCTAAATAAATCTAATTAAATTATTTAAAATTCTTAATTAATCATGTATATACATAAATTAACTAAACTAGACCTTAATTAAGTAGTTTGAATAATAATTTATTGTGTACATAAATAATTATAAGCTAATTATAACGTGTAATGTACCTAAGTTTAACTAATTTAAATATGTACTTAAGTACAATATTTACCTAAACTAATTAACTTAATGGATAGCCCTTTGTATTAATTATATGATTATGTAATTTATTTGTAATTTATAACCCTAATTAATATCTAATTAAGGGCCTAAATTTTGCAATAAACTACTGTCGCATGCTGGGCACAACGCTAATCAGCTCTCCTTTTAGTCCCACATCATGGGCGTAGAAGTTGCTGAAGCTATATTTAACTAACTACACTTGATGGTAGCCCAAACAACTATGATGTAGACTCCCCTGTGCGTGCTTTGCATAACTTGTTAACCACGTGCGCTGCATGTGCCTACAGGTGCGTGTATGCATCTGGGTGCACGTACGTGTGTGTGGGTGCATGTGTGTGTGGGTCTGTGTGGACCTAATCTGAGCTGAATTGTGGCATTTCCCTCGCCCGTAGGGGCCATCATAGTAGTGGTACCGATCCAACCTTTGGGCCGTTGATCCTGGGAAAAGATGGCCCATATCTTTTTGGGCCATGAGTGTTTTGGGCTTAGGGACTTAAAATATGACTGAGGGTTGTGTGTAATTTACGTGCATGTGTTAATAAAACTAAGTGTTGAGTTTAAGCCTGAAAAGACTTAGTGTTAAGTTAATGTATATATATATTATTTAGACTATTAATTAGATCCTTGATTTTTGCCTTTGTTATATATAATTTTTGAGGCATAGCTTCTCTTTTCTATATGTATATAGTTAATTTAGTATAAGTAATTAGTTTTTCTTATATATATAGCTATGAAATCCTTCACTTTTGCCTTGTATGTATATATTGTTTAAGGCATGTGTTTTCTTTCTTTTTGTTCATCATTGTATATAGTTAGAGTAGTTGTAAATAAATAGATACTAACAATGTTTGTATAGTTAAGTGTAAATAAACTAACCTATATTATATTAGTGTTTGATGCCTTTACCCTTGTATATATTTTTAAGGCATTTCTAACTTCAATTAGTTTGTTCTGACGTATAAATAATTAACTTAGATTAATTGATTCTTTGAGTGTATAGACTCTAATTCATTCTTTTGTAAATAACTTTGAAATTTTTAGAATAAAAGATTGATTTTGGATCATAGAGAGTGATGTATATTAATAACTGCCTCACAGTGAACGACTTAGAATAAAATCAATAAAAATTGTATATAAATAAAATGACATCCGTCTATATTGCGACACTATACTACTACAGCGATAATAAACCCTAAATTAACTAACAGTCCGGATTGAACATCAGGCCACACCTTCGCGGGCACACTCTCTCCCTACTATTCACTTCTTCTCTTTCCATCCTTGTCTCATTCATTCTCTAAACTTCAAGAAAACCCATCATTACCACCTTCGGCCACCCTCACCTGGTCATCTCCAGTTGTTGTCTTCACCGTCGACATCACCAACAAGCTCGCCGAAGTGTATGTCATCGCCCTCCTACGTCCACGCCATCAACCAACGACTCCTCCATTGACCACAACCCAAAGCTAGAATCTCCTCCATGTGGCCGGCCGGCCACCTCTAGCCTCCTCGAGACACATCGTCACCACCAACGTGACGCCCTTACTCAAGCCTCCCTTCTCCGAGCTCTTCACTACCGGCAATGCCCTCTTCCACAAGCACGCTACCACCCATCATGTGCTTTGTTTTGGCACAGTAGAATGGGCATTAGTTGAAATGAATGGGTAAGGGTGTTTGAAGAAGGGGATTTAATCTTTTATATAATACATTATGACACTTTTCTCTTACGCCCTCTCTCTTTCTCTCTATTTCTCATGCTCTCTTTATTTTTCTATATGTGCTCTGTCTCTCTCTATTAGTTTAAACAATCTCCAGCTATTGTTGAAATATGAAATGGATGATAAATACTTGTGAGATTATTTTGGCTTAATCCTCCATGTGGAGACAACCTGATCTTATGGTATAATTTTAACACATTTTTGTTAATCTTTGATTTGGGATTTTCCTTCACCACATTGGATACTATGACATATTTTTTGCCAATTTAAGTGAGAAATCCTCTATCAATACTATTGGATGTCTAAAACAAATGATAATACTCAAGAAATGATTTCTAGAGAATTTCATAATCATGATCATTTTGACAACTCGATCTTTAAGTTAGGATTAAGCCTAATGTCTATGTATTGGACATTTGGAAGAAATAATAAAATATTTCCTAAGTGTCTCCAGAGGATTATATTCTGACAATACTTGGTTTAGGGTAAGATTTGCCTTAATGATCTATTATTGGATGTCAGATGGCATGTACAGTTGTCTCATGAGAACTAAGGACATCTGAAACAAGTATGGATCATCTAATGTATTAAGGTAGGACATAGTAAGGTATTCTATTTAGGTATTGGATGTCCGATGCTATTGTCAGACGGCTTAAAATGGATTTTCAGATGTCTAATATTCGTGTATAGTGTTGATTTGAGTTGGGATTTGGTTTTAAGTTTTTGCCTAAGGATTTGAGAAACTAAGGTGAGAGTTCTACATCTAGTTGGGGTTTTTTTACAACTTTTTTAGACTCAATAAAGATAAAATTATAACTCTTTGATAATACAAGTATATCTAAGACCTAGATCATAATTCCTTGTCTTCATATTTGATCCTTGAATGTTCACTTGAACCTTGAAACTTAGGGAGTATTTGTTTTACAGGAATAGGGGGCGAAATGGAATGAAAAAGGCCCCATTGATTCCTCTCTCAAATTTGGATGTCAAATATAGGATGGAAATATCCTTTCCATAGGTTTTTTAATTACCATAACAGATAGATTTTCCAATTCTAGCCTCCTCCCTTAGAACTATTCATCCCTTGGAAATGCGCCCCTAGGGAAACGCCCCCCTCTCTCTCGCAACCCAACTCTCCCTCGCGACAACTCTCTCACGACCCTCCTACTCTCGCGGTGGCCCCCTCGAGTGTGACACATCAATGCCTCCCTTTCTTGCGGCACCCCCCTCGAGCATGACGCACTAACGCCTCCCTCTCTTGCGGTGGCCTCCTCGAGCGTGATGCACTGACGCCTCCCTCTCTCGTGACGCCCCCATGAGCGTGACACACCGACGCCCTCCTACACAGTGCCCCATCTCTTGCGACTCTCCAGCAGACTCCCCATCACCGTCGTAGCCATCTCCCCTCACCCATCGGCTCTTCCCTCCCACGTACCTGCAACGTAGAGGTAATATGCTATTATATTTTTTATTTCTGTTATTATCTTTTTTGTTCCTGAGTGAGGCAATGTGAGTACTCTGCCATTATCTTTTTTGTGCACGGTTAGTGTCCAGTTCTTTTGCCATTTTTACTACATTATATTTAAATCTAAGAGCATGATTTTTCAGTAATAAACAGCGCAAGCACCTTGTATGCGTCACGCAAACTTCGGACATGAAATTTTATTAAATGCAACTTTGGCCCACACAAATATCTATCAAAAAGTAACCTTCGCATCTCTTTCACTCCTAAACACACTCCTCCCTCGTGACGTTCTTGCTTCTTCGGACATCCTCCGTCGCTGTAGCAGCATCATCAAGCCCTACTATACTCAAAGAAGCTCCATCAACATCAAGAAAGCTCCACAATGGAAGAAGGCAGCAAAATGAGAAAAGGGACTAGATCAAAGAGGTACGACTCTAAAACCTCCGAAGAAAAGGATTTGTATATCATTAGAGATATTTCGCGTAATATCATCGGAGATATTTCACTCCGGTGATATCTCGTATTCTCCGGTGATATCTTATCGAAAAATGAGAAAAAGAACCAATGATGTTTCATTTTGCATCTTTCCTTTATCATAAGTAATATTCCTTCGAAGTAGCGGATGTGTTTACCATCGGAGATATTTCGAGCAATATCATCTCATTTAGGGTTTATGTGATATACACTCTGGTGAATCACCTTCAGATGAATGATATCTCATCGAAAATGAGAAAAAACACTGGTGATTTTCCCTTTTGCACCTTATATAAGTAAAAATATTACTTACATGAGTACTATCATCAGAGATAAGTAATATTACTACAAAATTTTATTTTGCATTGTGTAAAGTTTCATTGCACAGGTGCAAAGTTTCATTGCACAAATGCAAAGTTGCATTCTCACTTTATTAATTTATTTTGCATCGGTGTAAAGTTGCATTACACAGGTGCAAAGTTTCATTGCACAGGTGTAAAGTTGCATTTCCCACTTTATTAATTTATTTTGCACCGGTGCAAAATTAAATTGCACAGATACAAAGTTGCATTCCCACTTTATTAATTTATTTTGTATCGGTGCAAAGTTACATTGCATAGGTGCAAAGTTGCGTTCTCACTTTATTAATTTATTTTGCACTAGTGCAAAGTTGCATTGCACAGGTGCAAAGTTGCATTGCACAGGTGCAAAGTTGCGTTCTCACTTTATTAATTTATTCTGCACTAGTCAAAAGTTGCATTGCACAGGTGCAAAGTTGCATTCCCCACTTTATTAATTTATTTTGCACTCGTACAAAGTTGCATTGCACAAGTGCAAAGTTGCATTCCCACTTTATTAATTTATTTTGCACTGGTGCAAAGTTATATTTCATAGGTGCAAAGTTGCATTGCACCGGTGCAATATGTTATTGTTCAGCGCTTCCTTTATTTTTTGTTTTCGCAAGCATGAGGTAGACTCAAGATGCATGATCTACACCAAACGAAAAGCCTGGAAACTGGTTAAAGAAGATGTGAAAGAGGAGTTTCGAAAGACTCCCTTTGGCATCTTAATTGGTGGTGGAAAAATGTACCCCAACTACAAAGACAAAGACCTACTTTTTGAATTGGTGCATGCATATAATCCAAAAATAAGAGAGTTTCATCAGGGAGACCTAACATTGACTCTTACTCCAAATCACATAGAGGGAATACTTGGATTGAAGAATGAGGGAGAGAAAATCATCATAAGTGATGGAAAGATAAATGCAAATGACAGACCTACAATTTGGAGTGAGAATTTCACATCACTAAAGCCTAAGGTGAGAAAAATAATTGAGAAGATTCAAGAATACAATGAAGAAAATGAGAAAGAAGGAAAAGAAAAAAAGAAGCACAAGAAATTTGAGGCTCAAGAAAGGAGAAACCAAGTAGAGAAGGAAACAAAGATGTTGGTTCTCCTAACTCTAGGGTCATTTCTTCTACTATATGGAGACCAAGCAATTGTAACTTCATTATTTGACATGGTAGAAGATATGAAGTCTCTACGCAATTACAATTGGGCTGAATTGATGTGTGATTACATTCATGAGGGCCTAAGGGAAAAGGAGAAGGAGAAACAAACATATATCAAATGTTGTACCATTGCATTGCTCCTATGAGCAGTTGAGATGTTCAACGTCTTGGAACCTAATAATAATGAGGCAGCAACAGTTGCTGAAAGGTACAGCCACGACTTCTCCTTCACAAGCCATGCAACAACAATGGGTTTAAAATTAGGGAAGGAACTGAAAAGGATTTGAGGAAAGACCCATTTGGTGGAGTTGATCCCCTAAAAGCCAAAAAAAAAAATAAAGGAGGTGGAAGAGAAAGAAGAAACTCCAATAAAAAGAAGAAAACATGAACAAGAGGAGAAAGGAGCAGAAGAAGAGAAAAAGAAAGGAGAAGAAGAAGAGGAAGAGAAACAAAAAATGGTTAAAGTTGGAGAGATCTACCTCAACAACTTGAAAAAAGAAAGCAAGGAAATGAAGATGAAAATAAAAAAAAGAATAGAATATTGAAGAGAAGAAATGAGGAAATGCTGCTTTGAAGAATCAAATTGAAGAGTTAAATGGAAATTTGATTGCTTTCCTTCGTCAAACACAAAGTACTCAAAGTTTTGAAACCTAATAAACTCAGCAACAGTAGCAGCATGAAGAGGTGGAGAGAGCAATGTGGGAAGAAATAATGGTGGAACAAGATGATGAGCAGTAGCAGCATCAGCAGCAAGAGGATGAGCAATAGTAGAAGCATTAGCATCAGCATCAGTAGTAGTAGAAGTAGCAACATCACCAGCATCAGCAAAATGATGATCAAATGGATAAGGGGCTTGAGGGCCAAGCGAAGCAGTGGTAGCAGAAGCATTAGTAGCATCACCAACATTAGAACCAGCACCAGCATCAGCATCACCAGCATTAGCATCACCAGCATCAGCAAAATGATGATCGAATGGAGAAGGGGCTTAAGGGCCAAGAGAAGAAGTAGCAGCAAATGAGAGAGGCAGCAGCAGTAGCAATCGAGATGAAGAAGCAAGATGAAGCAGTGCAACAGGAGCAGTTGCAGCAGCAACATGGTAGAGATAGCCAGCAGCAGCAGCATAAGAAGTAGTAAATCAAGGTTCTATTTATATATCACTGACACGGGTGATAACATATTTGTCACCGGTGATAAGTGACATCGGTGTTATTCACTTAAATATCATCGGTGCAAATATAGGTTATCATCGGTGATAACACATTTTGCATCAATGCATTTCAATTAAAAGAAATACTTAATTTATTTTTTGTTCAAAACAGAAAGAGGACAAAAAAAAAGTCGGAAGGCCTCCAGCAAAGAGAGTAGTATTGAAAAGAATAAAAAATTTGGATTCAACTCTCTTCAAATGTGTCGATGACTCACAAAGAACACTTCTTTCAAGACTAACGGAGATGAAAAAGGAAAACACCAAAATTTGTGGAGAAAAGGAAAATATTTTGTTGAAGAATGCATATGCAAAAAGTGTTACAAATACATGAATTCACAGAGAGCCATGTAAGTTATAAAGCAAATCAAATTTATAAATCATACATTTGTCTTATTTTATAACACTAACACGTAACAAAATTACAGGTCATTGATGTAATTGTAGAAATAGTCAATGAGAAAATAAAGAATGAAGGGGTATTTTCAACAACCTTCGCATTCGATACAAATTTTTTGCATATGTAGGGTTTAATAACATGAAAGAAGTAAATGCATACTTCGATAAAGCCATTGCATCTTTGAGTAATTGTACAAAGATACTTGTATCAATAAACACTGAGGATGCTGCCCATTGGACACTTGTGGCTGTCGACCTTGAAGAAAAAAGATTGACAAGATACGGCGGTTATATTGGATACTACCCAGAGCATACCAACAGAGATGCCAACAAATTGGTAATAACCATTTTTTATCACTGCTGCTAATTTAAGATTAAGGTGTAAAGTAAGATTGCACCGGTGCAACATCATTTTGCATAGGTGCAATGAACAATTAGTTCAACTTTTTCTCTCTATATTTTTGCCTTTTTAGAAACTAACTAAAGGAAAATATTTTTTTCTCTGTTAGTTTGAAGTGATGAAAGAATAGCTATACAACAGATTCGCCATTGACAAAGAAGGTTGGCAAGAAGAATTTAAACTTGATGCACCCCAACAAGGAATGGTGAGTAATGACTGTGACATCTTTGCAATAAGATGGATGAAGTGCTTGCTTCGTGGGTTGGATCTAGTTGAAACCACAAGGAACAAAGACGTCCACAAGTTCCATGCATATTACATAGTAATAATTCTAATGGATAGAAATGCATATCATGACAAGATATAAGTTTTAGAAACTACATTCCTTTTTTTTTAAGGGAACTATGTCCCTTTTGTATAAAATATTTTGTGAGAAAATATACGTTCTGTAAATATGAATAATCTTTTACTCTATAATGTCTTCCTTTTGTGATTTTTTCCTATATGATTTGCGTTATCACTGGTGCAAAATGTACTTAAACTTACCTCTTTATTCACATAGCAATTGTAGGAAAAAAAATTACGATCAAATTTAAATATCACCAGTGCGAACCCAAAAAATTGTGATCAAATTTAAACATCCCTGGTACGACATTTAATATCACCGGTGCAAACCATGCTTTCATCGGTGCAAATTCAAAAAACTTATGATCAATGAATCAACATTTAAATATTACTAGTGCAAACTATATTATCATCGATGCAATATTTAATATCATCGGTGCGATCTATACCGGTGCAAACCCAAAAAATCTGTGATCAAATTTAAATATCCTCGGTGCAATATTTAATATCATCGGTGCAAACCCAAAACCACCTCTGATCCCTGGTGCAATGTTTAATATCACTAGTGCAATCTATGTTATTATTGGTGCAAACCCAAAAAACCTATGATCACTGGGATCAACATTTAAATATCACCAGTGCAATCTATGTTATCACCGATGCAATATATGTATAAATTGGTATTACAACTAAATATCCTAAAAACATTTAAAAATCTGTGCCAGGTCATTTATCACCTATGTTATGACCCGGTTCGCGAATCCCTACAGGACATGAGACCGGACCGACTCGACTGATCCCAAGACCCAGTTGTCCAACGAGAAAGTAACCAAAAAGTAGTAAAATAAACCACATTCACCATGCAAGCAACTAACAGTAACAAAAGTACAACAGTAAAGAAGCAAACTACTACATTACACACCACCACAACAGTAGAAAATTAAACAGGTACAGGAATATAAAGTTCACAATAAAAGAGTACAGAAGTGTAACAACTACTCACTACAACAGGAAACGGAGTACAACGGAAAGCTACAACTATTGGGCTCTACTGGGTCCAGCACCCTCTGCAGCCGAAGGCTCTGGCTGCTCAACACCTGGACCTGAAAAAGGTTATGAGTATAAAACATCAGCGAACGTTGAATAGAGTGGCAACCAGCTAACTAAAACAGTAAAGGTGGACAGGTAACTGTTGTTTTCAATTTCTTTCTTTCTTTAACTAATTATTCTTTCTTTCATCACTTGGTTTATTTATCAGGTCTCTTTCTTGATCTCGAATGTTCCTTGTGGGAACGATCTTGATTGTAGTCTTTTCCAAAGAGTAGAAGTAGCACGTGGTGCTCTTCTGGTCGGGAGAGTCCCCCGTGGTGGTCCTACACTCAGTCAACCACCCCAAGGTCACTGACAGACGTAACAGTGACTACGGCACACGCGATAAACGCACGGGTAGTGACTCCGCATTGGCACGCAGCCAGTCATTTCCGTTAACGGGTGCGCCCAAAGCACAGCACGGAACCAGTATAGGACATACCCCTCTTAGTAACAGGGGTCTAGCCCCTAAGAACCAAACAGGGGTCTTGCCCCTCCATAGTCCGCGCACCCTCGCCTGACTACCCTAGTTTGCCCAGTGGGCCTAACAAGTCGGTGTAAGGCGGCTAGCTGAACCCCGGGCCCCATGGGGTAGCTCTCCCTGGTACTGTGTACGCGAGGGCCAAAAAGTCGGTACAAAGTGGCCAATCCTAACTCCGGGTCCCAACCCTAGGGCGGCTAGCTTCGCTCTACACTAAGCAGGGGGATAGTCGCTCTCCTTGGTACTCCATACTCAAGGGCCAGCTCACTTCCCCATTCACATTTCCAGTTCCATTCCATTTATTTCCAGAAGCTCTACTCCTAATTCCCCGTAGGGTTCATGCTTATGTTTCTCAGGCCAAGCCATACTAGGTTTCATCATTTCTAATTCCATTTCTCAGGTTCTACACATGTAGCATGTAACTTTACTATTCACATTCTAGGTTTATTTGCAGGTAGCTCATGTTTCCAACATTCAATCTTCCATTTCCAATTCATATACAGGCAGCTCGTATTTAATTGTAAACAATAGGAATTTACATGCAACAGTTGCTAACAACAGTACTTTACATTTCACAGGCAGCTGTTATCCATTTACAGGCAATTGTTATTATTCTATTTACTCATCCAAGATTGCAATTCATACATTCCATACAACTATTCCAGTGTTTCTAGTCCTATGATTCATGCCATACCCTAGGATCTAACATTCATTCCATATATGTATTCATATTTGTAATTAAACTAGGGGAAGCCACTCTACCAGTAAACCCAGGAGTAATGAGGGCTTGATAGGCAGGTCCACGTGCCTCAGCAAACCCCAAATTCGCAACGGAACGAGGTCCTATCACAAGGATCAATCACAAGAAATCACTCAGAACAGGATAAAAAGTATTCCAACAAGTAGAGGAACTTATACGGAGAACAGCAGAATCTTAATTGCGGAAATCGAACCTCAAACAGCCCCTAAACGGGTCAAAATAGTAATTCTGATTCATATCAGATATGTTGAACACCTTCCAAACATCTTAAAAGAGTCTAGAACAATACCTCAACTCCTGTGCCACTCCTCAGATGTCCAGGAACTCTGCTGGACTGTCTGGACCCAGTTCCAGACGTCCGACAACCTCTCCGGATGTCTGGAAACACTTCCCGCCGTCTGGTGCCTCTCCCAGATGTCTGAACTGCATGGGAGGGTGTGTTCCGCACCTTCCTGTTGTCGCTTTGTTCGTCTTTGTGGTTATTATAGTCGTTGTGGTATATGACAAAAAAGGTTACCAATCTAATACAATTTATTACTCGGAATGAAAAGTTTCCCGAGGTCGAACTTAGGGAGCAAACCAAAATTCCAGAAGCATATAAATTCACAATATATATAAGGTTTTACAAATTAAGAGAGAGAGAGAGAGATAGGGTAATTGGCTTTTTCTTCTTCTCTTTCTTTAGCTGGCTCTTCTCTTTAATTTGTTTTCTTCTTCGTTCTTCTTTTCTTCTTCTCTGCTTCTTCTTTCTTCTTCTTCTTCAGCCGATCTTCTTCTTTCTTCTTCTTCTTTCTTTTTCTTCTTTATGTCTTCTTTCTTCTTCTTCTTCAGCTGCGGTTCCTCTTTCTTCTTCTTCTTTCTTTTGCTTTGGCCCTCCTTCTTCTTTATTTTCTTCTTCAGCTGCGGTTCCTCTTTCTTCTTCTTCTTTCATTTGCTCTGGCCCTCCTCCTTCTTCTTTCCTCTATTGCTGCTGTTGTCTTCTTCTTTTCGCCGACGTCTGATTCAGAAATCAGACGCCTTAACTTCTCTTCTCCTTCCTTCCTTCCTTCTGCTAAGTCCCGGCCATTGCTCCTTTTCTCCTTTCTTCCTTCCTGCGCACACACACAAACGTCAGCGCAAAACCTACGCCTACCCCTTCCCCGCGTCTCTCTCTCTCTCTGAATCTCTCTTTGGGAAGCTCTCCCAGAGCCGGGTAATCGGGTCGGTCGCATGCCCGGGTCCAGGCGCACCGGTGTGGGTGGTGTGCGAGGAGTGCACAGGAGTGGGAAGTCGGGTCGGGTCAGATCCGCGTGGGCGTGTCGCGGATGAGACCCGGTAAGTAGGTGAGGGACCTTACCCCAGTGCTATCGGAGGCAACCAGCCGATAGCACTTTTTCAATTTATGTATGGGCTTGTGCCCATACACTTCCGAGGTGGGACTAAAGTCCCACCTCCGATCTCAGGTGCCTGCGGAGATGACTTCGAGCAATTGGGGCAGCAGCTGACGCTTGTGACCCCAATTGAAGTTCTGGGTGTGGGCATGACTTCTTTCCACGTCACCTGGAGCTCACGCCAGGAGCTGAGGAGACCTGGAGCTGCCTGCGGAGAAGCTCCTACTGCTCGTTAATGGCGGCGAGGAGGGCAAAACCTGAAACACACAAACGGCCATGCTGCCACGTCAAAAAGGTACAGGGAGGTTCGCCAGAGCGCGGCGAGTGAGGTGCGGGGGTCGGCGAGGTGTGAGAGTGCCTATGGCCGTACGCCTAGGGCACTTTGCGTGCGTGAAAGTGGGTGTGTTCGGGGGGTGGTCTGGAGGTGCTAGGTGGTGAATGGAGGGCGGATTCGATGTCAGTGAGGAGGTGAGGAGCTTAAGGGGTAGCTGGCGAGGCGGATGGAGGCGTGGAGTGGTGAGTTCGCCTCGCTGGAGGGCAGCCGGAGATGGAGAAGGTGATGATGGACAGTGGTGGTCGGTGGGTTGAAACAGTAAATTAGGAAGGGGGAAATAATAGGGAGAGAGAAGGAAAGTTTTTACCTGCCTAATTGATGAAGAGGGAGGGAGGTGGCACTTCGACGCGTACCTGCCGGCACCGTAGATGAAGGAGCCCAGGGGAGGAGTGACGACGACGAGGAAGAGATTTGAGGATGCCAGTTGGTGCGGCCTGGCGTGGGACGACGAGGTAGAGTGGGCTCTGCTATAGGTTTGGCAGCAGAGCGATGAGGAGGAGGAGAGTTCGCTGGAAGCTAGGGCAATCTGACCGGAGAGAGGGGAGATGAAATAGAGGGGTTTTCTCTGCCAGAAGTAGCTTGGAGTGGATGGCAGCCCCTACCGCTCCTTGTAAAGGCGCTAGCGTGGAGGGTGGCCCGAGGGAGCGACGTGCGAAGCTCGCCGGAGATGGAGACCCATGCCTTTCGTGCGTTCGCATGAGAGGCATGGGCGGTTGCAGGATATAGGGGAGGGTCCTTGTGACAGAGGACGACGTGGGGAACCCCCAGTTCGTTACTAAGAACGGGCTCCATGCCTTGCGCGGCGCCATCCTCCGCGCAAGGTCGCTGGAGGTATGGCTCCTGCTCAGAATGGCAGGGAGGACCGTTCTGCAAAGAAAGATGAGAAAGATAAGGGGTAATGTGCAAGGGTTTCAAAAGATAAGGGTTAAAATGTAATTCAAGAGGAACAATTTGTAAAGTCGGTCAAGATGGTCTTTTCTTAGGCCCAAATTTTTATACCAGCCTAATTTGCACCTAAGGATTTTAATGGTGAAATTTTTTTTAGGTTTGACCACATTTGACTGATCAATTTCCGCAAAAACCCAAATTAGGTCATAAATTGGGCATGGTTCTCATTTTAGGTCAAAATACGTTGCAAAGGCTAAATTTGAAGGTTCTAAACTCTAGGGATTATTTTTCTATGAATTTTAGAGGATTTAGTTGATTTTTATCCTACCTCGAACCTCGTAAATTAAAGTGGGTTTGTTTTAGGATTACAGAATGTCATTTAATTCCTAGAAGTTGCTATAACCTTTTCAGATCATATCATCCCACTTCCTTCCTTATTATTAAGCTTATTTGACGTGTGTTTAGACCCTTAATTACTTTGTTTGTGTACTGCATTAGTAAAATTACAGTTTTACCCCTCGTGATTTGTTTTACTCTTCAATTTATAATTCTCTGAGTTAAGCTTCTCTTTAAGTTTTGTATGAGCTTCTTTACACTTATTTAGATTAAATTGTACTAGTTAGGGTTCATGATGAGGCTCTCATCATACCCCCATGCCTAGCTTTTGCTAGTCCCTTAGCAAAATTTTAAGGTTTCAACCCTTGTTCTAGACCATGAAGTTCTTATTGAGTTTAGATAAGTTCTTTCCCTTTTGTAAACTTGATTAGGTCAGAATGTCAACCATAGGCCTAAAAGGTACTCTAGTACCAACCAAGATCCAGATCTGTCTAGCCTTAGCCTCAGTCCTTAGCAAAGGTTTTTAATGCCTACAGGAGCTAACCTAAGGCTTATTGGACTTTGTGGTTAAAGCACCCGTGCTTGGGATAATTTTAGCCCTAGTTCAGTTCGCAGTGCATTTTGTAAGAAAGAGAGGTAGAAGATTTATATGCTTGGAGAGTTTTCTCTCTCTTTTTCTTTTTAACTCTAGCTTAGGATTGACTTCTCAACATGGTCTGTATCAGATTCTTTGTCCCCATCATCAATCCTCAAGGGTTCCTGGCAGTCGATGCTTCGAGATAGCACCACCCATGGTAACCCCCAGAACCCTGGCTTTCGAGATTTCGAGATAATCCCGTCCATGGTGTTCCGTGGCCAAATTCAGACCCTGGCAATTGACACTTTGTGATAATGCCATCCATGGAATCTGAACCAGCAGAGTGCTTACATAGCCCCAGTAGGATATGTAAATATCTTAAGAGACAAGCACCGAGGAGATGATATTTTGTTACGCATCTTTGAGGGGAATTTCCCACCTCTCCGCGCTAGGGACTAGTCCAAATCAACTTGTGTTGATCGGCCGCTCCTACTCTAGGTGTCATTTTCAAAATTTTTGCAACGCTTCTGTGTGATTTTGATTTTTATGCTTACTAAACCAGACTGTGTGTGAAATTTGGGTGCTTAGGTTACTGAGTCCCGTAAATCAAAAGTTAGTTAACGAGGCCAAATACTCCCTAAGCCTTGGATATAATACTTAAGCTTTTCATTTTCCTCAACCTCTTAAGGAATATCTAGATCTTAATGGGTACTAAGAGTCTATCCAAGAATGCCTAGGGTTTGTGTTCTTACTAATCTTACTGTTCACTTTCCATTTCTTTTCCTGAATGAGGTCTAGAACTTAGATTAACTCCTTAATTTCTTACTAATGACTATCTCTTTTCTTTCATTTTGTGCTCCTTTTTATCATTTTGTTCTTTTTCTCCTCCTCCTTTGTAGAGTCCACAAAATTTTCTTTCCTCCTCTCATTTTATTTTATTTTTTTTTGAAAATTTTTTAATTTTTATGGTATTTTTGGCATATGTGAATTTTTTTGTTTAAAACCTTTTCTTGTGAGTTTTGCACTTTCATGCCCCCCCATGCCTAAGATTTGCAATGTCCTCATTGTAACTTAGGAGGGTTTTTATTTAACTTAGTTCATACATTAGGACAGATGTTTTGGTGAGTGAATGGGTCGGGGTGACTGTTGCGGACGATTTATAATCTCAGATGCAAGCACCTGAGGTGGAGTCGGCTGTCCTAAAGGGTGAACCTTAAGTGCGAAGAGGTGTCAGAAAAGGTTTCAGGTTTTTTCAAAAAGAATGACGGGCTGCCTCCCGTTGAGCACTGAGTTTTACGCTATCGGCTAGGCACAAAATGCTCAGGGAAAATGGAGGATAAATGATGACTCAGCCAAATCTGTAAAGGTTACATCGATGAACGGTTTGAGTCTCTGACCGTTCACGATGAAAGGTTCTGAATCATGGCTGAGTGGATTGATTTTGACGGCTCCATTTCCAAAAATTTGTCGGACAAGGTATGGTCTGACCCACTTGGATCGTAGTTTCCCAGGGAAGAGTTTGAGTCGGGCATCCAAGAGTAGGACCTTCTGACCAGGATGAAAGATCTTTCTAGATATGTGCTTGTCATGGAAGGCTTTAACCCGCTCTTTGTAGATTCACGAGTTCTCGTATGCATCAAGGAGTAATTTATCGATCTCACTTATCTGAAGCTTTCTGTGGATTCCTGCCTTAGAAAGATCTAAATTACAGCTCCATATTGCCCAATAGGCTTTGTGCTCCAGTTCGATGGGAAGGTGACACACCTTCCCGTACACCGGTCTAAAAGGAGACATGCCTAGTTGGCTTTTATGGGCGGTCCTATAAGCCCACAAAGTTTCCGGAAGTCGGGACGACCAGTCCTTCCTGTCAGGCCGAATAGCGACCTGCAGGATTTTCTTAATCTCCCAATTTGATAGCTCAGCTAGACCATTAGTCTGGGGGTGGTAAGGAGTGGAGATTCGGTGAGACACCTTGTATTTGGTCATCAGTGACCTGAACTGAGCATTCGTAAAATGGGTCCCCCCGTCAGAGATGATTACACGAGGAATCCCGAACCGTAAGAAGATATTGTGATGAATGAATTTGATAACGATTTTATGATCACAGGTTCGAGTCGGTATGGCTTTGATCCATTTGGACACGTAGTCCACAGCCAGCAGAATGTACTCGAAGCCGTCCGAAACAGGAAAGGGGCTTATAAAATCAATCCCCCAAATGTCGAAGATTTCGCATACGAGAATCGGCTGCAAAGGCATCATGTCGCGATGGCTCATGTTGCCCAATGTTTGGCAACGACTGCATGCCTTGCAGTGATTGTATGTGTCCTTGAATAAAGTGGGCCAATAAAAGCCACACTAGAGGATTTTTTATGCGGTTTTGTGCCTAGAGAAGTGGCCACCGTATGCTTGGTCATGGCAGAAGGAGAGAATATCATTGATTTCACCCTCCGAGACACATCACCGGATGATTTGGTCAGCACCTATGCGGAAGAGGTACGGGTCTTCCCAGATGTAGTACTTGGCATCAGAGCGCAATTTGTCTTTCTTGGCCTTCGGCCAATCAGACGGGATTTGATGAGATGCCAAGTAGTTTACTATATTAGCAAACCATGGAAGCCTAGTACCAATAGTCAGTAGGTGCTCATCAGGAAAATGGTCCGTGATGGGCCCAGAAGGGTTGATGATCTCAGAAGGAAGGCGAGATAAATGGTCAGCTACCACGTTTTGTCTTCTCGCCTTGTCGTAAATCTCAAGGTCGAATTTTTGCAACAGCAAGATCCATTTGATTAGTCAGGGCTTCACGTCCTTCTTGGCAAGGAGATGCCTCATAGCTGTGTGATCCGAGTAGATGATGACGTGGGAACCCAGGAGATAGGATCAGAATTTTTCGAGGGCAAATACTACGGTTAGCAACTCTTTCTCCATAACTGTATAGTTATGCTGAGCCTCGTCAAGTGTCTTGCTAGCGTAGTAGATGACCACGGGTTTCCCGTCAACTTTCTGCCCCAGAACCGCTCCTACAGCGAAATCAGATGCATCGCACATGATCTCAAAGGGTTGAGACCAATCAGGGGACTGTAGGATCGGGGCCTGGGTGACTTGGTCACGAAGGTTCTCAAAGGCTTGAGTGCATTCCTTGGAGATCTCAAAGAGTACATCCTTAGAGAGAAGAGTAGTCAGGGGATGCGCGATTTTCGAAAAATCAGGAATGAAACGACAGTAAAGACCGATGTGCCCCAAAAAAGAACGGATGTCCCTGATCGAGCTAGGCATAGGAAGTCGAGAAATTAGATCAACCTTGGCTCGATCCACTTGGATGCCTTTCTCAAAAATTAGATGACCTAGGAAGATCCCCTCAGGTGCCATAAAGTGGCTCTTTTCCCAGGAAAGAACCAAATTTACATCGATGCAACACCTGAGTATATGAACTAAGTGCTGGAGGCAATCATCAAACGATGCCCCGAAAACTGACAAGTCATCCATGAAGACTTCCAGATAATCACCTACCATATCGGAGAATATGGCAAGCATACACCGCTGAAAAGTCGCGGGTGCATTGCAGAGACCGAAAGGCATCCTTCGGAATGCGTATGTCTCGAAGGGGCAGGTGAATGTGGTCTTCTCTTGGTCCTTAGGATGAATAGCCACTTGGTTATAACCGGAGTACCCGTCAAGAAAGCAGAAGAATCGATTTCCCGCTAATTTCTTGAGAATTTGATCAATGAAAGGTAGTGGGAAATGATCCTTCTTTGTGGAGGAATTGAGTCTTCGGTAATCTATGCAGACTCTCCACGAGTTGGCTATTCGGGGAGGTATGATCTCTCCGATTTCAATCGTGATGGTGGTGAGCCCTACCTTTTTAGGCACAACCTGGATTGGGCTCACCTAACGACTGTCGGAGATTGAGTAGATGATTCCTGCATCTAACCACCTAACGATCTCCTTTTTCACGACCTCCTGCAGATTGGGATTCAAACGTCTCTGCATCTCACGGGAAGGTCGTGCACCCTCTTCAGAATAGATACGGTGTGTGTAATAAGAGGGACTTATTCCAATCAAGTCATCGATAGTCCAACCAATGTCTCTGCGATGTTGCTGGAGAACAACAATTGGACGGGATTCCTGATCAGGAGTGAGCTTAGAATTTATAATCACAGGAAAAGTCTGATTAGAACCCAAAAAGATGTATTTTAAATGATCGAGAAGGGGTTTTAGTTCAAGAATGGGGTTATCAACAGCAGCGGGTGGTTCAGAGTGAGTGTGAGGTCAAGGATAGGAGTTATGGGTTTGTCTGAATCAGGGTCTGACTCCTCTAATTGCGGTTCAAGATCTTTTTGTGGTTGATGAGGCATAATAAGGATATTCTCAAATTGTGTTTCATCAACCAAAGCTCTAATATCACAGATTTGTTCAATGACACCGCAATTGATTCCTTGTTGGGCCGTAAAGATATCAATTTTAAGGGTTTGATTCCCAAATTTCAGTTCTATTTGGCCCTCCTCACAACTAATGTTGGCCCTAGCAGTGGCCAGGAAAGGTCTCCCTAGAATGATCGGTGTATCCCTAGGGTTTTCAGGTGCGTCCATGTCTAAGACTATGAAGTCTACAGGGAAATAGAAATCTCGCACCCTTACAATAACATCCTTAAGAATCCCTTTAGGTGACTTTATAGATAGATCTGCTAACTGTAGTGTCACCTCAGTCGGTTTTAGCTTAGATTCTTCTAGGTGGTTAAGTAAGGATGTGGGTATCAAATTTATGTAAGCACCCAAGTCTAGCAACGCTCTGTCGAACTGGGTTTCACCTATTTTGCATGAAATCAGGGGAATACCTAGGTCTTTTGCCTTGGGTGGGAGTTTGCTCAGGATTATAGAGCTGGCTTGCTCTGACAGTACAATTAGACTTCCACTCTTGGTTCGTGGCTTACGCTGAGGTGTACACACATTCTTCAAGAATCGTGCGTATGCTGGTATGTGGTGAATCACATCCATCAAGGGGATATTTATTTGGACCTACTCAAAGAGCTTGACCAGGTCCTCCTCAAGAGCCACGGATTTGGTTGTTTTCTTTCCCTTGGTCAAGGCCTCGGGGAATGGAATCTTGGTTGGTTCCTCTAGGATAGGTCCAGGTCTTTGATCAGGGATAGGAACGTCCTAGATTACTGTCCTAGGTTTTGGGTCACTACCAGGCTTGCAGTGGTTTGGATAAGGTGGATCTTGGGTCTCCTTACCACTACGGGTGGTCATAGAATTCAGTCTTGCTTGGTTCTGGTTAGGGTTTGATAGAATGGGTTGCTGCTGATAACTCGCATAAGAAGTTGAGGCCTCCATCCTGTCAGGTGAAGGAACAGAAGGGGCCTGATAAACCATGTGTGCTTGGCCTGGGTTTGGGTTCATAACGTGCCGCTTGGTCGGCACGTTATTAGGGTTAGGAAGAGGTTGAGAAGGAAGTGTGCCTGGTTGGCGAGAATTTGCCAACTGGGCCAGTTGATTTCGAACCTTTGTGATTTCGTCCTTGTGTTGCTTCTGAATAGCCGCATTCGTTCTTTGAATGTCAGCCAGAGTCTGAAGGATGAGGGACATTTGGTCTTGGTTTGGCCCGGATGGATAAGTAGGGTTAGGCCGAGGCTGAGGCGGCTGGTAAGGAGGAGGTGGTTGTGGACGGGGCTGAAAGGGTGGTCTTTGAGTTTGGGAATTTCCCACCCATTGGAAGTTGGGATGGTTTCACCATCCAGGGTTATAGGTATTGGAAAATGGGTCATTCTGGATGGGGTTGAGGTCCTCGCAGGTCTGAGGAGCCTCCGAAGAGTCAGAGAATGGGGGAGTGGAATTCCCCCGGCTAGTATAGAAAGGATCGGAGGATCCTCCGATCCGAGAGTTAGATGGGGGCGGATACAGATCCATCCTAGGAGAAGGTCGGTGGAAAATATTTTGCACAGTCTCCCGTGTGGAAGGAGGCTGTGCAAAGGAATTATGCGCAGAGGTGGCTTGCTGCAAGTGCTGAGTCAGCTCATCCACCTTCCTCTCAATAATAAAGACTTTGTCCAATCGACTGGCTATCAATTCCAGGTCGACTAATGCGGATAGGCCTTGCGTCTTGTGTGCTCCCCTAAGGTTCGTCGATGTGCGGGTATTCGTCCTGTCGAATAATCCCATGGAGTCATTATTGATGGAGTTCTCGCACATATTTTCAAGAATCTCCCACACGATGTCCTCATGCTGACCCATGATATTCCCTCCGCAAGTTACATTGACGAATAGCCTAATATCCTCACGGAGTCCCTGGTAAAAAGACTAGACTTGTTCCCATATAGGAACTCCGTGATGGGGGCACTTCCTCATGAGATTTTGAAAGCGATCCCATGCCTCATGGAGAGGTTCTCCCATCTGTTGCGTGAAGTGGTAATCTGATGGCGCAAGGCATTGGTCTGACCAACGAGGAAGAACTTCTTCAAGAACTCGGACTGAAGTTCCTCCCAATTGTTGATCAGCCGTGTCTGTGTTTGGTACCAATGGGCGACCTTGTCCATAAGGGAGAAGGAGAACATCTTCATGAGGAGAATATCCCGATTTTGCGCATCTGACCCGAAAGTCTGGGCCAGATGCTTTACCCGTTTAATGTGTTGGAAGGGGTCTTCAGAATTAAGCCCATGGAATTTAGGTATGGCATGAATCATGTTGGGCTTTAGTTCAGAATCAGGTCCTCCAGTCGGGATTCTGACTCGAGGCTCAATAGCCACCGCAGCAGGATTATAGTGATCCCGCATCATGGGACGCTGCGGTGGATGCATGAAGTTCTGGAAGAGGTCATTGAGTCGCTGGAGCTGGTGCTCCAGATTGTTCTCTTCCTCAACTGGCTGAGCCATTGTGGAAGAAGAAGGTGAGTTGGGTTCGTAATCGGAGGAGAGGTCTATGTGAAGTATTGGTTGCACACGCAAAGGCACCGAGGCTCGACCTCGAGGAGAGTGAATTTCTAAAGGAGGTTTCAAGGACCTCCTACCAAAAACATACATTGATGGAGAGGATGAGTTTAGCAGGTGTTGGACCCAATCAAGACACCCAGAATGTTGGGTGACTATAAAGGTTTGGGGTGGATGGACCCCTTGATCAAAAGGTCATCCACTTGAGAATTACCTGGGCAGCTAGAGAGGGTGAGTCCTGCGAAGACCCCTACACGGTAGAGCGCCCCCACGGGTTACAGGGTTTCCCCCACCCAACCTCTCTTGTCACTAAGATTCCAGGTAGACCAGAATGGGGACCTTGACCTCTTAAGTCTACCACTTTTAGTTAGGATCAAGGTGCTTAGGTTTTCTCTTGAACTTTAGCCTTTTGAGTGCAAAGAGTGACCTAAGTTCAAGGTTGGTTGACCCAAGGGGTCAACTTCACCTACTAGTTCCTTTGAGAGCTTATTAGGTCTTTGTCTTTTAGGGTTCAAGTGTTTTAAAGAGCCAAATTTCTTAGAGTTTCTCTAAATAGGTGCTTTCAAACAATGGCTTGGGCACACTTCTTTTGGGAATTCTCAATTCTTGCTTAGAAAGTGTATCTAAAACCCTAGTTTTGAATCTTATATTGGCTCTAATTGGTCCAGTTAGTTGCCTCTAGATTGGGTAATTAGGGCTCAAGCAAGAAGGTTTAAGCCCTAACCACCTTTAATGGGGATGTACAAATATATTGTGTTGAAATAGAAAACAGCCAGCTTTGGTGATTTACTAAGTATGGAAGACAGGTTATTCCTAAATTGCTTTTTCTTTCTTTTTCTTCCTCTTTAGAATTTAGGGGTTAAAATGAGAGGATAGAAAATTACCTGTCGTAGGTGTGGTTGTTGTGCGGCTGTTTGTTGTCCTCTTGATTTCCTGTGCCTACACAACAAAAGAGGAGATCAATCAATAGAAACTAAAAAATTGTGAATTAATAGCTTCTAGAATAGCCATTGCTCCCCGGCAACGGCGCCAAAAACTGGGTGCTGCTTTGTTCGTCTTTGTTGTTATTATAATCATTGTGGTATATGACAAAACAGTTATCAGTCTAATACAATTTATTACTCGGAATGAAAAGTTTCCCGAGGCCGAACTCAGGGAGCAAACAAAAATTCCAGAAGCATATAAATTCACAATATCTATAAGGTTTTACAAATTAAGAGAGAGAGAGAGAAAGAGAGAGAGGGTAATTGGCTTTTTCTTCTCTTTCTTTAGCTGGCTCTTCTCTTCAATTTGTTTTCTTCTTCATTCTTCTTTTCTTCTTCTCTACTTCGTTCTTCTTCTTCTTCTTCAGCCTGTCTTCTTCTTTCTTCTTCTTTCTTTTTCTTCTTTATGTCTTCTTCTTTCTTCTTCTTCTTCAGCCTGTCTTCTTCTTTCTTCTTCTTCTTCTTTCCTTTTCTTCTTTATGTCTTCTTTCTTCTTCTTCTTCAGCTACGGTTCCTCTTTCTTCTTCTTCTATCTTTTTCTCTGGCCCTCCTTCTTTCTTTTCTTCTTCTTCAGCTACGGTTCCTCTTTCTTCTTCTTCTTCTTTCGTTTGCTCTGGCCCCCCTTCTTCTTCTTTCCTCTCTTGCTGCTGCTGTCTTCTTCTTCTTTTCGCCGGCATCTGATTCAGAAATCAGACGCCTTAACTGATCAGCCTCTCCTTTTATTCTTGGCTTCCCCTTCTCTTCTTCCTTCCTTCTTCTGCTAAGTCCCAGCCACTGCTCCTCTTCTCCTTTCTTCCTTCCTCCGCACACACACAAACATCAGCGCAAAACCTACCCCTACCCCTTCCCCTCGTCTCTCTCTCTCTGAATCTCTCTTTGGGAAGCTCTCCCAGAGCCGGGTCGGGTCGTGTGCCTGGGTCCAGGCGCACCGGCGTGGGTAGTGCGCGAGGAGTGCACAGGAGTGGGAAGTCGGGTCGGGTCAGATCTGCGTGGGTGTGTCGCGGATGAGATCCGGTGAGTAGGTGAGGGACCTCACCCCAGTGCTATTAGAGGCAACTAGCCGATAGCACTTTTTCAATTTATGTATGGGCTTGCGCCCATACACTTCCGAGGTGGGACTAAAGTCCCACCTCCGATCTTGGGTGCCTGTGGAGAAGACTTCGAGCAAATGGGGGCGTGACTTCTTTTTGCGTCACCTGGAACTCACACCTGGAGCTGGGGAGACCTGGAGCTGCCTGCGGAGAAGCTCCTGCTGCTCGTTAATGGCGGCGAGGAGGGCGAAACCTGAAACACGCAAACGGCCTCGCGGCCACGTCAAAAAGGTCCAGGGAGGTTCGTCAGAGAATGGCGAGTGTGGTGCGGGGGTCGACGAGGCGTGAGAGTGCCTGTGGTCGTGCGCCTAGGGCACTCTGTGTGAGTGAGAGTGGGTGTGTTCGGGGGGTGGTCTAGAGGTGCTAGGTGGTGAATGGAGGGTGGATTCGGTGTCAGTGAGGTGGTGCGGAGCTTAAGGGGTAGCTAGCGAGGCGGATGGAGGTGCGGAGTGGCGAGTACCCCTCGCCGGAGGGTAGCCGGAGATGGAGAAGGTGATGATGGACAGTGGTGGTTGGTGGGTTGAAACAGTAAATTAGGAAGGGGGAAATAACAGGGAAAGAGAAGGGAAAGTTTTTACTTGCCTAATTGGCGAAGAGGGAGTGAGGTGGCGCTTCGACGCGTACCTGCCGGCGCCGTAGACGAGGGAGCCCAGGGGAGGAGTGACGGCGACGAGGAAGAGATCTGAGGATGCCAGCTGGTGCGGCTTGGCGTGGGACAACAAGGCAGAGTGGGCTCTGCTGCAGGTATGGCAGCAGAACGACGAGGAGGAGGAGGAGGGTTCGTCGGAAGCTAGGGCAATCTAACCGGAGAGAGGGGAGACGAAATAGAGGGGTTTTCTCCGCCAGAAGTAGCTTGGAGTGGACGGCAGCCCCTGCCGCTCCTTATAAAGGTGCTGGTGCGGAGAGTGGCCTGAGGGAGCAACGTGCGAAGCTCGCCGGAGATGGCCGGAGATGGAGACCCATGCCTTTCGTACGTTCGCACGAGAGGCATGGGCGGTTGCAGGACACAGGGGAGGGTCCCTGCGACAGAGGATGACATAGGAAACCCCCCGTTCATTCCTGAGAACGAACACCATGCCCTGCGCGGCGCCATCCTCCACGCAGGCGCCATCCTCCTTGCCACTCTGTGCAAGGGTTTCAAAAGATAAGGGTCAAAAAGTAATTCAAGAGGAGCAATTTGTAAAGTCGATCAAGATGGTTTTTTCTTAGGCTCAAATTTTTATACCAGCATAATTTTCACCTAAGGATTTTAATGGTGAATTCTTTTTTAGGTTTGACCACGTTTGACAGGTCAATTTGTGCAAAAACCCAAATTAGTTCATAAATTGGGCATGGTTCTCATTTTAGGTCAAAATAGGTTGCAAAGGCCAAATTTGAAGGTTCTAAACTCTAGGGAATATTTTTCCATGAATTTTAGAGGGTTTGGTTGATTTTTATCCTGCCTCGAACCTCGTGAATTAAAGTGAGTTTATTTTAGGATTACAGAATGTCATTTAATTCCTAGAAGTTGCTATAACCCTTTTCAGATCATGTCATCCCACTTCGTTCCTTATTAAGCTTATTTGACCTATGTTTAGATCCTTAATTACCTTGTTTGTGTACTGCATTGGTAAAATTGTAATTTTACCCCTCATGATTTATTTTACTATTCAATTCAGAATTCTCTGAGTTAAGCTTCTCTTTAGGTTTTGTAGGAGCTTCTTCACACTTATTTAGATTAAATTATGCTAGTTAGGGTTCATGATGAGGCTCCCATCACTTCCCGAAGCGAATCCTACACTCAGCGACGCAAATCTCCTCAATATGGCACGGAATAGTGCCTCGGCGGAACGGCCTGCATGGCCGTATCCGCAAAGGAAAGAGTAGGTCGCGGGCTTTACCTCTTAGCCGTCTGGAACCTCCTCTAGATGTCGTATGCGTTGTCTGGATGTCGATCCAGATGTTTGATTCTGGAAAAATCCCAGGACCAGAAGTTGCCTTCGCCTTCTCGTGCCGTGCGCGGCCGCGCCACGCCCGCTCTCCTGCTGCTCCGGCTGCAGCAGTGTCGGGGAGGACCTCCCCGACGCACCTCTCCACCTTGCGCACACCCGACCGGTCGTGAGCTCTTCGGTGAGCTCCCTTGTGAGCTTGCGCGCATGGTCTCCTCCCTTCCCCTCACTGCTCCTCTCCTCCCACGCTGCTCACACCCACTCCTCGCTAGTCGCCGCTCACCGCTTTCGCTGGAGGAAGAAGAAGGGTGGCTGAAGGTGAGGTGAACGAGGGAGAGGAGGGGGGGTTTAGGTAGGCATGGGTTTAGGGTTGCGTCGGCGAGAAGAGAGGGAAGGAGAGATGAAAATGAGGTTGCGTACTGTCTGCGCATAGCATGTGCGTAGACGCGGGGATGTACACAAAAAATTTGATTTCCAGACGTCTGGTTAGGTGTCCATACGTCTGACCAGATATTTGACCCAAGTCCCAGACGTCTTAAAGGGCTTTAACAGCACGGGTTTTAATAACCTAAATATCTTAAAAACCAACACACATAGAAAAAACCAATGTATTACAATGAAAAACTATAATGTAGAAGCCCCCAAGGATAAAGATGGCCAATCATTGTAGTGTTCTTTTTCTTCCTCCTCTTTACAAGTGAAACCTTATATGGTTTCTTGAATCTCTTCTCACGAAGCCTACCACAACGTCTTGTTTGCTTTGGATCATGAATGGTTGGAGAATTTGATGCACCCTAAAAAAATAAAAAATTAAAAAGCATCTCTTACAAAAGACCATAAAAGCAATAAAAGAAGATATAAGAACAACGATACCTACTCTTCGAACCTTGTCAAAGACACTAACTGCTTGAATGCATCATCAAGCACCTTGAAGCATATATCATGGTTGGAAGAGCATGTAGCACCAACATTAGTAAATTTCACTATCCTTGCGCATATATTTTCATATCTATCCATAGGATCATCAAGAGAGAGGATGCCTCAAAACTATTTGCAATAAAGGGAAACTTCACATCTTTTTTCCAACAATCAATAATGTATTAGATAGAAGATCATATATGTCAAATTCCATCAAAACAAAAATGCAATGCCTGCAAAGGATCCCTTTAGTCTCAAACAAACAACATGAACATGATATTGATGTTGAAGACTTCTCAAATAGGACAGAAAAAGGCAAAGAGTTTGGTGAATCAAACTCCTCAACAACAATGGAATAATTATCACAAATTTCATGCTCAAAAGCCTAAGTTTTTTTGTAATAGATAATGTTCTGCAACTCCTTTTGAAATTGAAAAAGCTTTGTAACGGTATAAGCATCCCTTACTTGAGCCTCCATAGGAAACTTAGAATATAAAATAGGGAACTTGAATTCAGAATCAAAATTAGCTTTACGATTCTTCTCTTGTTTCACTTGAGGACCAAGCTCATATTGCCTTACAAATTGCTTCAAAGTAGTTTTTGAATTAACATATCCATCAAAAAATGCATTGATCCCTTCATTTCTTTGAGTGCTATACATGCCAGCCCAAAACATGTCATTAAAAAGACAATGGATCTACATATGTCTAATCTCAAACAAATCATGAAGCCATTTATTGCCCTCCAAATGTTTGTCTCTAACCATTGCAGCCCACTTCTCCTCAAAATCTTCCTTTGATCTTGAATTATGAACAACTTGATTAAAAGCTTCCCTAGTATGCTCATCTCTAGGAAACTTCTGAGGGAGCTTATCTTTGATGTGCCAAGTACAAAGTCGATGACGAAATCATTGAACACAGTTGATACAACATTAATAATAGCTTGACATTGATCTGTAATGATACCTTTGGGATGTATACCCCATATGCAAGACAAATATGTCTGAAATAACAACGTAAAATTTCCTGTTGTCTTATCTCCTAATAGAGCACAACCAAATAAAACTGTCACCATGATTATTTACTCCAACAAACAGAGCAAAAGGCATGTCATATCGATTAGTCAAGTATGTTGTGTCAAATGAGACTACATCATCAAAAAACTTGTAGGCCAACTAACTTCTAAAATCAAACCAAAAAATGTTACGGATGCAATCATCATCATTAAAATCTATAGAATAAAATAAGTTGTTGTTCTTTGATTGCATCCTAACGAAATAACTTTGAACAACCTCTGTGTCACCTACACCAAGCTTCAAATTCCTTATTTTACGTATGGCATTCCTCTCATCTTAGGTGGTAAATGTCAAGTTCTCAAATCCATTATCCTCAATAGCAAAGTAACTAACTTTGACAAACTAATACCTGCTTGATCATTTAACACCATCCGACATTTCCTTCCCAATGCCATTTTCTTCTTTGATTGAAGGTACTTCATCATAGTTGAATCGCAAAACTCATGATTATGGTCATTGCAATAAGAAACAACGATATACTTCCTAGAGCCATCACAAAATCGAAAGCGAACATAAGCCTTACATCCAACTTTAGATGTCAATCTCTTTGAATAGTAAGGATTACATAACTTCTTAGGAGGTTCACCTCCTCTTGAACAAATAGGCTTTTGCTCTACGTACAAAATTCTTATCAACCTCATCATAATTTGTGCTTTTTAAAGAATACTTAAAGCAATTACAATGAGCAAAATCTTGACAAAAAGAAACAACAACCTCAAAAGAATTAAATTCCATCCCAACTTCAATATTTTGTTCACCTAAAAGCATGCCAAAGCAACATAGATGAGTAAAATAAATGTAATGTTAAATTGCACCAGTGCAAAATGTAATTTCACCGGTGCAAAGTTTAATTACACTAGTGTAAAATAATACAAAATCGAAATGCTCCGATGCAAATCAAAATTGCACTATTGCAAAATAATACAAATGTAAATGCTCCGATGCAATACAAAATTGCACCGGTGCAAAATAATTACATAGATGCAAAATGTAATTACACCGATAAAAAAAATATAGAACCCTGCTTAAAAGCTAAAATAAAATAGCACCAATGAAAAAAATTTCAAAAATAGATAGAAAAATAAAAGATAATATATGCATCTTCATCTATATCAGTAGTAGAGTTATCCTTATCATTCAGACGAGAAGATGAAGAGTCAAAGGAAGGTTCACAATCATCTCCATAAAAGGAACCCCAATCACAACCAATGTTTAGATTCATAATTCAATTAAAAATAAAAAATGAAATCACAATGATGATTGCAAATACAAACATAAAAAGAAACTTAAAAGAAATAGAAAAACAAACATTGACATACTGGTAAATCAGATCAAAAGGATGAAGCATGGGGAGTGGAGCAACTGCAAACGAAGAAGAAGAGAGCTGAGAAGAAAAAATATGAGAATCGTGGGAGGAGAAGAGGAAATGATTTATATATGGATTGTTATGTGGGGACTGATGAGGTGTGACTCATCATAGCTAAAATGCCCAAGTTATACTAGAAACTAGGTTAAACACTACTGAATTAACACATGAAATTAGTTAAGTGTGGGAAATAACTGAAAAAACCTAAAACATTCAATTGGTGTTAAAAATGCAAAATTAGGTCATTAAATGAGATATTCTATTCATTAATATTTAACGATGATCCAATTGTAAATTGAACAAACATTTGTGTCCAAAAGTTTAAATCAAAAGTACAATAAACTTATTTAATGTTCAATTAAACTTCAATAAAAACTTGGGTGCATTTGGACATCATTAAGACCTTACATTTGTTAGATTACATATAGGTCCTCAGGTCATATACATTTTCTTCATTTAAAAACCTCCAGGGACCATTTTGTAAATTGTAGGGGCCTCTTTGAAAATCCTAGGGACTGCTCTAATTGGATTTCTTGCCACTTATGGGCTTTCATGCTAATGTTCTACCCCTTTGCCCATAAGGGCCTGTGCGTAAAATCACTACACCTGCTGTAGCTGCAAAGAACTCTCTTTGCGTGCTTTAGCACGTGTAGTCAACCTTTGCCACAGATCCCATCCAACATCCGCAATTTGATTTGAAATCTCGTGCGCCCTTGCGAGCTCACCCTCACTGTCGGTGCCCTAGGTGCTTTATCGTACCTCTATGGTGATTCCATTCACTACTCTAACTACTTAAGTCCTTGCCCAGCTCACGTGCACACCCATCAACTCCCTCCTACTCTCTCGAACTGAGAAATTTCGTCATCTCCAGTTTCTTCTCCTCCATTCTTATGCCTGTGCAATGGAATTCCACTTCTTGTGACCACTCCTCGCCGCTAAGGACCTCATAGCACTTGAGGGTGACACAGAGTCCCATTAGTGGACTTTCAATCCACTGGAGATCCTTCCCCCCTTCGTTGTTGCAACCACCAGCTGTAGATCTTCTCAACAGGTCCCATTCTTCATTAGGTTAGGATTTCCTTGCTTTCTAGAGTAATGTAGAGTGGTGATTAGTGTAATTAGATTAGCTAGGAGTAGATTAGATACAAAATTCAGTGATGGATTAGTGAAGATTAGGAGTAGACTAGTTTAGATCCACTTCGCCATCTCTGATCAATTCAAATTAGAGAGGTGTTTTTCCACTTCCATTTCAATGCATACAACTTTCTTTACGCTTCACGATTCACTTCTGATTTTCCCTCGCAATCTTTTCGTCATCCACCCATCCATCAAGGTCAAATTCAGATTTGAAGCCTTGGCTTCTAGATCTAAATTTGCACCTAAAAACCCACTTGGGGGGTCTCCCATTCACTCCATCAACTCATAAAGACCCCCAATCTGGTTTTTATTGAATCGATTCGCTCGATTCTTTCAAATTTGGTTTTCACGTCCAATCTCATGAATTGGAGTCAATTTGGTTTTAATGGAATTTAATCGAGTGATTCAAGTTTAGATTTGCTCAATTGGGTATTTTGCGATGAGTTTGAGGTGATTTGATTGAGGTATTTATTTTCAAATGAGCAAATGCCCAATTTGAGCCTTACTTTGAGTAGTTTTGTTAAGGAGTCTCAGAATCACTGAGATGAAGCATTACCATGACTCATTTGGTTTTTATAGGATTGCTTGAATTCCTAAATACTGATTTCTATTGTTTGGGAGATTCTAGTGATCAGATCACATATGCAAATTCTAAAACAAAAGGCCCAATCTGGGCAACATTTGAATTTCACTCCAAAAGGATTTTTGAATTTCAAAAATGGTTCTAAACTGATTTGCAGATGTTTATGGAGATTTAGAGTGTGTTAATGAAGATCTGATGTGGTTTTGAAAAGATTCTAGTGATCAGATCACATATGCAAATTCTAAACTAAAAGGCCCAATCTGGGCAACATTTGATTTTCACTTCAAAAGGATTTCTAAATTTTAAAAATGGTTCTAAACTAATTTGCAGATGTTTATGGAGATTTAGAGTGTGTTAATGAAGATCTGATGTGGTTTTGAAATGATTTCAGAGACCTAACATGATCTATGTCCTCTACATTGTCTATGATGTAAGGAAAAGATCATATTAGGATCTTTTGGGATTTTGAAATATTTAAATGGATTTGTAAGTTTTCAGATCTCCATTTATGATTTTCAAAAGATATTTAGACAAATTGATTTGTCAAGATGTAATTGGCTTTAGATCAGACTTTTTCATGTCTGATCTGGGTTGTTTGAAGTGCAGCAATGCACATTGCTAAGTTTGATAGTAGCATAGCTGTTGAAGTGATTTGAGTTTGGATTTAAGACGTTTGGATAGCAGGAAGCATCTGATTGTTGATGGCAATGGCATTAGCTGTTGTTGTTGAATTTCAGCAGCTGTTGTTGCCATTTCACAGTAGCCATTATTTTGGCTGGAAATGAGTCTGATTAGAATTTCAGCAGCTGTTGCTGCCATTTGACAGTAGCCATTGTTTTGGCTAGAAATGAATCTGATTAGAGTGAATTTTGGCTAGGAATTGGATTTGAATCAGAGCTGGCCTGTTGTGTAGTGTTTTCTATATCTTGTATCAAGCATTCATGAGTTAGAAATGGATTTTAATTCAATTAGGATTGCTTGTAATCTCATTTTAAATTTCGTTGTCAGCTATTTGCATGTGCTTAACTATCCAAATGAAAATATTAATGAAATTCACATCGAAAATCATGTTTAAAACTCATACATCTTCCATGTGTCATGCTGGAATTGTTGAATGCCTAAACTGCATTTCCAGCCACTCAAACTGTTTTTAGGGCCTTAGGTTCCCTTTAGAAACACTCATGAAGGCCTAAAATTGGTGAACTTTGCAAATAAATAAAAATATTTAAAAAATTCCAAAAAAATAAAATAAACCTATCTTGGTCAAGATTGGATATCTTTTTAGGTGTGTGTCAAGTTTTAAGGCATTCTGAATTTCCAACTTGGTAGAACATATCAATTGACGATTCAGTATACCTTGGAACTTAATAAAAGAACCAAACATCAAAAACACCAAAAACGTCTCCTTCTCTCTTATCTCACTCTTTCTCTCTCATCCCCTATCTCTAATATATGTATAAAACCCATAAAAATCAGAAAAACCCCAAAAATACCCACAAATACCATTTACAATATGTATATACTTGTATATAGTAATTAAACCTAGGCTATATGTAATATTGTATAATATGTATTTAATGTATATAAATAACTTGTATATGTATTCTACGTATTAAATTAAGTATTTAGAATAATTTAATGTAGATATAACTTTATTGTGTTATTAGATATTAATTTATATAACTTAAATGTATAATAAATAAGTAAATATACAAACATGTTTATATGTATATATTTGTACTTCATACTGTACATACGTATTTATCTATATAATATAAATATTATAATGGCTGTAATTTAATTCAATTATATATTTACAGTAAAAATTAAGTTATTAGTTAACTAGGTAATTTATTAAGTTAAAATAAAATAAATTAGTAAATGAAGTTAATATTGAGATAATTTATAGTGTATACTTGTAACATATTATATTAAGTATTTTCAACTAATTTAGACTATATCTGTACTGTATTATAGTATTTATAATTTATTTATATGATAACCCACCTAAAACATGTATTTAATTGTAAATAAATTAAAATAAAGCTTATAAAATATCATTAAAATATGTAATAAATAACTTATTATGTATATTGATACTGTATTAAGTAAATTGTACTATTAATTAACTAATTTATACTGTAATTAGCAAATTAAACTCAAATTTAATGTGTATAAACTGTAGAGTTTAGCTAATTTAATTATACAATAAACTAACTTATTCTTGTAAAGTAATTACATAATTATGTATCCCTATGTAAGGGCTTTACAATCGCATAATTTAATTTTAATTAATATTAAATTATGATCCTCAAATTGAGGGCCAAAATCACCTAATTAAAACTATCTCAGCGTGTTGCTGTAGCGCCTGAGGAGGCGCTTGAAAGTCCCACATTGGTAACTTTGGAATGCCCACAGTGCCTTAAGACGTTTTTGTGATTCTGGTAGTGTAGTCGTCAAGTGTCGAGCACCAATACACATATCATTACACTATCTCCTCTCTCTCAACATGAACATGGCATATGTGATTTGAGTATGTGGTGCATTAGGTCGGGGGCCATGCACTGTGCATGGGCCTATGTGGGCCCATTAACAAGAGTTAAATTGGATATAATACACCTAATAATGAACTGGGGTGGCCCTAGTAGAGATCTGGTTCCACCCAAAAATGGGTGTTGCGTATCCCTCGAAAAGGTCGTCCACCCACTAAACCAATTTTTGAACTGATCCGATCTGAATTGGGTGTGAAGTGAAGAGAAGAGGAGAGTGAGCTTGAAATCGGTTAAGTGTTAGAGATCACCCCCTATGCTTGTGCATATGTGTGTGTTGAGTGCATGAGTTGTATGTGTTAGCTGTGTGTGTATATAGTGTGCGTGATGTGTGTGTGTGTGTATACATGTGTGTGTATAATATATTTATTGTATAAATACATATTATGTAATTAAATAAAATATGTAAATAAATAAATTACGTATACTGTGATGTATAGATATATATGCGTATATAGTATAAATAGAGTAGGTAGTGTTGTTTGATCTCTTATATGTAAATATATAATATTAATGCTTTAGTGATAGTTGTATCTGTCATTGTACATACCTATATATGTTAGCTAGCATAGATAGTTATTTTACCTTATGTTATGTATATAATTTTACTAAGGATTTACTGATGTATATATCTGTTACTATATGTATAATATAGGTTACTGAAGATGTTAGTATATTAATCTAACTTAGTATAGTAAATATTATTAACTATTTTTGTACCTATACTTAGGTATTAACTATATTAATAGCATATAATTAATATGGAATAGTTATACTTGTTTTTGATACTTTGTATATAAATGTTTTCAAGCATTGTAATATGTTTTAATTCATTCTTTTGCATATAATTAATCAAATTCTTTTATTCATTGATTCTGTCATTCTTGTAAATAAAATCAACATTTTTGGAATAAAAGAATATTTTTAGACTTAGAGAGTGATGTATATCAATAATTGCCTCTCAATGAACAATCTGGAATAAACCAGTAAAAATTAAGTATATAAATAAAATTGATGAGATATCGGCTTGTATTTGTGACATATACTACAACAACGACATTTTAAAACCCTTTTTTAGTGCGAACTGGTCATTGACGATCAGGGACCACACATAACAACCCCATACAGAGGGGCCCACAAGCACCCAAGTCACATTGACTTTTGCATCATGGGATATGGAAAGGACTTGATTACTATCCAAATAGTGTATGAGATAGAGAGAATTGAGCAACCAGAGATATACGCGAGAGTTTTGCCAGATTTGTGCCTATTAACACCGCATAATGGAAGGACAGCAACATCTCTAGTATTCACTATGTAACTTCAAGTTATAGGAGTAGATGTGGCTATTCTTCTTTGGGATTCAATGATCCCCTCAATAACCCTTTTCTCTCCATATACAAACAAGGGATGGTCCTAAATATTTTATATAAATCCTTTTCTACTTTCTTGATTATTGGCCTTTGCTATGACCTTTGGTCCATATACTAACACAAGTAGCTGTGGCCCTTGCTTTTTTTTATTAATACAGGCCTTGAACATCATTTCGGTATTGAATATAGATATGACAGCTACATTACCAAAAGCCAACCCTACTGCCCATCTTGCATTCCTTGGCTTGATTGTGAGCCACGATATCTTTGTCATGGGATGCAAAAGACAACTTAATGTTTTTAATTACATTCAATGAAGACTAGGGGCATGATGGCATCACCCTACACTAGAAGAGATTAGCCTTGATATGTTTAAAGAGTATGGCAATGTCTTTCTTTGAATGCTAATGGGCAAGAAGTATTATCTTTCAAAGATGCCTTGCTTCATTTTATGCAACATGGATAATTTGAGATAGGACATTATAAAAGTGTCAGAAGGGAAAAAAATCATCAATGCCATGCTAAAATGGGGTTTGGATGAGCCTTAATTACATTGGAAAATTATTGAAATGTCATTCTTCATTGAATTGATTGGAATCACAAGCTAGATTTGTTTAAGCCCATATTAGACATGCTAAGCATATATCATATTCTAGCGGAACTTAAATTTGTTTATTAAGTTTCAACAAAATTTTGGGAGGATGTTTCTACATGCGGTTGAATGCTAATGCACAAAAAGAATAATCTTTTGAAAAATATCTGTCCTCCTTTTGTGGAATGCAGGTGATTTTTTAAAAAAGAGACATTGCTGAAATGAAAGAGGAAACGATTCCTTGGGGTTTTCTCTAGATGGCAGAGAAGGATGTAGGATAAGGTTATTTTGTTGTACAATAGAAAGTCTGATTTTACATTATATTTCTCTTCAATTTGGGGGATGGATGTAAATGAAATTACATGTAAGAAAGTGTTGTATAGGATCTAGATTCTATAGATTTAATTCTCACACGATTCATACTTTTTATTAGGGGATGGAGCTGTCTAGCATCATTTCTTCAACATCTGTTGTTTCATATCTTGGGACAATTGTTTTTTTTCCTTGTATTATCAAATCCTATATTTAGTTGGTTTTGCACTGAATTAACATTTTTTAATTTGTCACCAAGCTAAGAAGCACTGATTTGTTGCCTCAATTGTTGTTTAGTAAACAAGAAAAGATTTAGTATCCAACCCAATTGGACTCCTCTCAAAGGAAAGCAAAAGAGTGACATCTGTTGGTGCAATCACTACGATCGTTGATTTTGATGATAATAAAACACTTGATATTTAACATTTGTATTTAAGTTTAAGCTTTTAGGATAAATGCAAATGGATTTAAGTGTGAAGGAGCTCAAGCTCGCGTCCATGGCGTATTGGAGGAGCTTGATGGAGGAAAAGAGAAGATGGAGCTTCGCGTGGAGTGAAAGCGTAAAGTAGAATAGGATAGATATCTTCTTTCATATTTTTTGTAATTGTAATTATCTTTTTGTTCTTTGCTCTTTTATTTCCTTAGATTCATGTAAAGAGCCCAAAGTAACAGCCTACAGTCCTAGGAACACTTACACTACCCTAGCATATTTAGACAATCTTAGAAATCACTTAGAAAATCAAAACTCTAATCAGACAACCCGATCAGACGTCCAATCTGGACTTTAGATGTTTGATCTTGAACTTTAAGATGTCTGACCTTTTGTCCAGACATCCAAACACCTAGGCTGGAATCAAACTCTCTTCCAATTGTCTAGCTCTTAGTCCAAACGTCTTAGAAGATATCTGACGACCTTGATAGTCATTTAATAATAGGATCATTAGACTGGCAGATGAATATCTTCGAGGATTATCTTTTAATTATATGTATAACACTTTCAGACGTCCGTAGAGCCTCCCAGACATCTGATAAATAGACATTAGGCTAAGATCTAACCCAAATCACTTTTGTCAGATAATTATGGTCGTTAGCCTCTAGGGAAATCTACTCCTGCAGAGAATTCTCTTTCTAGATGTCCAAATACTTCACTAGACGATCGACTTGTCATCTGACCTAAAATTACCTAGAACTCTATTTCGATCTAGTGAAAATAGAAAGTAAACCGTATAAAATTAGATGTCTGATAATATTCCCAGATGTCTTAAAATGACTTCTTAGATGTCCGTCTTGATCTAACACCATCCAGATGATCAACCCTTCTAGCTCAGACGATCGACCTTTAGATCAGACGAAGACCTAGACATTTGACCCTAAATCCAGATGTCTAATAACCCTGTCAAAATCATAAATGACCTTGATTTCATTGGGATTTTGGCTTTATCTCTTGTGATTTATTCCCAACGGCTATGAAAGCTTTCTAAGGCCTTCTAAACCCTTCTTAGGAGAGGACCCTTCCTTGGATAAACACACCTTAACATACTACTTCCACTCATATTGTGTCCAAGAGAAGAGAAGAATAATTTAGAGAAGCGTTGTTGATCTCCAAGATCACCCTACACATTTGAGAGCACCATCATAGCTGTGCACCTACTCTCCCATCTTTACATACAAGAGCGTCGTCGTGCATTACGTGGTTCATGCACATCATGTTGCTAGTCGACGCACTTCCATCAAAGGGAAGTTTCTTTTGTCTATAGTAGCTAGATATCATTTAAAGTTTGTGGCTCTATAGGATTGTTGAAAATTGTCTTTGTTGGGTATTCGCTTTGCAAATTCCTATCTCCCTTGTGAGACAAAATACTCCTCATGAAGAGGAGGGGTTTGAGGTACGCTACCCTGGTGTAAGTAGCGTGGTTGTATAGAGGTTGAACTATTTTCATTGAAGTAGTTTGTTAGTGGATTTCATCAACTAGGTCATTCGGAAAATCCTAAATCGAGAGGTTTACCCGAGTTTGGGTTTCTACCTAAAAATCATTGTGTCATTTGTGAGGTTACTTTTGTGAGATTGTTTCTTTATATTTCTACATTATTCCATTTCATACTCAATCTCACACCCTTTGTCAGGAATTACAACATCGACACTCATAAAAATTAGTTTTGACTAGAATGATCATTTCATTTCCTCCACAACATCATATCAATCATTTTTAAAAAAAAATGAAAAATGACTTAAACCATTGACAAAAATAACAAAATTCTAACAAGGTCATTATGAACCTGACATGGTATCCAAACATAGCAGTGAACCAACATAAAAGGGGATGCTCTCCATGTCAAGATGTGAAGCTTTTATGTGATTTGTATTCTTTTTTAACTATTTTAATCAAGCATCTTCTATGGACTTTATTCTTTAATATTTTGTAAACTGATTAAATTACAGTGCAAAATTGAATTAATCTTTTCTTTTGATATCGTGTAGTTGTGGCACATTCATCTAATTCATTAAGGAAGGAGAAGCAACGACAGATATTGATCATAACAATAGTGCATTGGTTAAATATACTACAATTGGTATAGTTATTTCTCATTATTATAGAGGGGGTTGTCTGATGGCATTGCATAAAACATCTATCAAAGAGACATAGGATTAACTTAGATTATTAACGAAGTGTATCTCTTCAAAGGTTGTTATATGACAATGACAAAAGTTGTTATGAGATGTCAAGAATGGATCGATTTGCCTTCTCAAAACTTTGTGACTTGCTAAAAACCATTGGCAAATTATCAGATTCTTGAAATATGAAAGTTGATGAGCAAGTTGCTATCTTTTTATATATTATTGCTCATCATGTAAAGAATAGAGTTATCAAATTTCATTTCATATGGCCAGTAGATACTTCTATCATGTTTTGAATGCTATTTTATGACTACATAATGAGTTATACAAGAAGCCACAACAAATTCTTGCAAATTCAACCGATGATCAGTGGAAATGGTTGAAGGTGCATACATACTAGCGTAATTTTACATAGTCATCTTTAATTTCAGTAACCATCGATTTATGTGTTAGAATTGCATTGGTGCTCTTGGTGGAACATACATTGAAGTGATTATCCAGAAAAAGAAAAATAAAGTATAGGTCAAGAAAATAGATAAATGCAATTAATGTTCTGGGTGCATGTTCACTAGATATGTAATTTATCTATGTATTATCAGGTTGGGAAGGATCTGAAATCGATAGTCATGTATTGAGAGATGCACTTTCAAGGAATAATGGATTGATTGTTCCTCGCTGTTACGAACGCGGCTTCAAGACGTCTTTTAAGACGTTTGGGAGGTGGCCCTGACGTCTGGAACCCCTTCTAGACGTCTGGGATTTGATTTCTACAGCACGCGCGATTTCGTCTGCGCGCTTGCCCGCGCAGACCTGCGACGCCTCTTTTCCCCTCTCTTCTCCGCAGGCGCAGCACTGCCCCCCCTCTCTCCCCACGTGGCTTTAAAAAGGCCTCGCCCTCTCCCTCACTCTCATCCCCTCCGCTCCCTTCTTCTTCTTCTTCTTCTAGCTGGTGCGAGAGCGAGCGAGCGGCGGCAGCTGCAGTGAGTTGCGGGAGGAGGTGTTGCGCGAGGGAGGAGACGCTCGGCCGTGAGGGCTCGAGCTTACCGGGGCAGCTGGAGCTGGCCGGCGGGGGAGCAGCGGGCATGGTGTGTCGTGGGAGGGCTGTTGCAGCTCGAGCAGCTGGCGGACGAGGCGTGGCGTGGCCATGCATCACGGGCGGAGAGCGAGTCAAGCTCTGATTCTGGAAACCTTTCCAGAATCAGACGTCTGGTCTTCCAACTAGACAACGGTGAAGACGTCTGGAGGACTATCCAGACGTCTGGCAAGTAAGTTATTTTTGTCCTCTTCCTTTTCTACGACCGTTCGTACTGAGAGCAATGAGTGGGTACGTGCAGGCTCTGAGATTCGCACCCAACGCGAATCAGACGTCTAGACGCATTGCCAGACGACGGGAAGGACTTCCAGACATCCGGGGTGAGCATCGGACATCTGGGAACTAGGCCAGATGCCCCTGCAGGCTTCTGGACGTCTGAGAGACTACGCAGAACAAAGGTATCCTTTGAACCACCTTTTAAGACATCTGAAAGAGGTTCCAGACGTCTGATTTTGGACTATTTCGTCGTTTTCGACCCGTTTAGGGCCCGTTCGGAGTCCGTTTTCCGTGTTTCGAGTTGCATTCTTTTCGGAATAAGGTCCTCTACCCATTTCTAGTAATTATATACTGTTCTGAGAAACTCCTTGTGTTTGATCCTTGTGATAGGATCCCGTTCCATTTCAGTCATAGGGATTGCGGAGGCGCGCAGGATTTCCGACCACGCCCCCAGTACTTCCGTTGTAGCTAGTAGAGTGGCTTTAGAAATTATTAACATGATTTATTACAAGTATGGAACAGTTAATAGAACCTAGGGCATTGCATGAATCCTAGGAATGAGAAAGCAGATTGAATGATAGATCCTAGGGTATTGCATGAATCCTAGGGCTGGAAAACTAGATTGAATGATAGATCCTAAGGTACGGCATGAATCCTAGGATTGGAAAACTAGTGAAATGAATATAGATATTGCAGTCTTGGAAAATGTAGAAAGGAAATAATAGCTTCCTGTAAATTATTTTAACAGCTGCCTGTTATGAATAAATGAACATGATTGAGAATATGGGTTGTAAGAACGTGAAACTGGAATTGTGAAACCTGAATGTGCTGAGTTAAAAGAGCTGGAACCCTACGGGGAATTAGGAGTAGAACTCCTGCAAAAGAAAATGAAATGGAATTGAGAAGGAAAGATGTGGAGGTGTGTTGTCTCTTGGGTACGTAGTGCCAGGAGAAGCACCTGTTACCTGCTTAGTGCAGAGCAGAGCCAGCCGCACCAGGGACCCGGGGTTAGGTCTAGCCACTTTGTACCGACTTGTTGGCCCTCGTGTACACAGTACCGAGGAGAGCTACTAGTGTAGAGCGAGTACTAGCTACCCCACGGGCCCCGGGGTTCTGCTAGCTCACCTACACCGACTTGTTAGGCCCACTGGGCGAACCAGGGTAGTCAGGCGAGGGTGCGCGGACTGTGGAGGGGCAAGGCCCCTGTTTGGTTACTGTGGAGGGGTTGGATCATTGTTACTGAGAGGGCTCTGCCCTATACTGGTTCCGTGCTGTGCTTTGGGCGCACTCGTTAACGGAAACGACTGACCGCGTGCCAGTACGAGTTAGCTACCTGTGCGTTTACCGTGCATGCCGTAGTCACCGTTACGTCTGTCAGTGACCTTGGGGTGGTTGACTGAGAGTAGGATCACCACGGGGGACTCTCCCGGCCAGGAGAGCACCACGTGTTACTTCTACTGATCGGAAAAGACTGCAATCAAGATCGTTCCCACGAGGAACATTCGAGATCAAGTGAAGGATCTGAGAAATAGATAAATTATGAAACAATAGAAAGACGTAAATAAAGAAAGAAAGAAAATAAAACAGCTACTGTACACTTTACTGCTTCTTTAGTTTAGCTGCCACTCTACTCAGCGTTTCGCTGACGTGTTACACTTGTTACTTTTCAGGACCAAGTGTTGAGCAGCCAGGGTCAGCGGCTGCAGAGGATGCTGGGCCGAGTAGGGTCCAGTAGAGTTACCACTGTTCTTTTGTGCCCTTTTTGTTCACTGTAGTGAGTAGTTTTTGTTACTCTCTGTACTTTTCTTTACTCGCAGTTCTTGTTATGTTATGAATGTTGTTCTACTATTGTGGTGGTACATGCTATAGTAGTTCTTTTTTTACTGCTGTATTTTGTTACTGCTAGTTATATTTCATGTTGAATGTGGTTTATTTTACTGCTCTTTTGGTTACTTCCTCGTTGGACGACTAAGTCTTGGGATTAGTCGAGTCGGTCCGGTTCTCGTATCTCGTAGGGACTCGGGAATCGGGTCGTTACACTCGCAGTAAACATGCTTTATTATGTTTCTTTAAATTGACTACATATAAATATATTGGAAACCTAAACTCTTAATTTTTACTTATAGGGCAATCTTATTGGTTGATTGTGGATACATGAATGGTGAAGGTTTGCTTGCGCCATATAGAAGACAACGATATCATTTGACTTTGTGAAGAACAAATTGTCAACCAGTACCCCTAAAGAAGTTTTTAATTTGAAGCACGTAAGAGTAAAGAATGTAATTGAGTGTTGTTTTGGATTACTGAAGAAACGTTGGGTGATATTGAGGAGTTCTTCATTTTATTTAATAGAAGCTCAAAACAGAATTATTTTAGCTTGTTGTCTTCTTCATAATTATGTAAGACGTGAGATGGTTAAAGATCTAATAAAAGATGAAGTACTAGAAGTTCCAAATATGTAAATGAATGTGCAATACTCAATTGATGAATTTGATGAAGATGAATCAGAGTTAATAACAACTGTAGAACCATCGGATGCATGTATGTTATAGAGAGATAATTTACTAATGCAATATTTAATTCGTGAATATAATTGAGCACATATTTTTTTCTTTATATTAATTTTCTTGACAATCTTATTTCAAAAATTAAAAATTTCTTGTAATCGAATAATTAAAGTTGCTTTATATATTTTTGCAATTTGTGAAGATTATTTCTTTTTCTCATATATATGCTTTATCAGATCTCATTTTGTAAATTGTTCTTAAAAGATATGAGCCAAGAAATAAAAATAAATTTTGGCCCTGGAAAGAATAAGCGAAAATGGTCAGATGAGGAAGATCAAAAGCTTATCGAAACATTACTTGATTTGGTGCATGATGGGACCTACAAGGCTGATAACAAATTCAAATCAGGATATCTTGGAGTATTAGAAAAGGTACTTGAACAAAAATTACTAGATTATGGAATAAAAGGAATGCCACATATTGAATCATAGATTAAGACATTTAAGAATCACTTTCACATTGTGTGGGATATGTTAAAGGGAAGTACAAATGGTTTTGGATACGATCCAAATTTAAAGTGTGTGGTTGCTGAAAATGAGTTATGGGAAAATTATTTACGGGTAATTTTATTTTGAACTAATATAATTTTAAATTTTATTATAATTTAAATGTTCTTATAATGTTTATTTGTTATTTGATTATAGTGTCACAAGGATGCAACTCAATTAAAAAATAAGTAATTACCATATTATAATGACTTCTGTACTATTTTTGTGAAAGATTGTGCCACAGGAAGCAATGCGCAAGCTGTTGCTAATGTTATTTATGATGTAGAGGCTGAAACTACAAATGAGAATGATGCTACTATAGTTGGTTTAGATGATATTGATTTTGGATCCCCTCTTCTTTCAAGAAATCAAATAGTATTTGAAGAGAATTCTATTTGTGGGCGTAAAAGAAAGGGGTCTCTTATAGATAGATTAGGAAATTCCATCATCGACACTTACTTCAGAAATTAAAGAAGCAACCAACCAATTTAGTAGAGCTATTAGGATTAATGCTCTTGCAAACAAACTAAAGTTGAATGGAGAGTTATAAAAAATAACTTCATTTAATCAAAGTCAACGCGATTAAATTGGTCTGAAGATTGCTTGTGATATTAGTGCATTGGATTTTTTATTTACTCTCCCAGATGATGAGAAAGAAGGCTTTGTTAGAAATTTTTTAGATAAAAATTATTGTGAGTTTATTCTTTTTATTCTTTCAATGAATAATGTAGTTGAATTTTTATTATTGAGACATTTATATTTCATAAATTAGCCTTCAATGCTTTTCTTATCTATTGATTTACTATTTTGTTTGGATAGACATGTTAAATTTTAATTAGTGTAATATATATAAACTAATGGATTAAATTGAAATATTTCTTTAAATCTAAGGGATTTTATGTAAATTAATAATGTTTATTTCTTGTTAATGGATTAAGTTGTAAATAAGTTAAATTTTATGTTAAAATTGACAATTACCATATTTTCGAAAATGTGTTGGGTCAAATATGCAAAAAAAGTTTCAATTCCATTCATCTTGATAGTTGAAAGGAATTAAATCAATATTTAACGATTCCATTCATACCATAATCCAAACAAAGAGACTTAATCAACTATTTTTTTCTATTTCTTACCTCATTTCATGCTATACTTGATTCTATTACATCTCCATCCCATTGCTACGAAACAAAAGCACCCTTAGAGTTGATTTTGAACATGGAAATAATAGTTTGACCTTATTTTTTATCCTTTAACTATTTTGTAAAATCATCAAAATATCTATTAATGAAAGGTTACACTAACAAGTGTATATATATATACATTACATTTCCCATTGTACAATTTGTAAACTTATTTTTATGTGTTAATTTTTTATTAAAATGTTATTTATCTATAAAACATTTTTGCATGCATTGCATCTTTGATTTAAATGTGTGATTGCTTTTAATATTTATGATTTTTTGGTATGCATCGTGGAATTGATGCTTACGTAGGTGTTCTTTATACAGGTTTACTAATAAAATAAATTAATTATATAAAATATATATATACACATTTCGTGGTTCATTATAAAATCGTTAGATGTATATTCGCTGACAATTCTAGAACCACCACTAAATATCCAAATTTTCTTTACATCCGCTAGCATCCATGGTTACAAAATTATCGTCACCAAATATACATCTGCAACTGTCCATAGACCATCATTAATACAGTAAGTTAATGACGACTATGTTAAATCATTGCCTATATAAGTTATCGACAGCTACTAATTAAACCTGCCAATAGAGTGAGTTTTAATTTTTTTAATTATTTGAGATATTTATTTGATAGTTTTATAATGGTTGCAAAAATTAAATGGCAATGGTTTCCAATAACCATCACCAAAATCATATGACGATAGTTTTAAACCATTGTTGAAAGATCTACTTTTTGTCAGGTGGGAGCAATGTAGTGACGACGGTCGCTAAAAATAATCGTTGCCAAAACATTACCATGATGCAATTTTCTGCGAAGCAATTTGATGACGGGCTTTTGGTACCGTTGCCAAAAGTGTTTTTCCTATACACATTTGTCTATATTTGTTGATTGCTTATTGATTACAAGTTCATATATTTCACCTGATGAACGTGGAATGGGGGCAAAGGGTTGTTCAAATGCTAAAATTATTTCTTAAGCAATAGCTAAAATTACTTGCAAATTTTGTTTAAGGAGTGGAGACAAATGATGAAGGGTAAAATTGCCTCAAGTATTTATTTAATTATTGTTCTACATGTAGAATAGGTATGTAAAAAAAATGTGTTCATTGTAATAAATACGCGTAGAAACTCTTGAATTTATAAGTGAAATCAAACTTGTAAGGATTTTCGAATAAAAATATGAGAGTTCAAGTCGTTCTCAGTGAGACAAATAAATCACAATCGCTTTCCTAATTAGAACTATAATTAAGTATCAAGTAGGATGATATTAAAGGTAATACTAAATCTAATAGCATACAACTATTAGAATTATAATATACTACTACTAGAAAGCATACAACTTGAAAACAAGTTGAAAAATCACTATAACTTTATTGAATAAGATAAGAGTTTAGCACAGATAGAAGTAGTATTGCAACTTGAGGAATGCTTGAAAAATTATAAGTAGAACTAGATTACTACAACTAGAACTAAACTGGAGAAATGCAGAAATTATGGACTTCGAAGGCGAAGTCCGGAGTGTCAACATAGATGCGGATGAGAAGATGCACCGGCCAGAATCACCAAAGATGATGTGGACTAGCACTAATGGTAGAGATTATGTGGAGGTAGGAATTCTAAGTGGGAGATGATCCTAAGGGGGCTGGCTAGGTGTATTTGTAGGAAATAGGGAGGCTTCCTATTAGTTGATTTAGAGTGCCGAGGATCACTAATTAAATTAGGTAGTCTAGATTAAATCTTAAGGGGTGGCTAGGATAGATAAGATATGGTCCCTTAGATCTGAGATGGAGGGCTTAAATATGGAAGGGGAGAGATAATTAATTGAGAAAAAATGGGGAGAGAGTACGGTGGTTTGTTGCATGGTGGTTGGGGTGGACATGGAGTTAAGGTGTTTGGGTGATAACATGAGGAGATAACATGAAGAATGGGTTTTTGGGATGGATTTGGTGAAGGTTCACATGGATTTGCATGGGTTTTTGGTGGGTATGTTTACGTAAGTTGTAAGGATTGGGTTGGAGTCCGGTGGAAGTGGAATTTGCATGGATTTGGATGTGTTACGTATGGATTGGGAGGATAATGAATATGATAAGAAATTTCCGTGGTGAGTGGGATTTGTTTGGGAACTTGTTGGTTGTTTCGTGGGAAGGTCACGTAGGTGGGTTTCCTTATTTGTTTAGTTTTGGATTTTGCATGGAAATAGGTTAAGCTTTACGTAGGTACATAGGAGTGGTTTTGTTATGCGAGGGGATAATGCATGGGGATTATTTGGTGGGAAAGTTGACATGGGATTGCAAACTTTGGTGAAATGGGATGTGGGTCTAGGATAATTAGGCTCCTAATTGGGACTCTAAGGCCAATTGGGTTTCCAAATAGGGCCATTTATTAGATTAGTTCTTTTCCAACTAAGTTCAATCCAAAAAATCTAATCATTTTTGCTCCAATCAACCTGAAATTTTGTATTTGTTCATATAACATCAAGGTACCCGAAATAATTGCAGGAAAAAAATGTACAAAAGTTCACAAGTATACATTATTTACAGAATGATCTAAAATGACTAAACTAATCAAATTAAATGTAATCTAACCTAAATTACCTTTAGACTAAATATTAAATGCAATCTAACCCAAATTACCTTTAGACTAACATTAATTAGACATTAATTAACATAAATAAATTTAAAAATATCAATTATTTATTTGCCTGATTGAAGTCTATGGAAAAAATATTCAAGTGACTTTTTTAGGAAGAGGAATTCCCAAGTAATTTTTCAAGCAAAATGTGATATGTTACAAGTATAGAATTCTCGAGGATACTTTATTTCTTGAAAGTCGTTCTCAAATAATATAAGTTCCCGGGGATTTCTCAAAATAAGCTTATTTTTTAGAAGAAAATATTTTTCAAGAAGTTGACCATGGTTACGCTCAATAAATCCGAAAGAAGTTATATTGTAGGAAGTTGACTTTAGTCTTACTTAAGAAAATTGGGAGGTTAACTATGGTCACAGCACCCATATGAACTGTCGGATGAACTAAGAAGTAAAAAGTCGACATTAGCCAGAGAAATCTAAGCAAACATGACATCCAAGTTATTTTAGAGCCTGGGGTTTCTTAGATATTACTCAGTAAAAAACATCAAGGAACTCTTGCTATTTAGGAGTATGAGTAAACTTCACCGAGTAATGTTAGTCATCTAGAAGCCCAATTCTCGAACACCCAAGATGCCTAAGTATCCTCTTTTATAGAGAAGAGAAAGTACAAACAAATATTAAATATCCTCTTTTGGATACAAAGGAGGGAAGACAATTACTCTGAATCATATTTAGACTTGGATATTTATATATCATTTGGATATGTCCATTCAAATATTGAGAATGCTCTAGCTTTCTAGATCTTTCATTATGATTAGCGAATAATTGATGTTACTGAGTTTTTATAGGAAAGAGAAGTGAAATAGAGTTGAAAACCCAAGACTTCCACAAAGAATTGAGTATTATGAACTCTTAAAGGAGCCAAAGTCTTGAGAAACATTGAAATCTCAAGAAAATGTGCAATAAAAGACTTGGGGGGAAAGAGACTTGGGAAAACACAACTAAGACCCTTGAAGATAAAGAGATTAAGGGACTGATTACCTAAACCCAAGATAGGAGGTGACCATATTTCGATGAAAGGTCTATGAATAAGGGGTTAAGGTAATTGTAACACCCCGATAATCCTCCTGACGGATCGAGAGTGGATCATCGGGTGTGCATGCTAAGGTCCCAGCTACCGGGTGGTGTGGGTTAGATCATAGTCCTATCAATTAGGTACGTCTTAGGAAAATCAAATTTTAAATAAATTGTAGGGTCGAAACCTGTTGAAAATTTGATAGAGTTTCCCTTATCTATTAGATATTTTCCCAAAATCAATATCTACAACTTGTACTTGTCCATGCATACCACAAATTATGTGGGTGGATACACCCAACCACTAAGACATGAAAAAGTAAGAGCAATAAAACTCAAGCAGGCACAACTTGCATCCTAAAGCGATAAAAACACGGATAATTATAGGAAAACAATGCCAAATTACTGCTAATAACCACCACAAACATCCAGCATTTATCATAAGTCTACCATACATTTCACTATTTGGTCGCATAACACATACAATAACCCATGGTTTATGCTTACAACCTTTATACAACATAATCCAACATGCTATAATCACTACAAGAATATTCACTATTGTCGACTGTTAAAAATGATTGGCATTATGAAATTAACGGTTGAGAACATGGGTCGAGGAATGTACTATCGCTATTGTGTTTTCTCAATCGTTATAGAACGTTACCGTCGAAAAAAAGGACCCTCATTTAACGTGTTGTTTCTCTCGTCTATTTTCAAAGGTTGAGAAATAATTTTCTTAGCCGTTATAAATGAATCATCGACATAAAAATCTACGTCTACTGTTATTTAGACGGTCGAGTAACATATTATTCATGATCGTTATAAACAAACAATTGAGAATCACTATTCTCGACTGTTTTACAACAGTCGACAATAGTGATCTTATCGATCGTTTGTTTAGAACGGTCGAGAATATTAATATTGTCGTCCATTTTTGAACAGTTGACAATGTGTTGCAATTTTAGTCATAGACTATTCTCGATCGTTGTAAAATGGCCGAAAATAGTAATAATTTTGTTTTTTACTAAAGGTTTTAACTATATTGGAAGACCTGTATAGAACTAAAAATCCAATAAAAATATAATCACAAAACTTAAAACATTTGCATTCATTTAAAACACTAGAAATTAGAATCAAATTTGCATATATATCATAATGTATACAAAGTACGTGTATAAACAAAACAACAAATAAAAATACAATAATTAGGCTGCGACACTAACACCTCCAGCACCACCACCTAAATTGTTGTCGTCATGACGATCTCTATATTAATGAAAGCATGGGTGATCGATACATCCTTGCTGAAGTACCTTTAGGAGCTCCATTAAGGTCAGATTTGACTCCTTGTACTACGTTGCGGTTTCCTGCGTGGTCAGCTCATCAATCCATTACTCCTCGTGGAGGTGACGTAATGCCAGAATCTCCTTCCTCATCTCCTATACCTCAGCTAAAGAGGACGATGCCCCCTTCTCCCATACCAGCTGGAGACGGTCTCGCTCCTCCTTACGCTACAGACATATCCGCCATGCTTAGGAGGCATGACGGTCTAGAATGCCTCATCTGCTGACAGTGGCTGCTGAATTGTACTAGAGTTGACGTCTTCAGGAGGATGCATGAAGTTGACCATATTATCATGAAAGAGATTGAATTATGTTAAGTAATTTCATTTATTTATAATTACGAAATGAAATAAAAGTATTGGGTATTTTAACTTACGTATCATTGTTGGTATGTGTCATGAAGCCACTCTATATTTCCCTCACCACTTAGCTTGCTATGAGTGGCCTCATATGCACTTACCCGATTAAGTTGGGCACCTTCATGCATGAAGGACTGTAATATTTTGAAAGAGTTAATTGAAATAAATTAAAAATATTGTAAGGTTTTAAAAACATAATAATTAAAAATACTTATGTATAGAGATTTCATCCTACCTATACTCCTCCTACCTAAGACATGTGTCTTCGGTGGAGCTTTAGTCATATTTTCCTTATTCTTCTTGGCTTGCTCCTGAAATAAAGATATAATTTATTAACTTAAAAATTAGTTAAATGATAATATATGTAATGCTTTTACCAGTGTCACTGGATCATGCCAATGCTCACATGCTTCCTTCCAAGTGTGCAGCTGTATCATAAGAGGCCCATTACGCAATGCCTCATCATGATTCCTGTTCATATAATACGAAAAAATAAATTTGTAATGTTAGAAATATTATTAAAATTTTGGTAAAAGAAATAAACAAAAACATTTAAAATTTATCTTTTACTTTATTCTTCAACTCCAATCTCCAGTTATTGTGAATCTTGGTCGCGTGCTTGAGGATATATTTGGGGATGTAAGGATCGTCACCCCAATCGAAGATTGCCTACATTAGTAAGAGAATAGAAATTGTTACGTAATTTAAAGTTATATAAAGAAATGTAAATAAGTTATTAATTTTTACCAATTACCTCTAACTCTCGAATGAGCTACCTCTTTAGCTCATTTGGTACCTTCCTCCAATCGATGTACGAGAGTGGGAGATCGCCTTCGTCAGCGTACCCAGTCTGCTGACGAATTGAGGATAATCCACTACTTCCCCCACTGGTGTGATCATAATTGTAATGTGGACCCCATGCGGAATTCTCTCTAGGTCCCTATTCCGCGTGGGACCGCTTCCCCTCGTGCACCTAAAAGACATAATTATAAAATATGATAAAATAATAAAGAAATAAATAAATCGTAACATTTACCAAACTTTAATTTCATACCAGTACTGCAAGAGGGTGGTGCAGAACATCCCGGTTGAGAAGGATCTGGGTCAGTCAACTACTCTAGCTAATCATCCAACCCAGCGTCCTCATCAACTGAAGTACTATCCTCCTCCTTGTCCTCATTGGCGGGTGCATCCTCCACATAGTCAGAATCCTCTATCGAGAAATTTGTTAGAGGAGGCATCGGACTCTTCCCCTTCCCCCTACCTCCCCTCTGACTCTGGAGATATCGAGCCACAACTCCAGGCCTCAGAAACTGTTAGCGAGGTGACTGGGGCTCCTCATGGGGTGCTGAGTTGGGTGCTGCCGGTGGTGAGTTTAAGGTTGAGTTGGTAGCTTTTTATAACAGATTTAACACATTTGCGTGATTTTGATAATTAAGCGCACTGAACCAGACTGTGTGTGGATTAGGGTGCTTAGGTTACCGAGTCCCACAAACCAGAGGTTAGTTAACGAGGTTAAATAATCCCTATGCCTTAGACCTAATACTTAAGCTTCGCATTTTCCCCAACCTCTTGAGGACTGTCCAGATCGTAATGAATACTTGAATTTTCAAGCTTAAAACACAGCCCAAGAGTCCTAAGATCAGCGTTCATACTAATCTCTTTTTGTCTCTTAGCACTTTTTGTCTTTTATTTCTTTCTTTTGATTTGGTCTAGAACTAAGTTGATTCCTTAATCTTTTACTAATGACTATCTCTTTTTATTTCAAATTGTTGCTCCTTTTTGACATTTTTATCAACTCCCCTTTTTCTCCTCCAGAATGATTTGCAATTTTCAAAATTTCCTCCCTTCTCCATTTTTTTGTTCTTTTTCAATTTTTTTATTTTTTTTGGAATATGTATTTATTTATTTAATTTTTTTAATGAAACCCTTTCTTGTGAAGTGATTCTCACTACATTTTGCACTTTAATACACCCCCATGTCTATGATTTGCAATGTCCTCATTATAAATTAGGTGGGTTCGAATTCAGCTGAGATCGTACATTAGAACAGTTTTAGGTGGGTGGACGACTCAGGATGACTGTTGCGGATGATTTCGAGCTCTGGTACGGGTACCAGAGGTGGGGTCAGTTGTTCTAATGGACGAACCCTAAAGTGCAATAAGAGTTCAGCATGGGATGTGTCAAGAAGGATTTTGGGTTTTTTCAAAAAGATGGCAGGTTGCCTCCCGTTAAGCACTGAGTTTAATGCCATTAGTTGGGCGCAATGAGCTCAGGGAGAATGGAGGGCAAAAGATACCTCAGCCAAGTTTGAGTCAGTGAGTTCGACGAACGGTTTGAGTCTCTAACCGTTCATGACAAAAGGTTCAGAATCAAGGCTGAGTTCACTAATTTCAATGGCACTATTTCCAAAGATTCGTCTCACCAAGAATGGTCCAATCCATTTTGATCTGATTTTCTTGGGAATAGTTTGAGTTTGGCATCAAAGAGTAAAACTTTTTGACCAGGTGGAAATATTTTCACACAATGTGCCCATCATGGAAGGCTTTGACCCACTCTTGGTAGATACGCAAGTTCTCATACGCATCATTGCATAGCTCCTCGATCTCGCTCAATTGCAACCGACGGTGTATTCCAACCTTCATCAGATCCAGATTGCACTTCCGTACTGCCCAATAAGCCTTGTGCTCCATCTCGACAGGAAGGTGACATGCCTTTCCGTACACTAATTTGAAGAGTGACATGCCTAATTAGGTCTTGTGGGTGGTCCTATAGGCCCACAAAGTTTCCAGAAGGCAAGTAGACCAATCCTTCCTATTAGGCTGAACAATGACCTGAAGGATCTTCTTGATCTCTCGATTCAATAGTTCTACCAGTCCATTAGTCTGGGGGTGGTAAGGAGTCGAGATACGATGCGACACCCCATACTTTTTCATCAGGGACTGGAAGTGCACATTGTTAAAATAAGACCCGCCATCGCTGATGGTGGCCTTAGGAACCCCAAATCTGGTAAAGATGTTCTCCTGGATGAATCCGAGGACAACTTTATGTTCACTAGTTCTCATGGGAAAGAAGTGTTCCAAACTGGGAAGAGTTGGTGGGCTACTTTCTCATCAAATACAGAATCAAGTGGTTCCAGTTGAACCACTTATTCTTAAGAAAGGCATAAAGAGTAATGAGCATAATGCCAAGGCAGTGCTCAAATGTTGGACATAAAATTCCATAAAAATACACGATTAAGAAATCATGGAAGATGGCAAAGGGGATTTGGCTGGATGACCCAAGTCAAAATGGGAGGGAGTGAGTAGGGTCTCCCTAATGGTGTCTGTCTATGTCTGCTGGTAAAGCTCAAGAAAGGTAGGACCAACAGACAGACAACCAAGAATCTCTGAAATCACATCCGCATTAACCAGAACCTCTATGCCATAGACATTCGAGGTCAACACAATGTTGAAACTCTCGCCTATATTCTTCAAGTTGGCATAAAAAAGGTGACAAGCCATAGGGTCAACATCGGGAATGCAGCTATTTTTGGAACCTGCATAAAAGTTTCACTCAAAAAGATGTAAAATCTGGTGATATGCAAATTTTTCGCGGATTCAAGGAAAGATAGACTTGAAGTAAACAAAATCGACTAGTCTACCAACATGTGGGGAAAGCTTAGCGAGGAGTGAAAAATGATCGCGAGCAGCCTTTGTGATGAAAAATCCGTCAAATGTATAATCACGATGAGAAGAGGACGAGGCATATGCATGTTTTGGAGCCATAAGAAAGCTGAAAATGCACATTGGTTGATCAAATAGTGATTTTTGGTCAATAAAAAATGAGTCGGATAGAGTTCTAGAATAATAACTTTTGGTCGACCAAAAGTGTTTAGACACGAAAAATACGAGATGTACACAGATGATTTGCTTACTTATACTATAAGATTTCACAAGCAATCACAAGATTAAGTAATAAGATCATCAGATCTATTTATAGCACATCTCATACTCAAAGAAAATCCTAAAAGAAATGGATTTAATCCAAGTTTAGAGTGTACCAAGATCAATCAAATAATGGTCGATCAAGGGAGGACAGCGAGGATGGAGATGGTGATGAGGACAGCTGGTGAGAGGCGTGCACGATCGGTTCATGCAAGATGCTTGAGTTCGTGCGGAGAGGTTTGGCGCGAAGGAGGCATCAAGCGTGTTATTGAATGCACGGAGGACGCATGAAGGTAGTGTGTCTTGCTCGCGTGAGGAGTGACGATGGTCGAAGGTGGCATGAAGGTTGGTTGATCACTGTCGTCGTCAGAGGAGAGGCGGGGTCAGGTGGAGGTGTTTGTTCGATGGTGGAAAAGTTGTGGGGACCAAAGGTGGGGGGTGTAGGTAGTAAAAAATAGGATTTGGTGGTAAAAACGATTATGTTTTATAGAAAAGTTGATTAGAAAAATAGGTAAAAATAATTTAGGTAGCTAATCAAAGAGATTAAGTTTGGTTAGGATGATTAGGAGCGAAATTTGAGGTTAAAAGATTGCAATCTCGAAAAGTGAATCCGCCCAGTTTTGGTTGATCAAAACTATGTTTTGGTCGATCAAAACAAGAAATGATCGATCAATTAAGTACACTAGTAGCTCGCCTCGGTACCACGTACACGAGGGCCAATAGGAGTCAGTGTAGAGTGGCCAAACACACAGCAGGCTGAAACCCTATACCAGGGAATACATCACAAAAGGAGAGTTCAGAATAGTGTACAAAAGACTCTAGTACGTAAAGGAACTCACGAGGAAAGTACAGGTATTTCATTTGCATAAAATGAACCCCAATTGGACTCTAACAAGTCAAAAACATGCCTACTATTCAAAATCAAACGTCTGGGAATAATCCCAGACGTCTCAAAAGGCGTCAGATCTTACCTTAAGTCCCTGCAGTATCCTTAGATGTACAGACCTTCTCAGCGATCGTCTGAAGACAATTCTAGATGTCGGACAAAGCCTCTGGTCGTCTAGACGCACCTTCGGACGTTTAGGGATGTGTTCAGACGTCCAAAAGTGCGTGGGAAAGTGTTCCGCGCTCCTTCCCAAAGCTGCACCTGCGTACGAAATTGCAGGCGCGGTCAGCCAACAAATAGCCTTGTGCTACGATATGCATGGTGCAGGGAGATACGTACCTTGCGATAAATGTGCTTTCAAACGTCTGGCCTTAGCTCCAGATGTCCAGGTACCCCGCTAGTCATCTGGACTCCACTATAGAATCTAATACAGGAAAACTTCCAGTACCAGGAACTCCTTACAGCTCTCTCCACTCTCTCCGCCCGCGTTGTAGAGGGCTGGGAGGCCACCTCCCCGAATCCTCTCCTCCTCTAGCACGCACCTGCCAGTGGCCATGCGAGCTCCGTCGAGCTTCCACTGAGGCTCCTCTGACCTTGGCCTCGTCCTCCTCCGCGCTCTCCTCCTTCCTACCTCTTGCTCTCCCTCGCTCGCCCCCTCTCGCCCTCCCGCACAAGCACTGAAGGTGGTGGTGGCTGGTGTGTGGAGTGGAGAGGAGGTAGGAGGGGGGTTTATATAGGAGGTGTGGGGTTTAGGGTTTGGGGAAGAATGAGGAAGGGAGAGAGAAGAGGACGGTTCTGAGCGTCGCTCGTGCGCAGAGCGTAATGTGCAGTACAAAAATTTCATTTTCAGGCATCTGAGAATGGGTCTAGACGTCTGGACAGAAGTCTGAGACACCAGACATCTTAAAAGGCTAAAATTGTGACGGGTCATTACATCATAACAAACTTAAAAAAAGTTTCGTCCCCGAAACTTGAGCTATCTAGGGTGAGGAAAAAGGAACATAAAATGCATAACAAACTTAAAGAGGACTGAAGTAGGTCCGAAAAGACATACCCTCAAAAAGCTCTGGGTACCGCTCTCGCATCGCTGCCTCAGGCTCCCAGGTCTCCTCCTCGTACCGCTGGCTTCTCCATAGGACCTTCACTAGTGGTACCTGCTTCCGTCTCAAACTCCGGACGACTCTGTCTAGTATCTACACTGGTCTCTCAGGGTAGGTCAGGTCGTCACCCACCTCGACGCTCTCGTGGCTCAGAATGTGACTAGGATCAGTGACGTACTTCCTGAGGTTGGACATGTGGAACACGTCATGCACTCCAGAAAGCTAGGGAGGAAGGGCAAGCCGGTAAGCAACAAGTCCCACCCACTCCAGGACCTCAAAGGGCCTTACAAAACTTGGTGCAAGCTTCCCTTTCACCCCAAAACACTGCAGACCCTTCATGCGTGAAACACGGAGAAATATGTAATCCCCAACCTCGAACTGCACCTCTATGTGTTTTCGGTCAGCATAATTCTTCTACCTGCTCCTAACAGTGCAGAGTCATCTGTGAATCTGCTCTATCACCTCCTGACTCTGCCGGATCATCCTAGGGCCAACCTTCCACTTGGTCCCCACCTCGACCCAACTCAAGGGTGCAGTACACCTCCGTCTGTACAGAGCCTCATAAGGTGCCATGCCGATGCTCGAATGGTAACTGTTATTATATGCAAACTTTGCCAGGGTAAATGCTCCTCCTAGGAGCCTCTCCAGTCTAGTACACAGGTGCATAAAAGGTCCTCAAGTGTCTATATGGTGCGCTCTAACTGTCCGTCCATCTGGGGGTGGTAAGCGATACTAAACCTCAAACGTGTTCCCAAAGCCTGTTGAAACTCAGCCCAGAACTGGGAAGTAAAATGGGTATCTCTGTCGGATAAAATCTCACGCGGAACTCCGTGCAGGCATACCACATCGCGAATGTACCTCTCTGCCAACTGTGCTACTCCCAAGGTGACTCGGATCGGCAGAAAATGCGCCGTCTTTGTCAACCTATCTACTATCACCCAGACTGTGTCATGTCCTCACTGGGTAACCGATAGACCCACCACCAAGTCCATGGTGATGCTCTCCCACTTCCACTCTGGCACAGAAAGTGGCTGCAACAACCCTACAGGCCTCTAATGCTCGGCCTTCACCAGCTGGCACACACACTGCTGCTGCACAAACTCACCAACATCCCGCTTCATCCCTCTCCACCAAAAGTCGCGTCTCAGTTCATGATACATCTTTGTGTTCCCGGGATGTGTGGTGAACCTGGACCTGTGCACCTCAGCCAGGAGCTCTCTCAATAACTCCTCGTCCCTAGGAACGCATAAGTGTCCCCTCATGCACAGTATCTCATCTGTAAAGGAAAAGACTCCTGGGTCTCCTGTCAACACCCTGTCCCGCAATGTCTGTAAGTACGGATCTGTCATCTGTCTTACGATGATGCAGTCTATCAACTTTGGTCACGTCTGTCGCATCACTGTCACTGTCCCACAATACCCCTGTGACTCCCGGGGTCGCCAACTGCCCAACTTCTCCATAGGTCTCCAACTTTGTGCCTGTAGACTGTCCAAGTGGGCGGGCGCCTTCCGGCTCAAGGTGTCAGCCACCACATTGGCCTTCCCTGGATGGTAGGAGATGCTACAGTGGTAGTCCTTCAGGAGCTCTAACCAACGTCTCTGTCTCATGTTGAGCTCCTTCTGGTCAAACAAGTACCTGAAGCTCTTATGATCCGTGAAAATCTCTAAAGTCTCACCGTAAAGGTAGTGCCTCCATGTCTTCAGCCCGAAGACAACAGCTGCCAGATCTAAGTCATGGGTAGGTAGCTATGCTCATGGGGCTTCAGTTGCTGCGAAGCATAAGAGACAACGTGACCCTACTGCATGAGCACACCCCCTAACCCCTGCAACGAAGCATCTGTGTAAACCACAAAATCGCTACTGTTGTCTGGGATGGTAAGCACAGGAGCTGAAGTCAGTCACTCCTTCAACTCCTGAAAACATGCCTCGCACTCATCTGTCTAGGCAAAGGGCATGTCCTTCCGAGTCAGCTGGATCATAGGACACGCAATCTGAGAGAATCCTCTGATAAACCGTCGATAGTAACTTGCTAGTCTCAAAAAGCTACGTATCTCTATTACTGTACGTGGCCTCTCCCACCTGAGTATGGCCTCAATCTTGGCTGGATCCACAGCCAAACCATCCCCTGAGATCACGTGGCCCAAGAAAGTCACCTGCCTCAACCAAAACTTGCACTTGCTATAGTTGGCATACAGCCTACGTCGCCTCCATGTGTCCAGGATCATCCGTAAATGCTGCCTACGCCATGCCTGATCCCGCAAGTAAACGAGTACGTTGTCGATGAACACCACCACAAATTGGTCCAAGTACGGCCTGAAAACTCAGTTCATCAAATCCATAAAAGCAGCGGGGGCATTGGTCAACACAAACGGCATGACCAAGAACTCGTAGTGCCCGTACCAGGTACGTAAAGCTGTCTTGGAGACGTCGATCTCCCTGATCCTCAACTAGCGGTAGCCCGACCTCAGATCTATCTCGGAGAACACTATGGCATCTCGCAACTGGTCGAAGAGGTCATCAATCCCCAGCGGTGGATACTTGTTCTTGATGGTGACCCTATTTAGTTGTCGATAGTCGACACAAAGTCGTAGGGTACCGTCCTTCTCTTCCACAAACAACACAGGGGCTCCCCACGGGGATGCACTGGGCCTCACAAAGCCCTTCTCTAACAGGTTCTGTAACAGTGACTTGAGCTCTCGCAGTTCAAGTGATGCCATCCGGTACGGTGCAGTAGAAATGGGGCTGGTCCCTGGTACTAGTGAGATCTCAAACTCAATCTCACGCTCGGGCGGTAGTCCTGGCAGCTCCTCTAGAAAAACGTCGGGGTACTCGCAAACCACCGAAATACTTTGAAAGTCAGCCACGAGGCTAGGCTCTGCCACTACACAGGCCAAAAAGCCCTCACACCCCTGGCTCAAAAGCACCACTGCCCGAAGTGCGGAGATGCATCTGAAGCCTCCGTCCACCGACTGTCAGTAAAACTCAAAGAGATGCAACTCCGGTATGGAGAAGATGATCTTCCTCCCAAAATAGTCCACCAGGGCGTGATAGGCAAACAACCAATCCATCCCTAGGATCGCACCAAAATCCTCCATTTGTATCACAATCAGGTCAGCGGGGAGGCTGTGTCCCCCTATACTAACCTCGTAGTCCATGTAGACCTCCTCAACTACAAACAACTGGCCACCTAGGCCTTTGATCACAAATGGATCCTCTAATAGTACACTGCCCTGCCGCAAACTGACGGCAAAACTCGTAGCAACAAAAGAGTGTGTGGCGCCAGAATCAAAAAGTATGTACACTAATCTGCCAGAAATGGTAACCATACCTGCCACCACTGAACCGGAAGCCTTGGCGTCTCTGTGTATTAGGACGTTGATACACCCCTCAGTCCTCGGTGCAGACGAAGCATCTACACTCTGGGTCGGGCGAGTAGCCGTAGGCTGGTACCCTCCTTGTGAATGCTACCCTCCCCCACACGCCTGGGGACCACGACCACAGCTCGGTCTCCAGTGATCGGTGCGAGGAGCATCTGCTGTGCTCCGGCCCTAGATGGGCAATCCCTCCTGATGTGGCCTGGCTGGCCACACTGGTAGCAGAGGGGGACATGACCTCCTCCCTCAGTAGGTCCCTACTGGCAGCTGGGCGGGGGTCCGGTGCTGGCAACTGGCCCCTGTCTAGGGCCCCCAAAGGCCACGATGGCCCTGCAAAATGAGATGGCTCTCCTGTGAGTGTCGTGTGCCTCCTCTCCCGACGGCTTTGAGAGTACTCTGGCTGATAGGGTCGCTTCTGTCTGCTGTCGGTGTTTTCCACAACCGGGTTGGTCTCCTCATAGGTCATGGCTGGCTCAACCACTCATGAGAAGGTGGGCAGCTTCAGGGGTTTGACATACCCCCGAGTAGCAGGTCAGAGCCCCTCAATAAACCTCCACAGGCACTTCTCCGTAGACATGAATGTCGAGGCAAAACGTGACAGCTCCAGAAAATGCGTGTGGTACACGCTAACAGTCATCATCCCTTGGCGGAGAGTGTGGAACTCCTGCCTCCTCTGATCTTGCCAGGTCTGTGGAAAGTACTGCTCACAGAAGAGAGTCACGAACTAGTCCCATGTCGGCTCTCTCCTCTCCTGGCCTCTGACTGCCCTCCACCACCTGTGTGCCGCACCCTCTCACTGGTACATGGCAAAGGCCACGTAGCACTCCGCGGGAGGGTGAAGGGTGTCGAATACCTTCTCTATCTGCTCCAGCCAGTCCTCTGCCTCAGACGGGTCCTCATCCCCCTTAAAGGAGGGGAGCTTCAGCTTTCGGAACTGTTCGAAAAGCTCATGGTGCAACTGTAGTGGGGGAACGGGTACTCCTCCAGGCAAGGAGGGCTTGTGCTCGGAAGTGTCAGAGTGTGGTGGGGGCAGTGAAGGACCACCCCCTCCCCCTCCTGCTCGTCCGGCACTGCGACGATCTCTTTGTCCCATCGAGGACTCTCCCTCCACGTCCTCAAGGAGAGGTGCTTATAGAGGCTGGTGGAGCTCCTCTCGCACAATATCTCTGATTAGCTAGGCGAGATCCTGGGCCTGAACGCTCAGGAGAAGAGGTAGGTCAACTGGTACCTCAAGCCCGGCACGTCCGCCCCTCCGACCTCACCCACGACCGCGACCACGGCCCGCCTCGAGAACTCCTCGACGAGGCATCTACTGTAAGGAGATGCGAAAGACAGAACAAGAGAGTCAACGAAACCGAATTTCTTCAAGAAAAGACTTGAAACGAATATCAAGGTGATACATTGTGGTGGCTATCCTAGTTATATGCACGTGAACGGTTATTCTCAAGCCAATTGGTTCATTTTTCGGGACGATCTTGCTCTGATACCATCTTGTTACGACTCAATCCCCGAATCCCTACACGACCCGAGATCAGCTTGCCTCGACTAATCCCAAGACCCAGTCATCCAACAAGAAATAAACAAAAGCGAGAAAGTAAACTACATTCACATATGCAATATACTAAGCAGAAGAAGCATACAAAGCAGTAAAGGAAAATAAATCTACTATTTAAGTACATACCATGACAACAATAATAACAATGGAAATCAGAAGTAAACAGTAGAAACAGGACAGTAACTAAAAGTCCATTACTTACTACAATAGTAAAGAAAAGAAAAGGAAGTGCTGAAGAAACCATGGCTGGGCTTGACTGGGCCCAGCACCCTCCGCAGCCGGAAGCTCGGGCTGCTCAACTCTTGGTCTTGAATAGTATTATGAAAAGACAAAGTCAGCGAACGTTGAGTAGAGTGGTATCTATATTATCTAAGTACAAAACAATAAAAACAACAAGTTTAATGCTCATTTCTATTTATCTATTTTATATATATTTCAGTTTCACCCATTTCTCTTAAGCATCCAGATATTCATGATCTTGCATGTTCCTCGTGGGAATGATCTTGATTGCAGTCTTTTCCGTAGAGTAGACGGTATACATAGTGCTCTCCTAGTCAAGAGAGTCAACCGTGGTAGTCCTACACCCAGTCAGCCACCCCGAGGTCACTATCAAGATGTAGCGGTGACCACGACACGCATGATAAGCGCACGGGTAGCTACTCCGCATTGACAAGCGATCAATCGTTTCCGCTAGCAGGTAGCCAAAGTACAGCATGGAACAGTATAGGGCCTTGCCCTCTCATAACAGGGGTCTTGCCCCTCAAAACCAAACAGGGGTCTCGCCCCTCCATAGTTTGTGCACTCTCATCTGACTACCCCGGTTTGCCCAGAGGACCTAACAAGCCGGTGTAGGGTGGCTAGCTGAACCCCGGGTCCCGTAGGGTGGCTAGCTCCCTCCCTACACTAGTATCTCACCTCGGTACCATGTTCACGAGGGCCAACAGGAGTCGGTGTAGAGTGGTCAATCCTAACCCTGGGTCTCAACCCAAGGGAGGCTAGCTCCGCTCTACACAAAAAGGGGACAGTTGCTCTCCTTGGTACCACGTACTCAAGAGCCAGTACACTTCCCGTCTGCATTCCAAGTTTTCCTCTATCCACAGGAGTTCTACTCCTAATTCCCTGTAGGGTTAGTGCTCATGTTGACCTCATTTATTCCAATCCAGATTTCACCTTTCACAATTCATTTCTCATCCATATACAGGCAGCTCATGTTTTCATAATTCGATACATACAACCGGTGATTTCATAAGTAATTATTCATTAATTACAGGCAGCTCATATTCTAACAGGCAACTCACAATTGTAATACAAGCAATTGCTAGCAATTTATCTCAATCATGCATGCAAGCACATCATACAGTACAAACGGTTCATTTATTTCTCTACCCTAGGGTTCATGCCACATCCTAGGGTTCCATTCGGCTATTTCCACAAGCACATTCTTATTTAAATATTATTAACGGAATTAAACTACTCTACCAGGCAACACGGGAGTAATGGGGGCTCGAACCGCAGACCCAGGCATCTTTGCAAGCCCCAAACACGCAGCAAGATGAAACCCTATACCAGGGAATACATCACAAAAGGAGAGCTCATAATAGTGTACAAAAGACTCTAGTACATAGAGGAACTCGCGAGGAAAGTATAGGTATTTCGTTTACGTAAAATGGATCCCGATCAGACTCTAACAAGTCAAAAACGTGCCTACTGTTCAAAATAAAATGTCTAGGAATAATCCTAGAAGTCTTAAAAGGCATCAGATCTTACCTTAAGTCCCTAAGGTATCCTCAAACGTCCAGACCTTCTCTGCGATCGTCTGAAGGTAGTTCCAAACATTGGACAATGCCTTCGGTCGTCTGGACGCACCTCCGGACGTCTGGTGATGTGTTTAGACGTCCAAAAGCATGTGGGAAAGTGTTCCGCGCTCCTTCCCAAAGATGCACCTGCGTACGAAATAGCAGGAGCAGTCAGCGGACAAAATACCCCTGCACTACGATATGCATGGCGCAGGGAGATACGTACCTTGCGATAAATGTGCTTTCAGACGTTTGGCCTTAGCTCCAGACGTCCAGGTACCCCGCTATTTGCCTGGACTCCACTCTAGACATCTAATACTGGAAAACTTCCAGTACTAGGAACTCCTCGCAACTCTCTCCGCTTAGTCCGCCTAGCGCTGCAGCAGCTCCAGCCACTGCAGAGGGTCGGGAGGCCGCCTCCTCGAGCCCTCTCCTCCTCTAGCATGTGCCTGCCAGTGGCCGTGCGAGCTCTGCCGAGCTTCCACCGAATATCCTCAGACCTTGGCCTCCTCCTCCCGCGCTCTCCTCCTTCCTCCCTCTCGCTCTCCCTCACTCACCCCCTCTCGCCGCTCCCGCACAAGCACTGAAGGTGGCAGTGGCTAGTGTGTGGAGTGGAGAGGAGGTAGGAGGGGGGTTTATATAGGAGGTGTGGGGTTTAGGGTTTGGGGAAGAATGAGTAAGAGAGAGAGAAGAGGACGGTTCTGCGCGCCGCCCGCGCACAGAGCGCAGTGTGCAGTACAAAAATTTCATTTTTAGACATCCAAGAACGGGCTCAGACGTCTGGACAGAGGTCTGATTGAGACTCCAGACGTCTTAAAAGGCTAAAAGTGTGATGGGTCATTACACCCACATTTAAGGCACATAACCTAACTTGATTTTTATCTACTCAATCAGGATCCCAACCTGTGGAACTGGTACACGTAAAGCAACACATAAGAGAGTAAAAATCAGTCTAGGTTAATCATCTTATGTGCTTAACTTAGTGGTGCATTTCGGCCAATTGTTTGAGTTGTTTGGGCCACACCACTTCATTTTAAAATCAACTCATCAAGTAGCTTCCCCTTAAGGTTTACAATTTAGGTTAATACCAGGCACTCCACTTTACTTTTTGATTTCAAAAGGAAAAGATCTTCACCCATGTTTGAACATCTGGTTTGCCTCTGAAACTTGATTGAACTCACCTAATTCTAAACCCTAAAAGCTACTTAAGCATGATTTGAACCTTAAAATTCATTTATGGAAATAATCTTTCTTGAAAACCCTGGTTGTGCACGCACTCACACATATTCAATCGATCATTAAGGGCACAACCCATTTTAAGGGACTAAGACATTCCATAAGTACTACAATCCTAAGCCTAAGTAAAATCAAGTAGACGTTGGCCTTAAGGATTGATTTGCTCTTCAGGGCCCAGACTTAGATTGTTTACGATTAACCTGCTTGTACTAGTCAATTTGATGTCTAACTAGGGGAGTAGAATCAAACGATTGCGGCCGGGGGGTACACTAGGAACAGGAGGCTCAAGCCGAAGGAAGAACCTTCTCCCCAATCCCTCCTAACTGGTTGGATTGACTAGATACAGGCAAAGTAAATTGTCTATAATCTTAAGACAGATTCTGAGAGTCTGTAGATTCTTAGGCTACCCAACCTAAGGACAGGCTTTTTTTTGTTGTGTTGTAGGATTCTTATCCCCAGTCCTTTCAACCTCTTTCTAGTTTATGCTTGGAAGAAGGTCATTGAATCCCTAATTGGAAGGACCATTAGATCATTCTAGGAGGCGTAGATTGAATTTTGGCCAAATTGATCTCATGGCCAATCAACAACCTCCTCTACCTCAGAATCCACGGGAGATGTTTCAAAGATAGTTGGAACAAATGTAGAGAATGCAAGAATGGTTCCAGAAAATGTAGGGCGCTCAGCCCTTGAAGGATTTTTATGATCCTTTAAATTACGGGGAACGTCTCGGTGTCCAGATTCATGCCGAAGAAGTAGAAATGAAGCCCCAGGTGTTAAGCCTGATCAAACACTTTCATGGGCTTGACTCTGAAGACCTATTTCAGCATTTGGAGGACTTGACCACTTTGGTCCAGACCACCAAAGCGCGAAACGTGAATGAAGAGCAGATGATCATGAGGATCTTTCCCCACTCTCTTAGGGATAAACCTGCTCATTGGTACAGGACTATAGGAAGGCCGATCGCAACATGGAACAATCTGAAATCAGCTTTCCTGAAGAAATTCTTCCCTATCGGATGTACCAATGCTCTGAGATGAGCGATTACTACCTTCGCTCAGCAACCAGGGGAGTAGTTTCATGTTTCCTAGGAGTGATTCCAGGACTTATTGCGGAAGTGTCCACACCACGAGGTGCCGAAATGGTAGCTCATGCAGATCCTTTACCACAGGTTGACTGAGCAACTCAGAAATCACATGGACACTTCTTGCGGAGGCAATTTCCTCAACAAAGACGTAGATAGCGTGCATGATTTGTTTGAGGAAATGAGTGAAAATTCAATCAATCATTCCTCCATGGATACTTTTAATCGGTCCCAACAACCCATATCGAATGTTAATGAGGTCCACGACTCTCATTCATTCGATATAGAACTGATTTGTAATAAACTAGATAAGGTGGACTTGGTTACCAAAAGGATGGAGTGGATGGTGAAAAACTCTGCAAACAATTCTCGATCCACTCAATCCCATAACTTGGGATTCCATTCTTCGCAAGCTCCTTCTGGATGGGAGTTCATGAATCAACTAGATGTGGCTCAACCTGTGAGCCAGCATTGTTCAGAACCCCACGGGTTCCCAATTGGGGCCTTTGATCCCAGTTTCTCTGATCCCTCCCTTTCTTTCTCTCCATCCTCACCCTATGAGGATGTCTGTGCTGTACAGGAGAACGTTAGGTCCAACCCTTACTCCAAGGCTTATAATTCTGGTTGGAGGAACCAGCCTAACTTCTCTTGGAAAAACCTGAGGCAGCAGACCCAATTCTGACCCAACAACTATGCTCCGCAAAGACCAATAGGTCAAGGTCATGTTTACACTCAGCTACCTCCAAATCAGGTCAATCAGCCAGCTTGGAATGCCCAAAAACCTATAGGATAGGTTGATTTGAGCCGTCAGATGATGAAGATGTAAGGATCTATGCTCCAACTAATGTAGCAAATGAAAACCTCACTAGACAACTTGCAAACTGGATTCATTGCTAATTCCCATCAACCCAGATCTCTGCCATCTAAACCCGTACCTAACCCGCGTAATATACAAAATCTGGGCAATCAAGCCCAAGGGTACGGGAATCAGAGGGACCCACATGCAATGCTCAGGTGGTGGAGTAGGGTCCTTCCTCTTCTGCTTCTTAATCAAATCCGAGGTTTCTGGCTAATGAAGCCCCTCCAATCTTTCCTAACCCTCCCTAAGACCCAAACCCTTATGCATCTGCTAACTCTGTTACCTTGAGGAGTGGAAGGCAAACCCAGGACCCAAAACTACCTTGTTCTGATCTACCAAATCTTGGAGAACCTGAGGAGAGAAAGAACTCTGAAGAAGAAATCAAGACTCTAGAACCTGATTCCAAAGATCTAACTCCTGTTCCTTTTCCTGAGGCCTTGATTAAACCTAGGAAGAATAAGCCTGTTTATAGTAACAAGGAGCTCTTGAATATATTCAAGAATGTCGAAATCAATATCCCGCTCCTCGACGCTATCGAACACATACCAGCTTACACGAAATTTTTAAAGGATTTATGCAAACAGAAGTGAAAGTCGAGGGAATCTGTTCTGAGGAAGGTGATACTTTCCGAGCAAGCTAGTTCTGTTATCCTACATCACCTTCCTTCAAAAAGGAGAGATTCAGGGGCCCCTTTGATTTCTTGTGTCATCGGAGATTACACCTTTGATAGGTTACTTCTAGATCTAGGTGCATCCATTAACCTAATTCCAACTTCTCTTTACAAGAAGTTCGGATTAGGTGAACTTCAGCTGACCTCAGTAATGCTACAGTTAGCGGACCGTTCGGTCACAAATCCGAGAGGCATTATTAAGGATGTTATTGTCAAGGTTAAGGACTTCTATTTTCCTGTACATTTCCTTGTCCTTGACATGGATGTACCTGAGAATTTAAGGAACATGCCCATCATTCTAGGGCGTCTGTTCCTGGCTGCCACTAAGGCCAATATCAACTGTGAGAGCGGTAGCTTGGAAATTGCCATTAGGGATCAAAAATTGAAATTGGATATTTTTAAGGTGATTAACAAATTTGAGGATTGTGGATTTATAGAGGAACTTGAGGAAGATAACTTCAATATTGAAACATGTATGGCAGTTTCTGCAATTGAAAGTTCCTTCTGTTGTGATGGATCTGACCCGCAACCCTCTGTGGCAAACTCGACACATTCTGAAGAGGTTATTGATTATGTTCACTTTCAACCTCTTCCTCTTGATGAGTATTTATCAGAATCATCCTTACCTTCCATCCTAAACCCGCCCCAGCTAAAACTGAAACCATTGCCTGAGAGTTTGAAATATCAGTTTTTGGGACCTCAAAAGATGCTTCCTGTGATTATCAGTGCTAGATTAACTAAGGAGCAGGAGATTAAACTGATCAAGGTCCTAAAGGAACACAATGAGGCAATTGGTTGGACCATTCATGACCTTAGGGGGATCGAGTCATCTTACTGCAATCACAGAATATTCTTGGAAGATGGATCTCGCCCTTCTCGCCAAATGCAAAGGAGATTAAACCCTAATATGCGAGAAGTGGTCAAGAAGGAAATAATTAAGTGACTCGACGCAAGAATCATTTATCCGATCTCAGACAATCCTTGGGTAAGTCCTATGCAAATTGTTCCCAAGAAAATCGGGATTACCGTTGTGACTAATGAGAAAGGAGAATCTATCACAACTCATTCAGCTTCCTCTTGGAGGTTCTGTATCGATTACAGGAAGCTGAACACAGCCACGAAAAAAGATCATTTCCCTTTGCCCTTCATCGATCAAATCCTTGAAAGACTAGCTGGGCAAAAGTACTTATGTTTCCTAGATGGTTACTCGAGATACAATCAAGTCCCTATCCATCCCAAGGATCAGGAAAAAATGACTTTCACCTATCCTTACGGAACCTTTGCTTTCTGTAGAATGCCATTCGGCTTATGCAATGCATCTGCAACTTTTCAAAGGTGTATGTTAGCCATATTCTCTGACATGGTGGGAGAGTTTATGGAAGTCTTAATGGACAATTTCTCTATTTTCAGAGAATCGTTTGATTCTTGCCTGGCTAATCTTGAAATGATCCTTAAAAGATGGATCAAAACAAGATTGGTCCTTAGCTGGGAAAAGAGTCATTTTATGACACAAGAAGGCATCGTCTTGGGTCATGTAATCTCTGAACAGGGAATTGAAGTTGACAAAGCTAAGGTTGATGCTATCTCTAAACTTCCTCCTCCCACATCTGTCAAACAAATTCGATCATTTCTTGGTCATGTGGGATTCTATAGGAGGTTCATCAAGGACTTCTCTAAGGTTGCTCGCCCTCTGAGCAACCTTCTCGCCAAAGATACGCCGTTTGATTTTAACGAATCATGCCGTAAGGCATTTGATTTTCTTAAAACGACAGTCACTTGTGCTCTAGTGTTGCAACCACCGGTTTGAACAACCCCATTTGAGATCATGACTGATGCTTCTGATTAAGCGGTCGAGGTTGTTTTGGGTCAAAAGATTGACAGGAAGCCCTCTATCATCTACTACTCTAGCAAAACTCTGGACGAGGCCCAGAGGAATTACACTATTACTGAGAAGGAATTGCTAGATGTAGTTTTTGCTTGGGAGAAATTCAGGGCTTATATCTTAGGGTCACATCATAATTTACATCGACCACTCGACCTTGAGACATCTCTTAGCCAAAAAGAATGCCAAACCCCAGCTTATCTGATGGATTCTTCTGCTGCAAGAATTCGATCTTGAAATCAAAGATAAATCCAGGGCACAGAATGTAGTGGCAAATCATCTTTCGAGACTTTTAAGTGATTCTTCTTGTCCGAATATTCTAATTGCTACTTTTCCGGACGAAACTATTCTTACAGTATCAGGTGTCCAAACTCCGTGGTTTGCAGACATTGTAAATTATTTGGACGTTGGTCGAATCCCCCAGTATTGAACAAGAAACAACGAGATAGACTCAAATCTGAGGCCAAATATTCCTTCTGGGAGGACCCTAAACTGTACTGCATCAGCTCTGATCAGATTATTCGCCGATGTGTTCCAGAAAATGAATTCCAAAGTATACTCAAATTCTGCCATGCATCTGCGTGTGGTGGACATTTCTCCGGGAAAAAGACGGCTACAAAAATTTTGCAATCTAGATTCTATTAGCTGTCTTTATTCAAGGATGCCCAGGAATTCTTAAGGTCGTATTCCCAATGCCAGGCACTTGGGAGCTTAACAAAGAGAAATATGATGCCTTTAAGCCCGATTGTTCTTGTCGAAATCTTCGACGTTAGGGGCATCGACTTCATGGGACCCTTCCTCCCTTCATTTGGACACCAATACATTCTCATTGCTGTTGATTACATGTCCAAGTGGATTGAGGTTATTCCCACCCGAACCAATGACCACAAGGTGGTCACTGATTTCGTCAAGAAGAACATCTTCAGTCAGTTCGGGATTCCGAGGGCCATCATCAGCAATGGTGGTACTTATTTCACTAATGCCCAATTCCATAGTTTACTAGCAAAATATGGGGTAAATCACAGAATCTCCACACCTTACCACCCCTAAAGGAATGGACAGGACAAGATCTCCAATCGGGAGATCAAGAATATTCTCCAGAAAATGGTTAGACCTGATCATAAAGATTGGACTCACAAGCTTGAGGACGCTCTTTAGGCCTACCGTACGGCATACAAAAAGCCTATCAGCATGTCACCATTTTGTCTGGTGTATGGAAAGGCATGCCATTTACTCGTAGAGATTGAACATAGGGCATTCTGGGCAATCAAGCAATGTAATTTGGATTTGACTTTAGCTAGAAAGACCAAGAAACTCCAACTATCTGAGTTGGAGGAGCTTAGAAATGATGCATACGAGAATGCTAAGATCTATAAGGCTCGGACCAAAGCTCTTCATGACCAATTGATATCTCTCAAGAGCTTTGAGCTGAACCAGAAGGTCTAGCTCTTTGATTCTCGACTTAAGCTCTTCCCCAGCAAACTTAGGTCAAAATGGAAAAACGATTTTATCGTCGATCAGATATTTTCAAATGGAGCTGTTCAAATCTCTAACCCAAAGATAGGTAATTCTTTTAAAGTCAATGGTCAACATCTGAAGCCTTTTGTTGATCGTATTGTTTCAGAACCCGTCCCAGACATGGTTGCTCTAATTACATCATGATTTCTTTGGCTGGACTTCGTCTAGCTGATGGCATTAAACTCAGCACATGTACAGTCTGACTCAGAGCTGACCCGAGCATCATATTCAGGTGATATCTTCTACATTCTACCTTTCCTTTCATGCCTTTTATTTTCAATGAGGACATTGCATAAGCTAGGCATGGGGGGGCAGATTCATTTTTGAATCATTTTGTCAGTTCTGTGGAATTCTCGTAAATTCTACTTATTTTTGTTCTCTTAAAAAAATTTGAATTAGGAAAGAATAATTTGGCATTAAGATTTTTCAACCTTAGGAAATCATACAGTAGGATCTGAACACTTAGACCCTTCAGGTCTTCGAGCTTAATTAGCCCGAGTATCCACTAAAATGCAGATTTGCTTATCAAGTCCTTGCCATTCTGAATTTACTTCAATTTGGTTAAATAAGTTGGGGTGATAAGTACATGACTTATCAACCCACCTTCTGATTTGAGGGAATTTTAAGTCTAAGCATCTACACACTATTTGCACTAACTCACTTTTCAGTGATTTTTACGGAAATTAGGTAGCTAATGAACCTTTTACGGTGGTATGGTTTGCAAGTTATCATGAGTAACAACCCATAGGTAGGTTGTCCAAAACCCAGTCACACGACCATTCTTTTCCTGATGCCTTTAGGTAAATCTTAGATCAGGAAAGCCACCTACTTAAAAAAAATTCCAAAAGGAAAAGAAGAAAATAGAAAAGGAGAAAAGAAAAGAAAAAGAAATAAACAACACTTCACCGCACGAGTATGGTTGGCAAGTTATCGTGGGTAACAGCCCATTGGTAGGTTGTCCAAAACCCATCTCAAGACATGCACATAAAATTCCAAAACACTAAGGAAGAAGCGAAGAAGTAGAATAAGCCGGGGAAATATACACTGAGTTCACCCTCGTGTTGACTCCATAAAAATAAAAGTAAGGAGAAAGCTACTAGTCGAATAGATACACCTTTAGGTAGAATTTCTTTTCAAGGTCACCTAAGGGCGTAGAAACCCGAAGTCCGTTCCAATCGCCGATCAGTGAGTCTATCACATTTCACACAAAGAGGCTTAGAACTTAGGATTCTCTTCGAGTCTTGGGTGGGTTGAGTGGCCATAGAAAGCTCCTCCGAAACCCTAAAATCAAAAATCCAAAAAAATTAGAAAAGAAGAAAAGATCTTCCTTTAAATAAGGCGAAGGCTTGAGGCAGTCTGCATTTTGGCAGAACCTGGGAGCTGTTGTGTCTTTGTAGTTCAGGTTCTTAGTAAAAATTTCCTAGTGTTGAATAACTTTTGTCCAAGAAATCTAACCTAGTCCTTTTATAAATAGCATATAGTTTTTGCTAGAGACTAACAGAAGATAGGCATGGGGGTGTCGTGTGCATACATCTGAATAGCCAAAAATGTCAATTAACGCATTGTAAATATTGCATAACATGCATCATCATGCATTTAGGTCAAATTGTACAAATTGTATAGTAATTTCTTCTTTTGGTGGCCAGGGACAGGGCGACTTTTAATCGGGGCCTCAGATTAAAGATCCAACCGTACGAATTTGATCAGTGCGACGATTGGAGTTCAACGACTCTAAGATCGCCCCGGTCAGACTTCTGTGGCATCAGATATAATCCGAGGAAGGAAGGTCATAGATCAAGGGCCAAGATGGTGTCAATCTGCACTTCAGATGACTAATCCGACCGCACGAATAGATTCGGATCGATGATCGTAGCCTCAAAGAGCGGCTTGGCGCATTGGTATCGACGCCATCCACGACGAAGAGGGCATAGGTTCGAGCCCCGCCCTCCTCAAATCGAGCGGGCAACGTGTGTGGGCCAAATTTGATTGTCAGATGGAACACGAATGGTGGATCAAGTGACGACATGGTAGTACTGGGTGCGTGGATCGTGCACGCCCATGGTGATGCACAATCACACGCGTGCGGGCAGTTACACTGAAGAAGAAGCGGCGCTCATTGATTCTAGGTCGTCCGATCTCGAGATCGGACGACCTAGAATCAATGAGATCGGACGGCTACGATTTCAAGATCGTGATGGTGCGTTGAGAGCAGCTGAGAGGAGGAGGGGGCGTGCACGGCAACTACGCCCACGTTCTAAGCTTTAGTGACGGTTTTATCCGTCACTAAAGGCCCTTGCATTAATGCTTTTAACATAAAATAACCTTTTCGCCCCCAACCTCTACACCTATAAAAAGGCCTACACCTCCCACATTTCAATCATCCCTTCATTCACCTTTCTCCCTCTCCAAAGCTCTAAAGAAGCTTGTCCCAAATCGGAGATGCTCTTCCAGAGCCAAAATCAAAGTTTTCTCCCCCCGTTCCGAAAGTGGATCCCGCAACGACGACAACGCCCTACCTCGCCCCCGATTCTTCCTGCTCCGTTCTTCATCTTCCATCTTCGTCCTCTATCTTCCAGGCATCACCCCGTCCGGCTTGTCCTCCAAGCAACCATCGAGGAGGATAACATCTCTCCCTTCTTTACTGCTTTCTAGAATAGAATTTCCCACTTTCTAGTTGTAATCATTTCCTGCTTTCTAGTTGTAAAAAGATATTCAGTTGCAAAGTAATTGTTCTCTCTCTCTCTCTCTCACTTAGTGTTAATATCAAATTCATTATGATTATCTCGCTTTTAAAACAAAAGTAGCAAAAAAATATAATCACAAATTTTAGATTAACATAGCCTCCTTGTGTTCGACCCGGAATTTCTTTACGAATTTCGGTAAAAATTTATTTATTGACGGATTTCTTCGCAAATCAAACCACGACGATGGGTTTTTCAAAATTCAATCCTTTTTGCGTAGATCTTCCATTTCAATAGTTATCACCAGAGATAAGTGACATATCACCAGTAATAAACAATAATTGCATTGGTGATATAAATAGAACCTCGATTTGTTGCTGCTGTTGTTGTTGCACTTCTTCATCTTGCTTCTTCTCCATTACTTCTACTATTGTTGCCTCTCTCATTTGCTGCTGCTGCTACTCCAGTTGCATTGCTTCGACTTTCTTCTTTTTCTCAATCGCTACTACTGCTGCTGCTGCCTCTCTCATTTGCTACCACTTCATCATTCTATCATCATTTTAGGGATGCTGCTGCTGCTGTTGATGCTGTTGCTGATGCTTCTCTTGGCCTTCAAGCGCCTCATCCATTTGCTGCTGCTGATGCTTCTCTTGGCCTTCAAGCCCCTCATCCATTTGCTGATGCTGTTGCTGCTGTTGCTGACCCTCAAGCACCTCATCCATTTGCTGCCGCTACTGCTTCTCTTGGCCCTCAAGCCCCTTATCCATTTGCTACTGCTGCTAATCCTCTTGCTGCTTATGCTATTGTTGCTGCTGCTGATGATGTTGATGCTTCTGCTAGTGCTCATCCTCTTCTTCCACCATTATTTCTTCCCCCATTGCTCTCTCCACCTCTTCATGCTGCTGCTACTATTGCTGACTTTGTTGGGTTTCAAAACTTTGACTACTTTGTGTTTGACGAAGGAAAGCTTCAAAGCTTTGACTACTTTGTGTTTGATGAAGGAAAGTAGTCAAATTTTCCTTCAACTCATCTATTTGATTCTTCAAAGCAACTTTTCCTTATTTCTTCTCTTCAATATTCTATTCATTTTTTTAATTTTCTTCTTCATTTCCTTTGTTTTTTCAAGTTGTTGAGGTAGTTCTTTCCAACTTTAACCATTTTTTGTTTGTCTTCCTGTTGTTCTTCTTCTCCTTTCTTTTTCTCTTCATCTGCACCTTTCTCTTCTTGTTCATGCTTTCTTCTTTTTTTTGGTGTTTCTTCTTTTTCTTCCACCTCCTTTCTCTTCTTTTTGCCTTTTGGGAAATCAACTCCTCTAAATGAGTTTTTTCTCAAATCCTTTTCAGTTGCTTCGGTAACTTTTTGACCCAATGATGTTGCATGGCTTGTAAAGGAGAATTCGTGATTGTACCTTTCAGCAACTGTTGCTGCCTGAATGTTAATGGGTTCCAAGACGTTAAACATCTCAACTACCCATAGGTGCAGTGCAATGGTACAACCTTTGATATATGTTTGTTTCCCCTTCACCTTCTTTTCCTTCAAGCCCTCGTGAATGTAATCACACACCAATTCAGCCCAATTGTAATTGCTTAGAGAATCCAATTCTTCTACTGTGTTAAACAATGAAGTTACAATTGCTTAATCTCCATATGATAGAAGAAATGACCCTAGAGTTAAGAGAACCAACATTTTTGTTTCTTTCACTAGTTGGTCGTTTCTCCTTTCTTGAGGCCCGAATTTCTTGTGCTTCATTTTTTCCCTTCCGTCTTTCTCATTTTCTTCATTATATTCTTTAATCTTCTCAGCTATTTTTCTCACCTTGGGCTTTAGTGATATGAAATTCTCACTCCAAATTGCAGGTCTATCATTTGCATTTATCTTTCCATCACTTGTGAAGATTTTCTCTCCCTCATTCTTCAATCCAAGTATTCCCTCTATGTGATTAGGAGTGAAAGTCAATGTTAGTTCTCCCAGATGAAACTCCCTTGTTTTTGGATTATAAGCATGCACTAATTCAAAAAGTAGGTCTTTATCTTTGTAGTTGAGGTACATTTTTCCACCACCAATTAGGATGCCAAAGGAGGTCTTTCGAAACCCCTCCTTCACATCATCTTTGACTGTTTTCCAGGCTTTTCAAATAGTATAGATCGTGCATCTAAAGTCTATCTCATATCTGCAAAAAAATAAAAATAAAGGAAACATTGTACAATAACATATTGCACAGGTGATAATACTAATTATTGCACCGGTGATATTAATTATTGCATCGGTGATATTAATTATTACACCGGTGATATTAAGTATTGCAATGAGGATCAGTGGTGATTTTATGTTTTACACTGGTAATATTAAATATTGCAGCAGGGATATTTAAAATTTAATCCGATGATAAAATAGATTGCACTGAGGATATTAAGTATTGCATCGGAGATATTTGGTACCCCAGTACGAAAAAACTTCTTCGCCCCGGTGCAAAATAAATCTTTACACCTATGCAATAAATTGTACTAGGGATATTTATATTTTTATCCGGTGATAAAATAGATTGCACCGGGGATATTAAGTATTGCACCGAGGATATTTGGTACCCCGATGTGAAAAAACTTCTTTGCCTCGGTGCAAAATAAATATTTGCACTTGTGCGATAAAACCTCTTTGCATGCAAAAGGAAAAACATTCATCTCAAGTAGATCGCCGTATTGTATATCATCAAAACCCTAAACGCGATGATATCTCCGATGATAAACACATCCTTTGCTTTTTCTCATTTTGAATGAGATATCACCGTAGTGTATATCATCTAAACCGTAAATGTGATCATAATTGTTGGTGCTAGAGCACCACGATCGTTTGTTTTGATGATAATAAAACACGTGTCATTTAACATTTGCACTTGGAGTCTTAGATTTCAGGTCAATTGCAAATGGAGACGTGATTAGACGGAGTTCGAGCTTGCATCCAGGATGGATTGGAGGAGCTTGATGAAGAACAGAGGAGATTCGTGAGGAGCGATGGCTTGAAGAAGGAAGGAGATGAAGAATAGGATAGATTTCCTTCTCTTGTACTCTTTGTATTTTTCATTTCTTTTGTTGCTCTTTATTTTTGTTACTTAGATTCAGGTTAAAGAGCCTCAAAGTACCCTAATAGTAGTCCTAGAAACACCTGCACAACCCTAGGATACTTAGGTTATCTGTAGAAAACTTAGAAAACCAATATAGGGTTCAAACAGCTTTTGCAGACGTCTGATAATGTGTTTTAAGACATTTGACTGTTGATTCAGACGTCTAATAACATTTACGCTAGACTTGTTAGCTCTGTCTGATGAAATCCGACGTCCAGACCTTAGTGCAAACATCTTATAAGACGTCTGATGGACTTACCAGACGTCCAATTAGTGGACCGTTGGCTGGCGCATCAAACACCGGATGATATGACCGTTAGAGCCTTATCAGACGTCCTTAAGCCTTTCCAGACGTCTGATAAATGACCGTTTTGCCTCGGCTGACCCAAAATCTCTTCTCAGAGATTTTCTAGCTTTTGCACTCTCTTGGAAATCCATTCCCACGAAAAATTAGGTTTCCAGACGTCCAGACATAGTGCCAGATGTCCTGTATGTCATCTGATGGACTTGCACTAGAACCCTGTTTAGATTTGATTCAGGTCAGGAAGAAACCCGCCTAAAATCAGACATCTGACCTTATTTTCAAACGTCTTAAATTGGTTTCCCAAACGTCTGATGCCAAGATCAGACATCTGATTACCCTGTTAGTGCAGTCATTGTTCCTGATTTCGGTCTGATTCTCTTGGAGTTGCAGTCATTGCACCATGTTTGGGTTTTCACCTAAAAATAATTGTGTACCTTGTGTGACTGAATTTTGTGAGATTGTTTTACATTATATTTCCACATTTTATTACGTCACCCCCTCCTGGTAAGGCAATCCACAATTGGTATCAGAGCAGGTCTCGCGTTATCAGCATTACAAACCGGCGAGGATCCAAATATGGAGGGAAAAGTGTTCGTGTGCACCGAAGGACACGATACCTCGCGACCACCGTACTTTGCAGGTATAGATTTCGTTTATTGGAAAAATTGTATGACTATGTGGTTGCAGGCCTACGACTTCTGGGTGTGGGAAAAATGCGAATCCGCATTTGTGATTCCCAAGAAACCCGCAAGAGGTTACTCAGAAGATCAGGTTCGAAATCTCAACCTCAACGCAAAGGCAATGAATGCCTTGTATTGCGCGTTGAGTCCGAAGGAATTCGAACGAATCCAAGAGTGCACCACCGCCCACGAGATATGGAGGAAGTTGGAAGGTACTCATGAGGAGACGAGCTCGGAAGAAGATCTCAAGAAGAAGGAAATCGCGTGCCTTGGATTCATGGCCATCACGGATAACGACAGCGACAATGAGGTAAACTCAAATTTACAAGATGCTTTTAATGAGTTATATGAGCTTAGTAAATCACTAAAAACATAAAACAAAAGCATGAAAAAGAATCTTAGTTTTCTTAAATTTGATAATGAAAGGTTAGAAAATAAACTTAAGGATCTAGAAATAAGCCCTAGTTCCAACACTTCTGAAAATGAAAATTTGTTTCTAGAAAATAAAAACCTAATTCATGAAAATATTAAATTGATTGAAGAAAATGATAGTTTAAAGTTAGAAATTTCTAATTTACAGACTAAGATGCATATTATAGAAAAAGAAATTGCATGTCTTAGGGAAAACTCTAACAAATTAATCAACAATGTAGATAATTTTTATAGCCCTAAGGTTGAGAAAGGATCCCCATCAAGGAGACCCGCTAACAGATCCGGATCCAAGCCCACTTGGATACCGAAGAAAGAATTGGAATCTTGTTTTGTAGGTTTCAGGGATAACTACAACACGAAGGACTGGACCTACAAGCTCAAGGCTGGTCAACTCGAGTTGGGAGAACCAAGGAGTAGACCAAGGAGGAGAACAAGAAGACCGACGAGACGGCGAACAAACAATGAACCCGCCGCACGTCGACCACCAAACTGGAGACCGGCGCCAATGCCCGGGCCTCCAAGCTATGGATGGGAGCCCCATTCGATGTGGCATCCACCACCACCATTTGGACCATTTTATTGGCCATGGTAGGTGAGGTAAAAATTATTTGCCCTATCTTTTTATCATTAGCATTTGATAGGGGGAGTTAAAAAAATTTTATGAGCTAATTGTCAATTCTTAAGGGGGAGTTGCAAGTTAGCTAAATTTCCTTTAGTAAGGAGGAGAAAAATAATAGCTATCTTGTTGTTACAAAAAAGGGGAGGACATTACTTGTGTTAAAAGAAATTCATAGAAGAGCATGTTTTAAAGGGGAGTTATAGGAAATTTAAAATCAATCAAACCTTTTTGATAATGTCAAAAAGGGGGAGGATTTTTTTTTGCATTATTATTTATGGTTTTGTCATCATCAAAAAGGGGGAGATTGTTGGTGCTAGAGCACCACGATCGTTTGTTTTGATGATAACAAAACATGTGTCATTTAACATTTGCACTTGGAGTCTTAGATTTCAGGTCAATTGCAAATGGAGACGTGATTAGACAGAGTTCGAGCTCGCATCCATGATGAATTGGAGGAGCTTGATGGAGAACAGAGGAGATTCGCGAGGAGCGATGGCTTGAAGAAGGAAGGAGATGAAGAATAGGATAGATTTCCTTCTCTTGTACTCTTTGTATTTTTCGTTTCTTTTGTTGCTCTTTATTTTTGTTACTTAGATTCATGTTAAAGAACCTCAAAGTACCCTAACAGTAGTCTTAGGAACACCTACACAACCCTAGAATACTTAGGTTTTCTGTAGAAAACTTAGAAAACCAATATAGGGTTCAAACAGCTTTTGCAGACGTCTAATTCCAAAATCAGACGTCTGACTGTTGATTCAGATGTCTAATAACATTTAGGCTGGACTTGTTAGCTCTATCTAATGAAATCAGACGTTCAGACCTTAGTCCAGACGTCTGATGGACTTGCCAGACGTCCAATTAGTGGACAGCTGGCTGGCGCATCAAACATTGGATGATATGACCGTTAGAGCCTTATCAGACGTCCTTAAGCCTTTCCAGACGTCTGATAAATGATCGTTTTGCCTCGGCTGACTCAAAATCTCTTCTCAGAGATTTTCTAGCCGTTACACTCTCTTGGAAATCCATTCCCACAAAAAAGTGGGTTTCCAGACGTCCAGACAATGCCAGACATTCTGTATGGCGTCTGATGGACTTACACTAGAACCTTATGTAGATCTGATTCAGGTCAAGAAGAAACCCGCCTAAAATCAGACGTTTGACCTTATTTTCAGACGTCTTAAACTGGTTTCCCAGACGTCTGATGCCAGGATCAAACGTCTGATTACCCTGTCAGTGCAATCATTGTTCCTAATTTCGGCCTGATTCTCTTAGGCTTTGCACCCAACGGCTATGGAAGCTTTCCAAAGCCTTCCAAAGCTTTCCTAAGGCCTCTATAAATAGAGAGGAACTTCTTGCATACAAAGATACACCTAGATACACCTAGACACACCTAAACACACCAAGAATAAGCATTTCCACTCTTTTGTGTCCAAAAAGAAGCTCTTGCTCTCCAAGCTCAAGTTCTACATCTTGAGAGCATCAAGCCTTTGCGCACCCGCTCTCCCGCCGTAGTTCATGAGAGCGACGTTGCGCCGTCGCGTGGCTCACGCACCCACGTCATCGATTCGACGCACTCCTTGCAAAGGGGAGTTTCCTAATTCCTATAGAAGCTAGGTTTAAATCTTTGTTGGCTCTATAGGACTATACTTGTTATTTTATCTTTATTATTTGGTTGGGTATTCGCTTTGCGAATTCCCGTCTCCTTCGTGGGACAAAATCCTTCTCGTGAAGAGAAGGGGTTTGAGGTACGCTACCCTCGTATAAAGTAGCGTGGTTGTATTTGAGGTTGAATCACCCTCGTTTAAGTGATTCGTTTAGTAGATTTGATCAACTTGGTTGATCAAAAAGTCCTAACTCGAGAGGGTTAGGGGGTGATTTTCACCCGGTTTGGGTTTCTACCTAAAAATAATTGTGTACCGTGTGTGATTGAATTTTGTGAGATTATTTTATATTATATTTCCGCAATCTATTACGTCATCCCCTCCTAGTAGGGAATCTACAATAATATCTCCGATAATAAACACATCATTTATTTCGGAGGAATATTACTTATGATAAAGGATATTTTTCTCATTTTTTGATGAGATATTACCGAATATTACAACATATCACCTGAGTGAAATATCTCCTATGATTTTATGCTAAATATCTCCGATGATATAAAAATCTTTTGCTTCGGAGGTTTTAGAGGCATACCTCTCTGATCCGTTCCCTTTTCTCATTTCGATTCCTTCTATTTCTTGATGTTGGTTGAGCTTCTTCAAGTGTAGTAGGGCCTGATAATGCTTCTGCAGCGATGCAAGATGTCTAGAGAAACTAGAACGTCACAACAGAGTATATTTAGGAGTAAGAGAGCTGTGATTACTTTTTGTCTGTAGATATTTATGTGAGCCATAGTTGTATTTAATAAAGCTCAAGTCCGAGGTAGGTTGGTGACGGGTCAAAAGTCACCGCGTCGTTCTTTGCGTTTATTAATCTACATCCTATTTATTTATTTTTTTTAACTTGAGTTGACACAGTGTATTCTCTTTGGTATTTTTCTCACCTGCTCTCTCTCTCTCTTTGATCTCTTTTTTTTTCTTCTTATTTTTTTTTTATACACTGTTTAGCACGTACATCCATTTTGAATTATCTCCATCATCGACCTCCTCGTCTTATATTGTTCCATTAGAGACTAATATTAAGTATGCTTTTACAAAGATATGAAATAATGCTGTGTAAACATAATTTAAGATATCAGTTAAAAATCAAAATACATCAAACAACATATTTTGCAACATGGGATATATTTTGATTTCCGATCGATATTTTTTATTTTTCACGTATCGAAAATTAAGATACACCAAATAATATATTTTTATTATAATATATTTTTTATTTAATATTATTTTAACTTTTGTACCAACTCAAAACTATTCTATATTTGTTGGGATCCTTAATTGCGTGGAAATGAAAAGATGTCTATTATGTGCAAGTACCAAGTAGGCAGAAGTTTCGTGAAGTTAAGAATATTACCCGCAATTTCTTTCCTTTTTTATTTGAAATTAAGAAGAAACTACGTTGTTCACCTGCAATATACCTGCAATATACTTTATTAGATAAGGTAGAGACGGATGGATAATGCTATCTCGGGTAAAAAATTGGATCAGATCGTCCTTTATGTTAGAGAAATGCTTTACATTGTCACAGGCAAAAGAGATTACATCAGATCATCTTTTATGTTAGATAAATGTTTTGCACAAGTGACGTTTTGGCAAGGAGAATAGGATTCTGATATGAGTAGAAAAACATTGAAAGAGTAAAAAAAAATAGTGAAATTCATTTAAGAATTTTGACAGATTAAACTTGTTCAACCACCTCTATGGAATATGTTGAACGGAGTGTTCCAGATTCTAGAGAAAGAACAAATGGGATGAAGGGCTTGGATTCGGGCATGGCATGGGAGGGGATCATTGCCTTAATCATTGCTTTTCATCTTAGGAGGTAAGAGCATATGTTAGTGGAGCTTTTTTCCTTTATTGTTTTTTTGGTTTTCTTCTTCTGTAGAACTACATATGGTAAAACTCATAAAATTAATTATGCATCACCTTCTTAATAAGCACTTTCTTCCATTTTTCCACTGCGCGCGAACGACTGACAGCTTTCCACAACTGTGTTCCTTTTTTTCTTTCCTTTTTTGCTTGGCTAAACTTTGATTGAAATTTGGAGGCAAGTTTTGACAGGTAGCTTAACGTTTTTAGGGCCTCTTCATTGCATGGGATAAATTTTGAGAAATAAAGTTTATAGGTGGTGGAATTGAATGATAAATATGGGATAAATTAAATTTGGTGTTTAAGAAAGTTATGGGTCAAATCATTAAATAAATAAGGATGCTTGGGAGATTAAGTAGGATAAATGTCTTAAAAGAGGAAGGATAAATTTATCCCACCTCCTTTTAAATAAATTTATCCTGAAATTTAAAATTTTTTAGGGACAATTTTATCCCGAGATCCATTATTGGTACTCAAGGCTGACAAATAAGCCATCAGTTCTTAGAAATTGTCATAATTAAGGAGAAAAAAAAGATGAATAGGAAGGAAAATAAAAAACTAGAAACAAAACCAAAACCACTCAGCACATTACGTAAAAAAAGTAAAAAAAATCAATCTTGTCCTCACCTAATACCACAAATTAGGGTTCAAAGATCACTTAATTAGGTGCTAAACAAGAGTACAGATCAGAATCTAAATAATCCCAGTTGCAGTTGGTTGGCAGTTTTTCCTCTTCCCAGATCTAATCTTTCAGAAGGCACGTTCTGAGATTGATCCAAAGATCTACAACCGCAGACAGAAGAAGGCTATACAAAATCTAAGTGAATTATATCGTGCAAACCAGAATCTTGATTTCATTCTATAATATCATCTACACCTTCCCCCATCTTTCCAAAAGCCGGCTAAAACCACACCATCGGTGGCAATCTTTTTATTTATATGTAACATTAGTTCTATCTGCCCTTTTAGCTCCTAGAAAATAGTACAACATATAATAATTTCGGACATATACATGAGCAGCACCCATAAGTTCTATTAGTTCTGCATCACAAAAATCTAAATAATAACACCAAATAGGCAGCAGTAGGCACTGGATCTAAGGGTCGTGCTTGTTGATGTAGTCAACATGGTACTGCAGCATCTCCCTGTAAGTGGCGCCCGTCCTCTCCCCCTCTCCATCCACATGCACCTTCAATTCTCCAAACAAAGTTGAAGCCAACATCTATGACTTAATCCACAAGTATATATCTGCAAATGTAGAGACATACACCAGAGATCTTAAGAACATACCTCTGCAGCCCCTGAGGAGTGGAGGAACAGCAACATCATGATGCCAAGGGCAGACAACAAAATTAGGAGCATATCTCTATTGGAAGCCATCTTCTTCGTCTCCTTTAGGATTTTCCTGCCAGCCTGCACTGCCCCTTATATAGGCAGAGTATGAGAACTAATGGTTTGAAATTGTTTGAAATTGATATAGAGCAGTAGGAGGTGGGGTCTTTGCTACTGTTGGATTTCCCTGTCAATCACGTTGACCAATGTGCCTGCGTAACATCATCCTTGTGGGGACCAGAGATTCTGATTGGTGTGCAAAGTGGCAATTGAGATTATTGTTCGTATTGCGTTGGAAAAAGTACCATTTTTACGTTGAACTCAGTGCCCATCCTCATCTCAAACTCCCGGAGGTGCCGTAAGCGATGAAGGTGTCTCATCCGTCCATTGCTTTTTTGACCGGTCGCAGTCGTCTGCGTGCTTCACACCCAAATTGGTGTAAAATTAAGGGAATTTCACGTCCATACTCTTGAAAATGTATCTAATTATATCCATATTATGCATACTTCATTATTACATCCATATTCTTACAAATACACTGTTATGCATAAATGACGCTTTCATTACATTTAATAATAAATGACGATATCTATAGTTTACATGTAACTCCCCACCACCGTTAACAAACAAAAATTGAGATTTTGATACCTATGTCTCCTAAAGCTTTTCTAATTATATCCAGATTTCCTTAAAAAATAATTTTTTTCTCCTAGAAGGGGGAGAGGGAGAGGAAGGGGAGGAGGGGCGGTGGTCACCAAGGAGGAGGGGCAATGGCCATAGAGGAGGATGGTGGCTTGAGAGGAGGGGCGATGGTGGCGACGATGACTTGGGGGAGGGGGAGGGGCGATAGTCGTAAAAGAGGAAGAAGGAAGAGGGCAACCTTTGGTAATGATCTTGACATCATCACCACTTTCGTAGCTTTTGATGAGAGGTGCAATCCAAGCTTAGAGAGGTGGAAGATGGGGATGAAAGGAGGAAGTAGGAAGAAGAAAAAAAATGTAGATGGAGATACTAATGTAATTTTAGAACATTGAGAAGGTATGGGTGTAATTTTTAAATTTTACATCGCTAACTTTAAGGGCTAATTATGAATTTGTAGGACACTATTTAGTAATTCACATTTTTGTTCACTTACCTTCACGTTTAATTTCCTGTGAACTAATATATGGTGTATTTAATGAGTTTGTGAACGAGGGATAGCTATGTAATTGGATGGAGTTGTATCTTATTTGGGATTCTTAGCTTATGGTTAGAACAAATTAATTTGTTCGTATATGCGGTCACATATATGAATTTACATGCATATAAAACATTTCTATCTGTGATATTTGGTAAGTACTGGATCTTGTACATACCCATCCATCTAGATTACAACTATTGAATCCAAATTTGGTGGCCCTTGTATCTATACATCTCAATCCAATATCACCCTTTCTGGCTCTCAATAGTCTCGTTTGCTCTAGTTGAATTATAAATTACCTTGCCTCTTGTTCAATTGCCCATCTTTGCTCACAAAGTTCATGGTTAAATTGTGGCTTAAGAGCATTAGCTGGGTGGATAAAATGAAATAAATATGAGAAATTAAATTACATTCACGAAGAGGTAAAACCATAAAGGAAGCATTGAGTGAGAATATTATTTGAAACATTTGCCACAAAGGAGAGTTTCATTGAATCATTATGGAATTGCTGTAGCTCTGTTTGAGGCATGTCATAGATTAAAGATGTAGATCGGCTGGGATGTTCTGCTACTTTGGAAAAATAATCAATTGATATATGGATCCTTATCTTTAGATGATGATGTGAATATTTGGGGACAAATAAAATCCCATGATATTGCTTTCTTTGGAATTTTTTCTTTTGATTAGAATGAGACATTTTGTTTGGGCTCCTGTTGTAATTGTCTTACTCATTTGGAATTTCTCATAATATGGAATAGGAAATGCCATGCTTGTATGGTTCGGTAGTTGTTAGAGCCATAGCAATGCTACGGCATGCTTCATCAGATCTCCGAGTTGCCTCCTCCAAAGCTTCGTGGAATTAATTGTGTTAGAGATGTAAGTTGGATTTGGTTAAATTCATATTCATATTTATTTACAAAATTTATACTCATATCTTACCTATTTATCCATCATGTGTAAAAATTCAAATCCATATATCCATAGATATCTATTTATCCATCGGGTATATACTTATAACTTTATTTTACAATTAAATTATGTCAAATTAAAGTTAAAGAAGAGAAAAAATCTATAACCTAGATAATTAATTATTTATTTTTAGTAAGTTCTCAACATAGGAGCTCGGACATCTCCACTAAAATTATTACAAAAAAGTTTTTCAAAGGAAATACATCTAAAATAAAAATATAAAAAATACAAAGAAAGATTAAATACAAGTATCTTTTAAATAAAAAATCTCCAAATCTGAAATAAATTTTCGATAAAATCTTCAGAACCATTCCCAACCTTCAAAATTATTAAGGGAATTATGAAGAAGATTATGGTTGGAAGAATGAGAGACTTAGTGTGAGACATATATTTCGGATAAATGAAAATTTTATTTGAATATTCAGGTAAGGTAATTCGGTAGAAATTTATACTCATATCCATACCTATACCCAAACTTGATAAAATTTTTTAGATAAAACCCATACCTAAACCCGATCAGGATCCAATCGAATTTTACTGATTCTTTTCAAGTCAGATTAGATTAGATTTTAATCGAATTTACCGAAATTTACATCCTAATTCCCATGTTAGATAATCTAATCTCTTCAAAAGCATGTCATTGATGTGTGGTGGAAAAGACTAATTACTAAGATAACCGGGCGTAAAGACACGATTTTCGTTGTTTAGGATGGATCTTAATTTCCACCCTCACAAGGTGATAATCCAAAGTCACCTAAAGTATCTTGCTTTAAATTGGAAATCGGATCTGAAACAATTGTTCTTGTCAGCTTATGCCTTTTATCGGGGTAAGTGGTCTTATAGTTTCTAATATATTGTATACATTGTCGAGATAGTTAGTCAATCTTCGCCCATGGAAAGGTTTAATTAGAGATTGCCATATGGTTGATGGAGTATGATTCCATGCTCGCTATGTTCGTATGGATATGATAGAATAAGAAACTATTGAAATAAAAAGGTGAATTCGGTAACAAGCATGAAGGTTTTCGTGGTGCAAAGTTGACCAATTAAAGGGTGACACATTGTGGGTGATAATGGTAATTAAACATCAATAATAAAGATAAGGAAAATGTTCTATGGATATCAAAACATACACATAATAATATAAGTATGACTTCTCCTCCCTCTATTACATCGGACCACATGTCTCATGACATGTCATGTGTCGAGGACATGTTCATCCAACTTAATTGTTAATTGTAGGAATGCAATGTTGGCATTTGCATCAAATGTTGAGCATAAACTTTGGAAGTGTTTAAGGGATGACCATAATTCAATTGGATAGGTGTTGTTATATTCTTGTATAGCGGGCTTTTAAATATCGGTGTTCAGGTAAAATTGGTTACATAATATATGATGAACTCATAATTACAAGAAAGTTTTTAATAACACAAGAAAATGTCTTCGAATCTATGTAGAATTTCAAGGAGCAAAACTCAATCTTCCAAAATTTTAAATTCATGCGGATGAAACAACCCTGCATTCTGAACTTGAAAACATGGAACATCTAAAAGAAAATTTAAGCACTTTCAAAGATCAAACTCAAGTTAACATTCATAATTGACGAGTAAAATGTAAACTCTCTACTTTAAGCAATAATATAGTTTAATCCTTAAAAATATAGGAATATTATTTTCTGAGCTGATTAGAGTCTCATTTGGTCATTCAATTCAATTATCAATTTCATTATATCCTCATATTCCTTTATCACCAGGATATCCGTCAATTGACAATTTCAAGTATAATCTAATTTCATGATTTATCCCTTAATAATAGGAGTGATTATATTATTCCTTTAATCCAACGAAAGGAGCAATGTATATCTTTTCTCAACTCATCAAATTTACACTTTCACTTCTTTTATAGTATTCCAAATCTAATTCTCCAATTTTATAAATTAATATCAACTCCATAACGAGATATGGATCATTAGTTCACTAATATCTTGAATGTACAAGCCGTGGTTTATTTAACATATCTTTGAAAATGCAATTAGTAATAATGACTAAAATATAACCATATTTTCCTCATTTATCATATGTAAGTCTATCATCAATAACACGGTAGGAATACAACAAGATTAGGAATTAGCGCAATACACCCAGTGAAAATACATTTATCCTATCCTTATAAATTGTGTAATTAAACATGTATGCATGGTAGTATAAGAAATGTTCCTTTCCTTATAACACACAGTAGGGACAACTGTATTATTTATCCTTTTATACTAATTTATAACAAGCATAATTAACTGTGTCAAAAATCAAGGTAGGCATATTCATTCGATCATTATTAAATTAATAATAAGATTATAGCATAGGAACAATAATTGATTAACTCCATTCTAATTCAATTTAATTTCATTCTAATCTAAAGAAGTAATAACTCAATTCCGGTCAAATTCAAATAAGATGGTTCATTGAATTAGTCTCTACCAAATTTTAACCGTCCCCTCACATGCTATCTCCCCTCAAAGGTTAGAAATTAAGACAACCATCTCCCCTCAAAGGTTATTAAAATAATAATTGACCATTTAAGAAACTACGTTAACAGGGTAATGAGTCGTATATTCCCGACTCAATTCCTCACATGCTTTCAATATATATATTTGACATGTTAAGACATGTTATAAGTCAAATTCGTTGTGAAAAACGTATACAAATACATATTATATACTTACATGGACATGACGCACGTCATGGAAGAATTAGCTAAGTAACAGGACAAGTAATCATGTGATTTACCAGATAGCATAGACCAACAAATCTATCTGAATATTGGCATTTACCCCAACAAGATCACAAATAACATTAATTGGCCAGAGGGTATGATAACTTTTATTCTAAACGATTAATTGATGCTGTTCACAATGACTACTTCCAAAAACATCGCTTAATTACTCTCAAACACTCATAAGTGCCGACAAGGGGTGCAGAGTGCGAACTAGATTATGTTCAGTATAATATAATCCACCCTTTTTCCAAGTGATCAATGTTAATTATATATTACCCCCTATTAATAAAAGTACATTACTATATATAGATCATCTCATAAGCATTTGAAAATATATAAGATCTATTGTACATTTATAAAATAGTGGTTGGGTGATTCTACAAAATGCAAGGTCAGATAATTTAAGCGTCACAAATATGCATAATCGTGTAGTGCTACAAATTACATGTTCGTCGGCCTGGAAATCAAATTTATTACTAACAAAACCACAAGCCAAACCCTGGAAAACTATACAATCACAGAAATGGTGGACGAACCAAGAAGTTACTCATTTACTTCTTGAGATCACATTCTGATCAAGCGATGCCCTACGGGACCTCTAATCTACTCAGCCCGATGAGTGAAGGGATGACCTTAATGATGGGAAAAGTACGGAGACAAGATCGGAAATCAAGAGAATCAAGGCATAATACTATGGAGGATCAGGACTATGGATATTGTGGCTGAGTACCTTATCAGCGACATAATATGAATGTCTATATGGTCTTTCTAGGTAATTTTATAATTAGTGGGGTGAGCTTGCTCTGATACTATCTGTGACGATCCGAGTCCCGCCAACTGACGAGACCCGAGTCACTATGTGCTAACATTAGCACAATCACCCACAAGATCTCAACCACCCAACACATAATCATAAAATATAGACATAGCCAACAAATAATTCATATTGCAAAATTTAAAGGAACACAAATTTAATACTAACCGGAGGATTTATCGTAATATATAAGTCCAAGAACATGTACAACAAAAATCTCCTGGCGAACTGCCAAGTACACCTGAGTACAGAACCCAAAAGTACGTCAGTAAAAATTGAATAGAGTAGAAAATAACAACATCAGAGTGCAACAGTAACCAAGAACAAAAGAAAATGGGTACTAAAGCCTTAATTAATCAATTTACTAGACATCTTGTTATCCGATTTTGTTTCTTAGCTTGGAAGCCCAAGTTATTACAATTCACAATCTATCAATCAAGGTTTCAGGGTATGAGATGATTTCGTTTAACTTCCTGCAGTACAAGATCGGTATAAGCCACCCTTCTTACTGAGAAGACCACTTATACCCACCGAGTCGTTGCTCTCCATCACCCTAGGGTCATTGCGAAAAGGGGTGGCAGCTATGTCTTTCAGCATGAATACGTACAAGTGCTATGCACACTGAACTACAGACAACCAATGACCCGCCCACCAATCGAGAAAGAAACTACTCCAACCCTCGAACCTTGCAAATCTGTTATCCCAGTTTGCCGTTAAGCCTAACCAAAGAGCCGTAGGGAGGCTAACATCTCCCTAAACCAACTCAATATCAGTCTAAAAAGACCAAAGCTACAGCCAAAATTCGACGAGTAGCAAGCTAAAACCAGTTATCTAATTCCTTTACTTTCCGACAATTCCGTCGTATTGATTATTTGATTAAAACTAGATAACTGTATCTTTTGTTCTTGTTAAATCCAATCCCATTTAACAATTCCACCTCCTTAAGCCTAGGAGGAACATGTATTCATATTATCCTTAATATTATCAATTTTTAGATAATTTCTATATGATGATGATTTCATATTAGTTACCAATTACAACTCGATGAAATTTATTTCATAAAGGTCTGGAAAATCCTTAAAGTGTTCATTTTACAAATTTTGGGATTAACAAAATCCCTATTATCTTTCACCCATTCATTTACAGGTAACTAATTTCGAGTTAATTAAATCTAATTAATTATTTACATCAAAGTCAACAACTTGATTTACTACATTGGTATTTAATATTCAAGTACCCAAAAATAGCAAGAAGCATGAAAACAGGTTCCAAACTCAATAAGAGGTAAGAAAGCACACTAAACGGTGCACTATGCAAGGAAAATCACCATGTAGACAAAACACATGGGAAAGAGAGAGGCTACTCTACCTAATGTCACTGGAGGGTCACAGTGACTCTAAACCATGCTCACAAGGCCTATGGGCAACATCCACGCCTGCCTCAAAATCCACGTATGCATTAGGGCAAGACCTGATTCAAACTGACCATTAATAGGGTCGAAAGCAACTAATCACGTTTCTGATTTTTCAATAAGGAGAACATACTCAAAAGTGAAAATAAACCATACCAATGCATAGTACACATCGATACGATTCCAACAGTACCTTATTTGTTGAAATCCGAGGTCGAGAGGCCTCGAACCAGTCGAAACAACTCTAAGGGGTCCAGAGTTAGACCAGACCCGCCCTCGCACGTGCCACTCGACGTGCCCGCTTACGTGCCACGTGTCATCATTCTCGGATTCATGCACACCTTGCGCTGCAGATCACCGCACTACGCTGCTTGTCTGCTCAATCGTGCCATGCATTGTGCATCCATAGCTCATGTCTATGCCCTCTCACGCGCTCGCATGCAATTAAGTGCACTTGCTGGTCGACACGTGGCGCACATCCATGCCACGCCGCTCGATTGAGTGGCCCACACTCGTCGCTACTGCAGGCCCCGCAAAATTTGCGGTAGAAAGCCCACATTTTACGAAATTATGCTCAGGTCCTCGAAAAGAAAAATTTTAATTTTTAAAGGAAAATCCAAGATTTTCCTCCTCTCTTTATCTCTTAATTTGAGAAACTTACAAGCTAATGACGACCCCAAGGACCCAAGGGGTTCTTTTATAGGCCTTAAGGCTGTGAGGATTAAGATTAGTGGTGTGAAATACCTATAATACCCCTAGGGTTGGGTCAACTTTACATTTAGGTCCTTTTCAACTTATTTTGGCCATAACTTGTGAGATACAACTCGGAATCATGTGAAACAAGTGTCACCAGAAATCTTGCGACGAGAGGAATCCAATGGTACCATACAAGACATCCTTTTGATAATGTTTGACCTAGGGTTGACTCAGAATAAGCAATTTTTGACAATTTAAGAAGGCGCTGACACCAGCACCAAACTACAACCAGGTTTTCGGATCCAAATTGACCAAACCATTTTGAAATGACTCAAAGTCTAGATTTTGGGACGTTACAAGGTAGGTAAGCCCAAGGACAAAATTCCTATCTCCCAAGAAATCGATATTAAGTGGGTTCGCCTAATCAGTAAAAGTTAGTTTCAAAAGAAAATTCTAGGCCCTTACACTCTCTCCCTTTCATCTTCTCTATGTCAAACGCTCTCCTCTTCTCTTCTCCTTCACCTCCCATGGTTGTCCCATTTTCCTTTCCACCACCACATTCATAAACTTACCACCACCATCTTCTTCATCTAACTCCTCTTCACCTGCACTCTCTTCTCATGTCCAACCCCTCCTCCCCTCCCACCCTTCCCTCAAGTGATGATTACTTCAGCAAAGGTGAAGGCATGAAGGTGAAGGCATTGGCAGACTTCTGTTAGTAAATGATGTGCAATCCAAGATGAATCTTAGTGTGTACACAGTAGTTGTTCTTCCTTACCACCTATAGCTACTCCAACTCTTCCTTAATCTCTTTGGCTTCTTCCTTGGCGAATCTATAGTGAGAAGAGACCATAGAATGAGCACCCCATTTCTCTCTTTTGTATTTATTATTTTTGTTGTTGTTTCATTTCTAGTAGTTTCCTTTATGATAATTAATAGTTGTTCTCTTTAGGTAGGTATCTGGGCCACCTCGAGATGTTGAAATGAGCAATGAGTCATAGAGGGTAAAGCATACACCTGGGAAAGGATACCTTGCTCGACCCTCAAGTATCCTTCAAGTCTAGGTATAATCATCCAAGCCAGTACCCAAGAGTCACACTAGGCATGTTGGGCAAGCTATCGTTGACAGAGCCAAAGATGCTACTCAAAGTAATGGGATGGATTGTAAGGTGCAAGTCCACAATGTCCACTATGACTAATGCTTTATGTTTCATCGTGTCAGACTTAGTACAATGTAACCATTGGGATAATAACTTGCAGGATGGCCATCAGCTTCCTACATTTTGACAGGTGATGATAACATCATCATCAGCCATATCTAGCTTTAATTAGTCATAATCAAATAATAAATGCTCCTACATAACCGCCAGAGAGATGTAATTCACTGCACATCCTTTCTGAGAGAAATACAATGTAAAACTGCAGTTTTAATAGCATATCTCAATTGTAGAACAATCATGGGATTTCTCAGGGGTTAATTAAAGGTGAAATGGTCTTAAATGTCTAATAAGAGGGTCTGTGTAGATAGAAATGGGCTTTCACGCGTTTCAAGAATTAAATGACATTTGAAACCCTAAAAATAGACCCGCTCAATCTACTGAGGTTATGGTCAGGATAAAATTCAAATAAACCCTCTAAAATCATAGAAAAATATTATCTAGGGTTTGGCATCTTCAAATTGACCATCAGAACCCGCTTTAACTTAAAATAGAGTCTCAGATAGAAAGTTACCCTAATTTGGGTAACTATGCAATTTACCCATGCAAACATTTTCAAAACTCAAATCTGACTTCACCATCAGATTCCTTACATCCAAATTAGGTTTATACCAAAATTTGAGCCCAATCGGAGATCGTCTTGACCATGTTTGCATTTTGATCCAGTCTTATTTTTCTTTCACACACATACCCCTAACTTTCAAAATCCTTACAAAAAGGTCCCTACCTTTATCATCATTCTTTACAAATGGGTCCTTCCACCATTATCGCTCAAGAATCCTACTCCGACAAGTTTCATTTGGAGAGTTCTCCTTTATTGATCAATGAAACTTTCCCAAAATTGAATCAGAGACTCTTTAGGAAATTCCCTTTCCAACGAATCCGGTCTTAAGCCCCACAACCTTCCGAATCTCTCATAAGAACGCATGAGAGATTCGGGTATCTCTTGAGTTTCCAACTCCGGCGGCCTTCCAAGACTCGCAAGCTTGATTTCCAAGCTTGAGCCAACCCCCTTGATGCCTATATAAGAATACCCAAGACAAACCAAACCTCCCAAGCTTGAATTCCGGTCGTGAAACCCCCCCTTCCTCTCTCCGCTCCGGTTGAGAAACTCCACAAGCTCTGGCAACTCCTGATCTCCTTCGTCGTCTGTTCGCAATACCAGTGGCAGATTCCTTCCCCTCGACCTCTTCCGCTCTTGGCCGTACCAGCAGGAGCTTCCCAACCTCTGTCATCGTCGCCGTTACCACCTATTGGAGTGTTTTCTTCCCCGACACCGGCCGATCAAAGCCGATGTCATTTTCCCTCCTTTCGTTCACTTAGAATAGCTAGTTAGTTTCCATAGTTCTTTTAGGTTAGTTTCCTACCCAAAAATCCCAAAAAGAACCCCACAACTCCACTGATCACCCTCGTCTTCTCCGCATCCAGCGACCACTCCGGTGAGGCTTTTCCACCGCTACACAACTTCATCCGCCTCGCCGACACACCCACAAGCACCATCGTTCCTCCGCGAACAAAACCCCTCTATCTATTCGCTATTTCACCCACTCAAACCCTCCGTCAACCTACCCACCTTCACACAGCCATCTCTGCCTTCGTCCGGCCACCTCATGCACTCTCACGCCACGAAAACACCTCCGCCATGTCCGTCGTGCTTCGGCGGACCTTTTGAACTTGTTTGATGTGGCCGAAAGGCCCTATTTGTGTTGTCAGATTCCAGGTCGTCACCGCCATTGACAAAGAGCTTTGAGCATGCGTAAAGCTTGCTCCAGAACCGCCTAACTCCAGGTCACAATCCCAAGTGAAGCGGAACCCACCCAGGCAGATGCTTAAGTGATCAATTGGGGGCTCTGACTGTGTCCCAGACCCCAATTAGACGAAGTACTAGCCCTTGCAGTCATCCGTGAAGGAGCTCAATTAGCAAGCAAACGTGCGGAGAAAAGGGACCAACTTTAGTCCCACATCGTGGGATGAGAAGCTGCTGCAGCCAAATAAAGTGTTTTTCTGCATATGCCTCTTCGCCTCCTAACAAGTGGGTGACATCCTCCTTTCCTGCTCACATACTCGACCCTCCTTTACACCTCGACTACTACACCACACCGATAGCCCTGGTCTCGGGTGCACTCTAGACCGATTACCCATTTACCCGGTACTGTAAATTGGCCCTGGAAGGGTAGGAAAGAGGCGAACCCAAAGACAGAAACGGAGAGAGTGTAGGGCAGGGGAGGGTTTTGCTATGGAGAAGAACGTTTAACACTTAGCCATTTGAGAAGTTGTTTCCTCTGTGTGTGAAGATGAGAAGTAGAGAGGCTGAAGAAAGAAAAGAGGAAGAAGAGAGAAGAACCAAGGAAGAGGACCGTAGAAAGAAAAGAAGAGAGAAGAACCAAGGAAGAGGACCGTAGAAAGAAAAGAAGAGAGAAGAACCAAGGAAGAGGACCGTAGAAAGAAAAGAAGACAAAGAGAAGGCAAGGAAGAAGAAGAACAACAGCAAAAGAAAAAAGAAAGAAAGTATTATAGCAACGCCATTTAAGTCATCTGATTATCAATTCCTTCATTTAATTATATTTGAGTAATTATTCTGTGTTAGACTAATGATTGGTGATCCAAATCACCATTATTTCGTCTAGAATTCATTTTGACTCTTCATATACTCATGTTATACATTGCATATTAGTTTTTGAGTAACTTCTTATGATCATTTACATTATTTGTTGAGATTAGCATGTGAATTCCATATTTGCTCCCAGCGAATGACCTCGGACTTCATTTGAGTATAAAATGTATCTGTTTTTCACACTGATGCACTGATTCGATCTATACTACGACACAATGACTTTTAAAACACCGATTCATCACGTAAACATTTTGAAGTCGTTGCTGAGGAGCAATGTGCAATTCACCGCCATTCTCTTACTATATTTTTATATTTGAGCACTAACTTGCCCTGTTTGCTTTATTGTGATTTTGAGAGGTACTTCACGAGGAGATCTTCCGCGTAAAATAGCCACACCAGGGCAAGTAACTTTTCTATTTTCCCTAATCAACCTCTTAACCTTGGGAAGGCAAAAAGGAAATAATCAATTAGGAATCACCTGCCTTATTTTTATAGTAATCATCATTTAAAAAGGCAAGTTTCCTGCTTTGCAAACAAATTTCATATATGATTGAAGCTTGAGAAGATTCTATTTAGAAATTCCCTACCTTATTTGCCTGTACTTATTAGGGACTATGCTTAAATTCTAAATCACTGGGCTAACATCTTTCTTGCTTGAAGCCCAAGGTGAACAAGTTAAGATCAAATTGGATGCAGAATAGAGCCAACTAGGGTTTCAATTTTAGGGTTTTGGAGTGCTAGTTCACACTTGCCTGCATAAAAAGAAATAACCGTCCCGCATTTGTGTGCTACCCAAGCCCTTGGTTGAAAAGATTTAATCAAGAAAAACCCTAAAATCAGGCTCTAATTTCACTTGAATCCTAAAATCTTGGACCTAATAACCTGATAGTTAATCAAAGTGATTTCTAGGTCTCGACCTAGATTTTATTCTGTCATCTTTAGGGCAAGTTAGGTGAAGTTGGTCTACCTAGTAGGCCAACTAACCTCCAAATTAGGTCACAAGTCAAATTAACTTCTAATCAAGTGGAATTAAAGGCACAAATTAAGACTTAAAATTGGTAGACTTAAGAGGTCAAGTTATCCATTCTGGTCTACCTGGACCCTTAGTGACAAGGAAGGTCAGGCGGGGGAAACCTTGTAACCTGTAGGGATGCTCTACCGTGTAGGGGTCTTTGCGGGACTCTCCTTTCCTAGCTGCCCAGGAAATTCTCAAGTGGGTGACTTTCTGATCCAGGGGTATCATTCGCCCTGAACCTCTATAGTCATCCAAAAATATTTGGGTGCCTTGATTGGGTCCAAATAACATCCAGTCCCTCATCTTTTCTCTAAGGCACATACACAGATCATCCTAGGGATTTCTATCTGATCAAATCAACTGCATTCTAATCTTGAGTTTGCTTTTGCATCTTGATTCCACCACTTGATTCAAAAATGCAGCCTGGCTATATAGGAAAACTGTTTAAGAAACCTGAGTCCCAAATGAGCATGAAAGAAAAGATTATTGGGAATGCTTATAGAAACCATGAAGAATATTATAAAAGGGGCATTCAAGAAAAATTTCTAAAAACAACAGACATCATCGCAAACCATGTAGGGATAATATGGACACAAATGAACCACGGTTCAACCCGAGATAATCTACTAGCAGAGCATGGTGAATTGGTGAAATTACACAACAATGAATGTCTGCAATGTTGGTCGAGCCCTTCATTTCCGGAAAAACTCCAGGAATTTTTAGAAATATGGGGAGAATTGCTGAATATGTTATATAAAACAATTGATCAAAAATTCACATTAGAAGTTAATAAAATATCTTGGAGTGAGTCTAATGATCAACACAATTTCCCAAATCTTGGATTTGATGATCATAGTTGTTATGGACCCCCAATCTAGATGAATTCAGATTCAAATTTCATAGCAATTGACATTCCTGATCTTGAGACGGGTTGGGAGGATCCGATTATAGGTGTTCATAATTTTTAGCCAGCCCTAGAAAATCAAGAGCCTAGTTCACCGAGCTTAGATTTCCTAGACACCTGTGATACTAAGAGTGAATCAAAACTCCTCGAGGGTGTACATTCCATCCCTTATTCTGATAAGGTGACTCTTGAGAGTAATTCTGACATCCTTGTAAAGCTCAACCTAGATTCTAGTGATCCAACGCACACCCTTAACCTAGAATATGGATCTAAGACTTATCGAGATGATTACAAGGCCCCGTGTGATGGAAATCAGATTTTGAATCTGGATTATGATTTTGGGCCTCTATTTGATGATTACACCTCTCCAACCTCCTCAAAGATACAGATTGATTTTTTGGAAGTCACACCAATCTATGATATAGAAATCGAGGAGTTGGAAGAGTTAGGAATCGATTGGGTCTACCCTACGAGCAAAGAACCTGAGCCCATGCTTAATAGGGACACCTTTTTGAGTTTGGATTTTGAAATTAGGTTAGATCCAAGTTAGGTTGCTGATTGTCCACATTTTGATTTATTCTGTGGTGGAACCCCTAATCTAGAATCAGGTTCAGAACACGATCTTCGTAAGTTCTTTGACAATTTTGAATCTTACTCTAATTTTGGAGAACCTTTGTTTCCTAACGACTACGAGCCAATCTACAATCTCAACATCCACGACCTATTCTTCGACTCTGACTCTGAGGTCCCTGATCCCGAGATCATTAATTCAAAATCAGGTTCCACTGAGATGGAATCATTCCTTTTCAATCCTCAGGAATCAGAAACAGTAATTGCCGAGAGTGTCTACAATCCAGAGTTTAAATGTTTCCTTGACTCAGATTTCGATAACCCTCTAAACACTCTTCAGGCATTTACATTTTATTTTGATGGCCATTATGAGGACTCTCTAGATGAACCTACCTTGGAATCATTCCTAGAGGAGCCCTCACAAATAATTTTTATTGATGCCACCTCTTCTACACATACAGAGCCTTCCAAAACCTGTTCTCAACCCTGACCCGCAACCGAACTCAATTTTTACTCTAATTCTCCTCTCGATGAGCCGATTGCAAATGATTCTCCTCCACATTTCAATTGGGTTTCGGACTTCGATCATACTGATAATCACATCCCATCCTTCTCTGATTGCTCCCATAGGGATCTCACATACTCCACTAATTCATTCTCTTTTAAGGATCCCTAGTATGACTAGGTTGATTCGAATCAGCAAAACCCACGTTTTATATTTCCACATCATTCCGAGCTTTACAGTATCTGGTGGGCACCGCATCTCTTGATCCACATTCATCAACCCACCAGATTGATTGGGTTTTGGCTGCATCATCAGCCTGCTGATCTAAATAAGCACCTGGTTGGACCAACCAGGCTTTTGATCAAGGTGCTTGTTCTACAAAACTTGTCTGATTTGACCACTCCTCCATACCATTTTCTGCTCGGCCAAAGGCTTTGAATTTAGTGCTTAACGGGAGGCAACCTGTCAATCCAAAAACCTGAGATCCTTCTGATTATCCTTTTGTACTTCACGTCTATTATACTTTGAGTTCAATTTTAAAACAGTCGACATCACCTTTGGTACTCGTACAAAAGCTTGAAATCATCCGCAATAGTCATCTCGACCTGTTCGCCCACTCAATTATCCTGTTCTAATCCATGAACCCAAACTGATTTCATACCCTCCGATTTACAATGAGGACATTGCAAAACTTAGGCATGGGGTTGTTAAAGTGCAAGCATACAAAAATTCAAAGTCCCGATGGATTCTCACAAAAAAAGTACATATTCCAAAAAAAAACCAAAAAAATAAAATATAAAAAAAATTGGAGAAAGGGGAGGAAATCTTGAAAAAATTAAATTGCAAATCATTCTTGAGAGGATGAGGAGGTGATTTAAATGTCAAAAAGAGCAATAATTGAAATAAAGAGATAGTCATTAGTAAAAGATTATGGAATCTATTTAAGTTTTAAACCAAATCAAAAGAAAGAAATAAAAGTTAAAAAGTGCTAAGAGAGACGAAGATTAGTATGAGTGCTGATCTTAGGCCTCTTGGGCTATTTTTCGTCTTAAAAATTCATGTATCCGTTAAAATCTGGATAGTCCACAAGAGATTGAGGAAAATGCGAAGCTTAAGAGGTTTAAGGCTTAGGGATTATTCGATCTCGTTAACTGACATCTAGTTTGCGAGACTCGTTAACCTAAACACCCTAATCCACACACAGTCTGGTTTAGTGTGCCTAATTATCAAAATCACGCAAAAGCGTTAATTCTATTATGAAAAGCCACCTAGATTGGGAGCAACTTATCAACACAAGTTGATTTGGACAAGTTCCCGATGCAGAGAGGTGGGAAATTTCCCTCAAAGATGCGCAATAACATACCATCTCCTCGGTGCTTGTCTCCAAGGATATCTAAATATCTTACCGGGGGCATGTAAGCACCTTGTGCTGATTCAGGTGCCATGGGCGGGTTATTCCGAAATGTCAATTGCCAGGGCCTAAATTTAGCTACAGAACGCCATGGGCGGCACTATCTCGAAATGTCGAAAGCCAAGGTTCTGGGGGTTGCCATGGGCATTACTATCTCGAAGGATAGAAAGCTAAGGACCCTGCGAGGATTGATGGTGGGAGATAGGAATCCGATACAGACCATGTTGTAAAGCTAATCCAAAGCTAGAAATAAAGAGAAAAAAAGAGAGACAAGACTCTCCAAAAAAATGCAAAAAAAAATTCTTCTATCTCTCTCTTACAAAAACGCACTGCAAACTAAACCCGGACTAACCATGTTTTAAGCACGGGTGCTTTAACCGCGGAGTTTAACGAACCTTAGGTTAGTTCCTGTGGGCCTTAGAAACCTTCGCGGCAGACTGAAGCTAAAGTTGGTCAGGTCCGGATCTTGGTTGGTACTTGAGTACCTCTAAGCCTATTCTTAGCATTCTGACCTAATCTACAAAGGAAAGCACACAACAGAAATCTCAGCATAAAAAGGCATGGTCTAGAATTTGAGTTAATTCCATGAGATTTTGCTAAAGGACTAGCAAAAGTTAGGCATGAGGGTATGATGATAACGTCATCATCAGTCATATCTAGATTTATTTAGTCATATTCCATCATTAAATGCTCCTACATAACCACCAGAGGACCATAACTCATTGCATAATTATTCTAAGAGAAAGATAGTAAAATAGGGGTAAAACTGCAGTTTTAACAGCATATCTAAATTGCAGAATAATCACGAGATTTCTCAAGGGTTAATTAAAGGTCAAATGGTCTTAAATGTCTAACAAGTGGGTCTATGCAGACAGAAACGGGCTTTCACACATTTCGAGAATTAAATGACATCTGAAACCCTAAAAATAGACCCGCTTGATTCACTGAGGTTCTGGTCAGGATAAAATTTACATAAACCCTGTAAAGATCATATAAAAATATTCTCTAGGGTTTGGTACCTTCAAATTGACCATTGGAACCCAATTTGACCTAAAACTGAGTCTCCAACAGATAGTTGCCCTAATTTGAGTTTTTGTATAAATTACCCAATCAAAATAGGTAAAAACCTAAATCTAACTTCACCATTAAATTTCTTCGGTCTAAATTAGGTTTGTACCAAAATTTGAGTCCAATCTGAGATCATCTTGACTTAGTTTACAATTTGGTCCAGTCTGAGTCTTTTCTCTCACACACATGCCCCTAACTTTCGAATTCCTTACAAATAGGCCCCTATCTTTGCCGTCACTCTTTTCAAATAGGTCCCTCCACCATTATCGCGGAGGAATCCTTCTCTGGTGACCTTTGATTGAAGAGAACTCCTTCTCTGATCAATGAATCTCTTCCAAAATTGGAAGGGAGATTCCTTGAGAAGTTATCTTTCCAACGAATCTAGTCTTGAGCCCAACAACCTTCCCAATCTCTCATGCAAGCACATGAGAGATTTGGGTATCTCATAGGTTTCGTACTCTGGCAAGCCTTCCAAGCTTAGGAAGCTTGCTTCCCAAGCTCTAACTGCTATCTAAAGGCTTATAAAAGGAACACTAGGGCAAACCGTTCTCCCTAATCTTGAATTCCGGTCGAGAAACTCCGTAAGTTCTAGCAACTCCTCCTGATCTCCTTCATCATCCGTCCGCAATACCAGCGGCAGATTCCTTCCCTTCAACCTCTTCCGCTCTTGGTCGTACCAGCAAGAGCTTCCCAACCTCCGTCGTCGTCACCGTTACCACCTACCAGAGTGTTTTCTTCCACGACACCGGCCGATCAAAGCCGGCGGTGTTCTCCCTCCTTTCATCCACTTAAAATAGGTAGTTAGTTTCCTTAGTTCTCTTAGGTTAGTTTTACACCCTCAAAAACCAAAAATATCCCCTCGACGTCTACGCAAGCTGCCTTCGTCTCCACCTCCGGCAACATCACCGGTAAGGGTTTTCGCTTGCTTCACACACTCAAACCCCTAGCCAACCGGTCCACAACCTTCACCACAACTCACCCATCAAAACCCCTCTCCTATTATGCAGATTCCACCTCCCAAACTTCCCACCAAACAACCCACCTTCACACAGCCTACTTCGTCATCGACCGACCACCTCCGTGCATGAAACACCACGAATCCACCCCCCTTACACTCGTCGCCATCCAGCAACTCTTCTGAGGTGATTTGATGCGGCCGAAAGGCCCTCTTTTGTGTTTCAGGTACAACCCTTCGGTCGCCATTGGTGGAGCTGCTCGACCAAGCTTCAGTATGTGCTCTTGCGTCTTCAGCTCCAAGTGCTTGTTCTAGGCATCGCGGGATTACATCAGGAACCAGCATGGATCATCAATTGGAAGCTTTGACCACTTCCTCGACCTCAATTAAGGCCACCTGCTAACTACTGCTACACGCAAAAGGAAGCAGAAGTTTTAGTCCCACATCGTGGGATCTCAGTCAAGCCGCAGCACATAAATTGTATTTGTGAATTACTGCCTCCAAACGCTGGGGTGAGGTCCGGCACCCTTATTCACTGTCCTACCTATGCTCTCACTCCTCTCTCACCACCCACTGTCGGTGAGCCTGGACCCGGGTATGTGGATCCCTTGAAAACCCGAATACCCGATACCGTGCATGGCCTTGTGAAGGTGAGAAAGAGGTGGAAACCCAAAGAGAAATGAGAGGGAGTGCACGGGAAAGGGTTGGGTTTTGCTCTCTTATGCGGCTAACACTTGTTGAATTTGAAGAAGAGTTCCCCTCTGTGCGTGAAGAAGAAAGGCCAAGGCAAGGAAGAAAGAAGAAAAGAAGAGGGCCTGTGCATGTTGAAAGAAGAAGGAAGTAAGAGGCAAGGCAGAAGAAGAGGATCGTTTCAGAGTGACTAACATGTTGGCGCCGTTGACGGTGAGCAATGAGCCATTCACTGCTATTCTCCTGTTATATTTTGATTATACTTGAGCACTAACTTGTCCTATTTTGTTTATTGTGATTTTGCGAGGTACTTCACGAGGAGATCCTCCGTGCAAATCAACCACTCCAGGGCAGGTAACTTCTCTATTCTTCCCTATTCAACCTCCTAATCTTGGGAAGACAAAAAAGGAAATAGTCAATTAGGAATCACCTGCCTTACTTTTCATATTAATTATCATTTAAAAGGCAAGTTTTCTAATTTGTGAAAATTTTTTCAAATCTGATTGAAGATTGAGACGATTTTGTTTAGAATTCCCTACCCCAAATTTCCTGTGCCTATTAGGGATCATGCTTAATTTCTAATCATCTTGGACTACTCACCTTCTTGTTTGAGTCTAAGGTATACATGTTGAGATCAAATTGGATGTAGAATAAAGCCAATTAGGGTTTGACATTAGGATTTGGAGTGCTAGTACACATTTTTGCTTGAATTAAAGGAAAGTTACCCTCCTGCATTTGTGTGCTACCCAAGCCCTTGATTGAAAAGATCTAATCAGAAAAACCCTAAAATCAAGCTTTAATTTCACTTGAACTCTTAAAATCTTGGACCTAATAACTTGGGAGTAAAATCAGGGTGATTTCTAGGCCTTGACCTAAATCTCATTCTGCCATCTTTAGGGTAGGTTAGGTGAAGTTGGTCTACATTGTAGGCCAACCAACCTCCAAATTAGGTCACAAGTTGAATTAACTTCTAATCAAGTCAAATCAAAGACACAAATTAGGACTTAAAATTGGTAGGCTTAAGAGGTCAAGTTATCCATTCTGGTCCACCTGGACCCTCAGTGACAAAGAAGGTCAGGTGGGGGAAACCCTGTAACCTGTGGGGACGCTCTATCGTGTAGGGGTCTTTGCGAGACTCTCCCTTCCTGGCTGCCCAAGTAATTCTGAAGTAGACGACTTTCTGATCCAGGGGTATCATCCACCCTGAACCTCTATAGTCATCCAAAAAATCTTTGGGTGCCTTGATTGGGTCAAATTTCACATCCAGTCCCTCATCTTTTCTATTAGAGCACATACACAGATCTTCTTGGGAATTTCTAATCTGATCTGATCAACTGTAATCTAAATCTTGAGTTTGGTTCTACATCCTGATTCCACCACTTGATTCAAAAATACAGCCTATAGGAAGACTGTTTAGGAAACATGAGTCCCAAATGAGCATGAAAGAAAAGATAATTGAGAATGCTTATAGAAATCATGAAGAATATTGTAAAAGGGACATTCAGGATAAGTTCAAGAAAACAATGAACCACATTTTGAACCATATGGAGATGATATGGATACAACTAAACCACGGTTTGACCTGGGATGATCTCTTAGCAGAACACATGGAATTGGTGAAATTACACAATAATGATTGTATACAATATTACTCAAATCCTTCAGTTTCGGAAGAACTCCATAATCTTTTGGAAAATGGGGAGAATTTCTGAATAAATTGTATAGATCCATCGATCAAAAATACCCGTCAGAAGATAAGATGACATCTTGGAATAATTCTAGTAGTCCATGTAATTTCCCAAATCTCAGGTTTGATGATCAAGCTTGTTATGGACCCCTAACCCAAATGGAACCTGATTCAAATTATGAACAAATTGACATTCCTGATCTTAAGACAAGTTGGGAGGATCTAATTATAGGTGTTCAAAATTTTGAGCCAGCCATAGAAAATCAAGAACCTGGTTCACCAAGCTTAGATTTCCCAGACACCTGTGATACTAAGATTGAATCAGAACCTCTCGAGGGTGTAAATTCCATCCCTTATTCTGATAAGGTGACTCTCGAGAGCAATTATGACATCCCTATAGAGCCCAACCTAGATTCTAGTGATCCAACTCACACCCTCAACCTAGGATCTGGATCTAAGCTTTATTGGGATGATTACAAGGCCCTGTGTAATGGAAATCAGATTTTGATCTGGATTACAATTCCAGGCCTATATTTGATGATTGCACCTCTCCAACATCCTCAGAGATACTTATTGATTTTTCAGAAGTCACGCCAATCTATGATACAGAAACTGAGGGGCTAGAAGAGTTGGGATTCGATTAGGTCTTCCCTACGAGCCAAGAACCCAAGCCCATGCCTAATAGGGACACCTTTCTGAGCTTGGAATCTAAGAATAGGCTAGACCCAAGTCAGGTTGCTACTTCTCCACATCTTGATTTCCTTAGTGGTGGAACCTCTGATCCCGAATCAGATTCAAAACATGATTCTCGCAAGTTCTCCGACGATTTTGAATCTTACCCTGATTTCAGAGAACCTTTGTTTCCTGACGACTACGAGCCAATCTACGACCTCAATATCCATGACCCATTTTTCGACTCTGACTCTGAGGGCCCTGATCCCGAGATCACTAATTCAAAATTAGGTTCCACTGAGATGGAATCATTCCTTTTTTATCCTCAGGAATTAGAAATAGTAATTGTCGAGAGTGTCTGCAATCCAGAGTTCCGAATCTTTCCTTGACTCATATTTCCATAGCCCTCTAAACACTCTTCAGGCATTCACATTTGATATTGATGGCCATTATGAGGACTCTCTAGATGAACCTACCTTGGAATCATTCCTAGAGGAGCCCTCACACACAATTTTTATTGATGCCACCTCTTCTACACATAAAGAGACTTCCAAAACCTGTTCTCAACCCCGACCCGCAACCGAACTCAATTTCTACTCTGATCCTTCTCTCAATGAGCTGGTTGCACATGATTCTCCTCCACCTTTCAATCGGATTTTAGACTTTGATCAGACTAATAATCACACCCCATCCTTCTCTGATAACTCCCGTAGGGTTGCTACATCCTCCACCGACCCTTTTTCATTTGAAGTCCCTACTCTGACCACGCTGATTGGACTCAGCCAAACCCTGGCTTTTCACTTCCACATCTATTTGAGTCACAGAATATATGGTGGGTTCCGCATCTACTGATTCACACCTATCAACCCACCAAAATGATTGGGTGTGGGCTGCATCATTCGCTTGTGGATCTAAATAAGCATCTAGTTGGACCAACCAGGCTATTGATCAAGGTGCTTGTTCCACAAAATTCGTCTAATTTGATCGCTCCTTCTCCATACCATTTTCTTTTCAGCTGAAGGCATTGAATTTAGCGCTTAATAGGAGGCAACACATCATTCAAAAAATCCGAGATCCTTCTAATTATCCTTTTGTACTTCAAGTCTATTGCACTTCGAGTTCAGTTTTAGAACAGTCGACTTCACCTTTGATACTCGTACCAGAGCTTCAAATCATTCGCAACAGTTATCCTGACCCGTTTGCCCACCCATCCTGCTCTAATCCCTGAACCTAAATTGATTTCATATCCTCCAATTTACAATGAAAACCTTGCAAAACTTAGGCATAGGGGGATGTTAAAGTGCAAACATACAAAAATCTAAAATTCTGAAGGGTTCTCACAAAAAAGAAATACATATTCAAAAAAAAACAAAGAAAAAAGAAAATTTTGAAAAGAATAAAAAAATGGAGAAAGGGGAGGAAATTTTGAGAATTAGTTGCATATCATTCTTGAGAGAAGGAAGAGATGATTTCAATGTAAAAAAGGAGCAACAATTTGAAATAAAAAGAGTTAGTCATTAGTAATAGATTATGGAATCTATTTAAGTTCTAGACCAAATCAAAAGAAAGAAATAAAGTCAAAAAGTGCTAAGAGATACAAAGATTAGTATGAGTGCTGATCTTAGGCCTCTTAGGCTGTGTTTTTGGCTTAAAAATTCAAGTATCCATTAAGATTTGGATAGTCCTCAAAAGGTTGAGGAAAATGCGAAGCTTAAGTATTAGGTCTAAGGCTTAGGGATTATTTGGCCTTGTTAACTAACCTTTGATTTGTGGGACTCAGTAACCCAATCACCTTAATCCACACACAGTCTAACTCAGTGTGCTTAATAATCAAAATCATGAAAAGCGTTAATTCTGTTCTAAAAAAGCTACCTAGATTAGGAGCGACTTATCAACACAAGTTGATTTGGATGAATTCCCGGTGTAGAGAGGCAGAAAATTCCCCTCAAAAATGCGCAATAACATACCATCTCCTTAGTGCTTGTCTCCTAGGATATCTAAATATCCTACTGGGGGCATGTAAGCACCTTGTGCTGATTCAGGTGCCATGGGCAAAATTAACCTGAAATGTCGATTGCCAGGGCCTAAATTTAGCTATAAAATGCCATGGGCGGCACTATCTCGAAGTGTTGAGAGCCAGGGTTCTGGGGGTTGCCATGTGTGGTGCTATCTCAAAGCATCGAAAGTTAGGGGACCCTGAGAGGATTGATGGTGGGAACTAGGAATCCGATACAGACCATGTTGAAAAGCCAATCCAAAACTAGAAATAAAGAAGAAAAAGAGAGAGAAAACCCTCCAAACAAATGTAAAAAAAATTCTTCTATCTCTCTCATACAAAAACGCATTGCAAACTGAACAGACTAACCATGTTTTAAGCACGAGTGCTTTAACCGCAGAGTTCAACAAACCTTAAGTTAGTTCCTATGGGCCTTAGAAACCTTCACAGCAGATTGAAGCTAAAGCTGGTTAGGTCCAGATTTTGGTTGGTACTTTAGTACCTCTAGGCCTATTGTTAGCATTCTGACCTAATCTACAAAAGAAAGCACACATCAAAAATCTGAGCATAAAAAGGCATGGCCTAGAATTAGAGTTAATTCCATGAGATTTTGCTAAGGAACTAGCAAAAGTTAGGCATGGGGGTATGATGATAACGTCATCATCAGCCATATCTAGCTTTATTTAGTCATATTTCATCATTAAATGCTCCTACATAACCACCAGAGGACCCTAATTCACTGTACATCCTTTCTGAGAGAAATACAGTAAAACAAGGGCAAAACTATAGTTTTAATAGCACATCTCAATTTCAGTGCAATCACGGGTTTTCTAAGGGGTCTATTAAAGGTCAAATGGTCTCAAATATCTAAAAAGAAGGTCCGTGCAGACAGAAATGGATTTTCGCGTGTTTCAAGAATTAAATGACTTCTGAAACCCTAAAAACAGACCCACTTAATTACCTGAGGCTCTGTTTCGAATAAAATTCACCTAAATCCTATAAAAATCATAGAAAAATATTCTCTAGGGTTTGGCATCTTTAAATTGACCTTTGACCTAAAATAGAGTCTCAGACGGAAAGTTGCCCTAATTTGGGTAACTATGCAATTTACCCAACCAAACTTGGTCAAAACAAAAATTTGATTTCACCATCAGCTTCCTTGGGTCAAAATTAGGTTTGTACCAAAATGTGGACCCAATCAGAGATCGTCTTGACCAAGTTTGCATTTTGATCTAGTATGATTCTTTCTCTCACACACATGCCCCTAACTTTCAAAATCCTTACAAAAAGGTCCCTAACTTTATCATCATTCTTAACAAATGGGTCCTTCTGCTATTATCATTTAAGAATCCTACTCTGGCGAGTTTCATTTGGAGAGATCTCCTTGATTGATCAATGAAACTTTCCCAAAATTGAACCGGAGACTCTTTAGGAAATTCCCCTTCCAACGAATCCGGTCTTGAGCCCCACAACCTTCCCAATCTCTCATGTGAACGCATGAGAGATTTGGATATCTCTTGAGTTTCCAACTCTGGTGGCCTTCCAAGACTCGCAAGCTTGATTTCCAAGCTTGGGCCAACCCCCCGATGCCTATATAAGAATACCCAAGACAAACCAAACCTCCCAAGCTTGAATTCCAGCCATGAAACCCCCCCCCCCCCCCGCGTTATTATCGTGGAGAAATCCTTCTCTAGCGACCTTTGATTGAAGAGAACTCCTTCTTTGATCAATGAATCCCTTCCAAAATTGAAGGGAGATTCCTTGAGAAGTTCTCTTTTCAATGGATCAAGTTTCAATCTCCATCACCTTCCTAATCTCTCATGCAAACGCATGAGAGATTCGCGTATCTTTTGAGTTTCCAACTCTGGTGAGCTTTCCAAGCTCTCAAAGTTTGATTCCCAAGCTAAATCGACTCCCTGAGGCCTATATAAGGATCCCCATGGCCTACCTGTCCTCCCTAAGCTTGAATTCCAACCGTGAAACCCCCCTTCCTCTCTCCACTCCGACCGAGAAACTCCCCAAGCTCTGGGGACTCCTCCTAATCTCCTTCATCGTCCGTCCACAATACCAGTGGTGAATTCCTTCCCCTCGACCCCTTCCGCTCTTGGTCGTACCAGCAGGAGCTTCCCAACCTCTGTCGTCATCGTCGTTCTCCCTCCTTTCGTCCACTTAGAATAGGTAGTTAGTTTCCTTAGTTCTTGTAGGTTAGTTTCCTACCCAAAATCCCAAAAAGATCCCCTCGAGTCCACTGATCACTCTCGTCTTCTCCGCATCCAGTGACCACTCTGGCTAGGCGTTTCCACCACTACACAACTTCATCCACCTCGTCGACGACACACCCACAAGCACTGTCATCCCTCCACGAACAAAACCCCTCTATTTATTCGCTATTTCACCGACTCAAACCCTCCGTCGACCTACCCACCTTCGCATAGCCATCTCCGCCTCCATCCGACCACCTTACGCACTCTCACACCATGAAAACACCTCCGCCATGTACGTCATGCTTCGACAGACCTTTTGAACTTGTTTGATGTGGCCGAAAGGCCCTATTTGTGTTCTCAGATTCCAGGTTGCCACTACCATTGACAAAGAGCTTTGAGCATGCGTAAAGCTTGCTCCAAGACAGCCCAGCTCCAGGTCGCAATCCCAGGTGAAGCGGAACCCACCCAAGCAGATGCCCAGGTGATCAATTGGGGGCTCTGACTGCATCCCAGACCCCAATTAGACAAAGTATCAGCCCTTGAAGTCATCCATGAAGGAGCTTAATTCGCAAGCAAACACACAGAGAAAAGGGACCAACTTTAGTCCCATATCGTGGGATGAGAGGCTGTTGTAGCCAAATAAAGTGTTTTTCTGCATATGCCTCTTCACCTCATAACACGAGGCTGAGGTGCTCATTACCCTCTCACATACCAGACCCGCCTTCACACCTCGGCTACTACACCACATCTGTAACCCTGGACCCAGGTGCGCGCATACCCGACTACCCGTTTATCCCTGAGAGAGGAAGAGGAGAAGGAAGAGAGAGAGCACGCGGGGTTAAGGGGGGTTTTGCTCTTCAATGTTCTCGACACTTAGTCGATTTCAGAGGTGAGTTCCCCCTGTGCATCTAAAGGGCCAAAGAAGGAAGGAACAAAGAAGAAGAGAAGAGGCAAAAGAAGTAGAGAAAGAGATAAGCCAAGGCAGAAGAAGAGGAGAATTTTAGAAGAAGAAGAAGAAGAGCAGAGCAACAGAAGAGAAGGTAAGGAAGAAGAACAGTAGAAGAAAAATCAAAGGGGAGTACTGTAGCAACACCTTTTAAGACATCTGATTAATTGGTGATCCAAATCACCATTAATTGTTTGATTAATTGGTGGCGGTATTTAATTTTCTGTAATCAATACAGACACGCCACAAAGAAGCAGTCCTAGTGGGAACTTCTTCACCCTTATCATTAGTAATAATAGCGAGGCCAGCTTTCTTGGGGACTACTTGTGTAGGGCTGACCCATCGGCTACCAGAGATAGGGTAAATAATTCCCGCATCAAGCCATTTAATGATTTCCTATTTTACGACCTCCTGCGTAATAGGGTTTAAATGACGTTGAGGTTGGTAAGAAGGTCTAGAATCGTCCTCGAGATAAATATGGTGAGTGCAATAGGACGCATCGATGCCTTTTAAGTCATTTAAAGTCCAACCGATTGCTTTTTGGTATTTGTTCAGAACTTGGATTAGTTTTTCCTCTTGTAACCCCGATAGTTTGGAATTGATAATAAGGGGTTTTGTATCGTTGGGGCCCAAAAATATAGATTTTAGAGAATCCGACAAGGGTTTCAACTCTAATTGCAGGCCGAGTTCCGGAATAGAGTTAGAAGTTAGCGTGAAATCCGATGTGGTAGGTAGGGGTGGGTTACACGATTGCTACTACTCAGGCGAAGTACCAATAGCAAAACACGTATTTATGGAAAGCAATTCCTCAACAAGATTAGAGGTTTCAGAATCTGAGTCATCGAAGAAATAGAGCTCGTGGAATCTTTTGGAAGCCATAAAAATGTCTAAAGTGAGCATCTCACCACCGCATGTTATGTCCATTTTACCAAAATTGCAGTTTATATTAGCTTTTGCAGTGGCAAGGAAGGGTCTTCCAAGAATGATGGGTGCATCTTTAAGTGCTTTAGGTACGCCAAGGACCAAAAAGTTCACTGCAAAGAGAATTTTGTACCCAAACTTTAACATCCTCTATAATCCTTTTGGGATGAATAATAGATTGGTCAGCTAGTTGAAGGGTGACCTTTACAGGTTTAAGTTCACCAAATTGAAATTCGTTGAAAAGGATAGTAGGGATGAGATTTATAGATGCACCAAGATCTAAAAGGGCGTGATCAAAGGTAGTGTCATTAATGACAACCGATATTAATAGAGTGCCCAGGTCTTTTCTCATGTGAGGCAGCTTACTCTGAACTATGGAGCTAACTATCTCAAAAAGGACAACATTGCCTAGATTTTTGGTCTACCGTGTACAAATTTCTATTAAAAATTTTGCGTAGGTAGGTACGTATTTAATTGCATCTAGGAGGGGGATGTTAATTTCCACTTGGCCAAATAATTCATGTAATTGTTCTTCGATTGGTTCAGTTTTTCTGGGTTTCTTTTTCTTGGAGTTTAAAGCTTGCGGAAAAGGTGTTGTGTTTATGCTATTTTCAGAGTCCTGAGAATGAACGGTGGTGGGAAAAATTTGTTCTTGATCCTATTTATTTGCTCGCGAGGGTTCCACAATGTGTATAGTTTTTCCACTTCTTAGTGTGACTGCATTAGCTGTGTGTTTATTTCGTTGTGGAAATCGTTGATTTTGTTGCAGATTTTGAAAATCGGGTGGGAATTAAGGTGCGGGATTGATTGGCTGTGGACCTTGCTGTCCTGAATTATTTCCCCTTTGAAATTGATTCCGCTGATTTCTAGGGTTGGGGATTGGTTGGGAAGGTAAATTTCCCATTGACCTTTAATCGGGTGCTACCGTGATTTGATTTTATAAATTACAAACAACACGGGTATCGCTCATTTGCTTTTGCATTCCTTGCAGGGTTTCACTGATCAAGTATTAATATCAGCCTACGAAGGTTGGTTTTGGCCAAAATTCACTGTTTGATTTTGAAAATGCGGAATTTGATTGTCTTTCTTCCATGGAAAATTCAGGTTATTTCTCCAAGTGGGATTATAAAAATTGGAGGAATCATTTCTAAAATCATCCTGGAGAATGAAAATGTTTTCGTTTACTGGGACATAAGGTGAAAAATTATCATAAATCCCAATAATTTCAAGTGTAAAGTCAAAATTTGGAAATCCACTTGTGTCAATTTGTTGCAAATTTTCCCAACGGAGGAGAGTTGGGTTAGTATCGGAGTTAGAAAGGCGAGGGTTAGGGTTGGTCGATAATGGGTTATGTGATAGCACGTTAAATTTTTCTTCCATCTTCTTTTGATTGATTTGCATTTGGTCAAGTCTTTGCGCAAAAAGTTGCAAATCATCCTGTGTAACCGGGAGAGAGTGTTGTTGTGTGCCTACCTCATGGACATTGATGCGTGAGTTGGCATTTCTGCCAAAAGTGTCCATGGATGAGTGGTTGAAAGAGTTTTCGCTCATTTCGTCTAAAAATTTGTAAGCACTTTCAGCATCATTATTTAAAAAATTACCACCACATGAGGTGTCAACAAACTGCATCAAGTGGTTGTCAAGACCATGGTAGAAAATTTGCACAAGTTGCAAAGTGGCACCTCGTGGTGGGGGTAGCTTCGCAATAAGTCTTGAAATCTCTCCCATGCTTCATGCATAGGCTCACCGGATTTTTGTTGGGAAGTTGTTATGGCATGACGTAAAGCATTAGTGTGACCAATCGGAAAATATTTTTTTAGAAATGCACTTTTTAATTACGTCCAGGTAGTAATTGGTTTTCCTATAGTCCTAAACCAATAAGAGGCCTTGTCTCTCAGAGAAAGTGGAAAAAGCCGCCTTAGCCATAAATCTTCTAAAATGTTTCGAGATTTGGTGGTTTGGGCAAGAACTGTGAGTTCCTTTAGATGGCTAAACGGGTCTTCTTGAGGAAGGCCATGAAAATATTTAATCAGATGAAGGACTGCGGGTTTAATTTCAAATTCTCCATCAGGGATGACCACCCCTGGTCTTTCTTCATAGTTGGAGGGATTATAGAATTCCCTCAACGGAATGGTTGGTTGAGCATTAGGCGGTCTATTGTTGTCGAGGTTTGTGACGATCTTAGTCAATTGTTTCTGATTAGCCTGGAGTTGTTGGAGTTGAGTTACTACCATGTGAAAAGGGTTGGGATTTTCTATTGTCCTTTGCGATGGGAATTTGAACTGCGGCATTTCAGTTTGTGCTTCGGGAACCTCTAATTCAGGTTCAAAATTGGGGTTCCCATTTTGCGGGCTAGAAGATGATGGGTTAGTGATTTTTTTGTAATTTTGGGCTTTCTCCATTTTTTCTTGATTTTCTATAGAGGAAGAAGAAGAAAACAAACGAGTATAGGCAGTGCAGCAGGCCGAGAAATCAGTTGGTCCCTCCAGGTATGGATTTTGGGACTGTCGGCCATGCATACACTAAAATGGAAGAACAGGAGGGGAGGAGAAGTGATAGCTGAGAGAAGTGTGCAATTCAAACAACAAATTCTAGACCTAACTTAATTGTGACTCCCTAAAAATAACCTAAGAATTGGTCTATCTAAAAAATAAGTAATCAATAGTGAATACTCGTTCTGTCAACAAATCTAGCCAAGTTGTTTAAGGGGAGATTTGGGCCTAAGCGTTTCCTAGGAAAATCCCTAGGTGCTTATACAAACCCGCACCTGGTCATTTGACACAACCCCTCAACCTGAAACCAGATATAGATGACAGAATTGACATTAATTAAAGAAAACTTAAGACCTAGATAGCAAGCCTAAGTTGATGAAACATTAGAGGTAAAGTTGCTACAGATTTTAATTAGGTCTAGGATACCAAGGTGCACACGGAATGTGAAGGGCGTTGATTGGGTTGTTGTCCTGTTATTTCAATTTTTATAGCATGTGCAAGATTGGAAAGTGGTTCCAATTCAAACAAGTTGTCACACAAAGAATTTATGTATTGCTATCTTTTAGAATTTACTTTAAACTAATGCATTTTAGGGTTTCCTTTCTTAAGGCTTCAAACAAGTTTTGAGATCCACAAACAAGAGGAAATCAAGTTGTATAGGTGAAGATATGTTTCATTTATGTTGTTTGTCTCCAAAAATGAAAAAGAAACCCTAATCCAATTGATCCTAGGATAGAAATTTAACTACTATGGATCTTTTTTAGGTTTTATGTATTAAGTAGTGGTCCAAACAGATCAAACAACACCACTAATTTAAATAAAATCAAACAAGGATTCCATAAATAATTTTCTTAAGATTTTAGGAATTTATTTGATATTTTTAAAGAATTTTTCCTTGTACTGGTGTCAAAGTCGAGAAATGATACTTGTGAGTATTTTGGATTTTTCAGCATCACCACTGACCTCATAAAATTTTGGTTATTTTATATGATGTGTAAAATTTCACAAGAATTCCAGAAAGATAAATTTCACAAAAATTAGATGAGTACAAAAATTTTAAAAATTCACAGACAGTAGCAAAACAAGAAGATTAGAGGGTGTGACCCCTGTGTAATCCACGAATTTTTAAAAATTAATTATAAATATAATTTATCTAAAATTTGGAACAGATGTTCGTTACTTGATTTGAAATCACTGGGTGAAATGTGACAATTTTAGGAGGCCTATGATGTTGGGAATTGATTTTTGGAATCCGAATAGAAGTCTGGACATGAAAAATCAGACTACCAACACTTGAGGTGAAGTGGTGTTTAATGATGCAAACAAGCAAACAATGGATTTTAATTTGCACCACTTCACTTAGTTAAGGTATTTAGGATCCTGAAAGCCAAGTTTAATGTGTTTTGATACTTTTTAGGATTAGGTGTGACTAGAAAGAGGAACCAACCTGAATTTCCACGAGAAGAAAAGGAAATTGAAGATCTTCCTCCAAAATCCTACTTGATTCCTGTAGCTCCTGCACACATGAGAGAAAGAGAGAGGAAAGGATGAGATCCTTGTATCAAGAAAGAAAAAGTGATAAAGTTAAGCCGTGCCTCCTCGGCAACAGTGCCAAAAAGTGATTGCTAACGTTTGACTGCGACCTGTTTCATCAAATGTAACGAAGATACTATCGTTTGGGTCGAGTTCATCT